>RYFJ01000842.1:0-295096 GCA_003991445.1 Oryza meyeriana var. granulata | reverse complement strand
AGAGCTTCGTGCCTTATCCTTTCTGTATGATCTCGATCGTGGCGATCTCCCCCCTGGGGCATAATGGGTCGCGCCCATTGCGGTGGCTGGGTGTTGCGCCTAAGATCTTGTTCCACTACCAGCCGAGCTACCGCTATCCCATCGCTAAACCCCGGACATCGTTCTAAGCCCGGCTTGCGGTGTCCGCACTGGTTGGCTTCGGGCTCGGTTTTTTTCCGCTTGCTAGGGGGCAGATTCCTTATGCGCCAATCTTTCCTCCACTTCGGTCGGCAACACGCTAAGAGGCCCCTTAGGAGTAGTAGACGCAATGGCTCGCAGCATGGAATGGACAAGGGGACGAGCCAAGTGCTTTCACTGCATCATGTAGAGCCTGTTGTCGCGGCATCACGCTGGCTCCCTAGGCCAATAGGGTCGCGCGCGGCACGGAGGACCCCGAATCGGAAGCGTAAGGGGACCGAGCCTCCAGACTCAACCGCTCCGCAAGCCACGCGCCTAGATGCTGCGGCCCCTGTGGTCGGGCTCTCGGGGCAAGCGCCTAACCCCAAGCCCTGGAAAGGTGGACTTTGGAAGCTACGTGCGGTTTCACGGCGGAGGGGCCTGCTACTCAGCGTTCCCGGGGCTTTGCGTTCCTGGGGGCCGGCAGAGCTCCCGGTCCCGGGATTGCGATTCCGGGACCTTGCCGCCCTCTTCAAACGTCCAGATATGTTATCTTATCCCACTTTACATGTTGCTCAACTTGTATTCTCCCCCTATTTGTATGGTCAGCCTAGATTCCCGGAGCGGGCGACTGGCGCGTCCGTTGCCCCCAGGACCGGCTCCCGAAGCAAGCGGGCTACGTTGGACCCGGACAGGGGCCGTGGGCCCGACGGCTGTTCACAGCTCCCGGATCTCGCTGTCGGACGACGCCTGGTACTCGGCGTTCCCGGACACGAGGCCCGAACACCAGCAACCTCGCGGACAACACATATAAACCAAGGTACGAAAATATAAACGTCATCATATATCTATACAAACACCTCTCTTTGTACAACAAGACAGGCCAAAACCGGAGCGCAAGCACGAGCGAGGCCCTGATCGTACGGGTGGCGTCACCGGAGTACTTCTGAACGACCGGGTCCGGGTGACGTCGGATGGGAAGCGACTCGGCATGGAGGGCCCCCGGGCCCCGAAGGGGCCCGGTATGGCGTCTTGAAGGAAACCGGCGTCTCTCCTCAACCTCTTCGTCAGGCATCGGCTCTACAAGATGTTCGCCGCGGTCAAAGAACCCTGCCTCCGGGGCAAGCGGATTCGACCACGGCCATCCGCGCCTTCCTCGCGAACAACCGCGGCAAATCCTCGCCGAACCACCGCCGACTTCCTCGCGAACAACCGCCGGACTTCCTCAGCAGCACGCCGACACTGCACACCCCGGACGCGAGCCCAGCCTCTTGGAGACCTGGACGCGTCCTCTCCCCGGGAGAGTGTTTCCTTCTCCCGCGCCTCCATCTCGGGCCAGGCTCGGGAGAACTCATCGGCTGGATGGATTTGGTGGCGGCCTCCCAAACGGACGACGCGCCTCATTTCCTGCCCCCGTCCACCGGCCAGCGGTTGCCACGAAGAACTCGCTGCCGACAGTACGGGCGGCAAGCATGCCGCCATCAACACCAATCGCGGCGCCTCTGCCGTCGGCCTTCCTCAACACCTCGTTCCATGGTTTTTCACAGCCCGATCCCTGGCGGATCCCGTTTCCGGCAAAGACCCCGACGTCACAAGCTCCACCAGCTCAAGATGAACCAGCCCCCGGCGGCCCCCAGCGTCCCCTCTTTCTTCCCGGCCGTGGCCGTCCTGCCCGGAGCGGGTTCCCGGAAAAAAAAAAACCCCGAACCACCGAGCAACAGGAAAGCCATAACCTTGGGAGGCCACTGTCGGCAATGGATAGGGCGTCCCCAAAAAAAACACCAAACTAAGGGACCGCGTAGGTACACATCAGAAAGCCAAGTCAAAGTAATCCCCAGAAACAGGGGGCCATCTCGCCCTTCAAGCCCTAAGGAACAACACGCACCCCGGGCGAAAGCACCCTCGCCTTTGACCAACCCTGGCACCGTCCCCGGGGTAACGAAAAACTGCACACCTATCGGACAACAACAACCGCGCAAAAGCAACCAAGATACAACACTCAAAAAACGGATATTTAGAGCCCACGCAAAAAAAAAAAAAAAAAAAAAAAAAAAAAAAAAAAAAAGGCAAAAAAGTCGTAAATGGAAAAAACAAACTAAACAGAGAAGCCGTCCACAACCTTGAAACCAATAAACCGGAAGGCCTCAGAATCTCACCCATATAAACAAAAACAACTAAACCACCGGGCCCACCAGTCGAATAACTCCTCCAAAAAAAGGCAAAAGGATCCGACAAAGGCCAACAGCTCAAAAAATACAAACAAAAAAAATAACAACACCGCATTAGCAATAGGATGACAAAGGTGACAAGGCGCCTAACCCACGAACAAACAAAACAAAACCTGTCTAACCCCAGACAATAACACCGTAAGAGGCTTAAAATTAAACCGAAGAGGATCCGGTTCTCTGCCCAATATGAACAGCATACTAGAGACAACCTCCTCACATCTAAACATACTGCACCAGCCGAGACCGCAAGCCGAACATATACAGACAGCAGGCGGCAGAGATGACCAGACATGCCTCTACACAGCCACCCGCAGATCACCCATCCAAACACAACAACAATACCCCGGCATGGGCGTAGCAGGCGGCAGCAGGTGGAGACATGCGACAAGACTGCGATAAGACAAATCATACCTAGCTCTCTCTCTCTCATGAGCATTCGGCGCTGTGGACTCCCCTTGGTTATAAAAGGAGGATCCAAGCCACCGAGAGAGGGGGGCGGAAGGAGACAGGAGCTTCCCCGTCTTCTAACTCTCTGCTCTGCACCCCCGAGCTCACTCTCTAACCACTGTTCTTCTTCTCCGGCTCCGGCCGTGAGCTAGATACACCTTGTAACCACAATACCACATTCATCCACCTCACAGCAAAACACACACAGGAGTAGGGTATTACGCTCCGGCGGCCCGAACCTGTATAAATCCTCCTGTCTCCCTTGTGCGTCGATCCCCTCTTCCGACCGTTCGTTGTTCATCGTCTTCCCCGCGCGGTCTCCTCGGTTCGGACGGTCCGGACCTGGTTCGGACGGTCCGGACCCTTCTGCCTTCGTTCACGGTTCGGGCGGTCCGGACCCACTTTGGACGGTCCAGACTCCTCTGTTTCTTCTACGTCTTCTTCGCGTATCTTTCTTCTACATCCTGACGCCGGCTTCGCCTGAGAACTACTCCACTGGCCGAATCTCAAAGGGGGGTCTCCAGACCTCCCGCCGTCGAGGTTTCATCCTCCGACAACTTATATTTTGAAACAAAGGGAATAAAAGTTTTGCTGATCAAAACGCAACACGTTGATGATTTGTGTGATGCAAACGCAAATTCAGGTGAAGTAGTGGACCTAGCTACTTGAAAACTTTATTTCAAGCAATCATCGGCTAAGGGATAGTCTGATGATGAGGGAGGAGGGAAGAGAAAAAAGATCACATAAAACGAGGTGAGCCATTAGCGTATGATTAATTAAATATTAATTATTTTAAACTTGAAAATTTGATTAATATGATTTTTAAAGCAACTTTTATAGAAATTTTTTACAAAAAAATATTGTTTAGCAGTTCAGAAAACATACTAACGAAAAATAAGGAGTTTTTTTCGCTCTTCTTATACATTCCAACATAGCCTAAAGCAGCTGGTTGACTCGAGTATGCTTAGAAGCAAGGCTATGAATTCAAATACCGGTGACATTGAAAGCAAGAAATACTCCCTCCTTTCACAAATACAAAAGATTCTATGTTGTTTAGCAGGATTTAAAGTTGAGTTAAAATTACTTTGATGCCCTTGATAGTTTACTTGGTTAGAAAATACTATGTCTAGCAAAGCAATTAACAGTGAGCAATAATGTACGTGGTCGGATGAATTGAAAAAATAATACTCTAAAATTCTTTATATTTAGAGATAAAATTCGAATTTTAGAATCCCTTATTTGTGTCCAGAAGAAGTATCTGTTAGATCATAAAGATATAATTATCGCGCAAGGATATGAATTTAAAAACCAGAATACATTTAGACCTTAGATTTACAATGAAAGTGGAAATACTGTGCAATATAAACAGATGACATCGTAAAAGTGATGATTGGTTTCTGGATGAATACGCGAGCAAAATTTCTAGGTTAAAATGGGGGCATAAACTAAATGGTGTACTGCTAGCAAATTACGAAGTAGTACATCTGTTTTTGAAGGATCTGTTTGCCAGTATGATGTGTACAGTTGTATAGTCACACAGCATCAATCGTAGTTCGGCACTAGTACCACTGGACTTTATTCTACACATCAACAAAACTCCACCGAGTGATGTCGAGATGCGGCTAAAGACGATTCGGTGGAGCACGCGAAGTGGACACTCGTGTACAATCCGTCGTCGCCGTTATCCGCTCATTGTTTACTCCTTACCAGGGCGTCGTTGCCAAAGTACCTTTTTTTTTTCTCAACGCAATCAGTAGTTGAGTGGTTTCCACTTTCTCTATCACACTTGGAGAGGACAGTTGCGTTCTTGCTACTCGTTTGAGTTGTAATTGTAACTTTTATATTTTCTATTTACGATGTTTTATGATTTTCTCTATTGCTATTAGAATCGATATAGACCGTTTATATTTGTTAATTTAATGGATCCGATTTAATTCTATTGTCATCTTAACTACTGATAATAGAATAATTTTTTCTAATAATACTGAATTTGTATATCAATAGTTATGATCATTTCTACTGATAAAATATTGGTGATAGAATATTACCAGTAAAGAGCACCGTAAAATTACTCTTTCTATTTAGGGTTTGTGCTTGAGTTTTTTTAATATACAATGTATTGGTAGTATATACTACCGTATGAATAATCGAACGGTATAGATTGATTTTTGTACCCACTTAAATAGAATACAATATAATTTAAAAAGAGTAAATTAGTCTTTTTATGTTATTGCGTGGAGAGCAATTCGGTAAATTTATATCGTTGAGGGGAATCGTGTTGTCACAACACGTGCCGTCGCCTTCCTCGCGGGCTCTTAGCCTCATGTCTGAATTTATATTACTATTGGATTGAAGTAAAATACAAAATTACTAAAAATACTCTTCTTAATCTTTTAGTAAATTTATAAGGTGTCTTTTATATACCATCACTATATACTACCAGTATATTATATTAGAAAAAATCTCTGATTGAGTTTTTTAAACCGAAGCTCCAGTTAACCCTTAGTCTATTAAATCGTCTTGTGTTAATTCTGTAGTAGAAAGATATTTATACAGTTGCATATTGTTGTTAATTTTCTCCTACTTTTGTACAACAGCTGGTTGAGTGTTTTACCCTTTGATATCTAAGATTTTGACATCGATTTTGTGAGACTAGATTCCTGACATAATTATTCATGAACGAGACTACATTGATGACATAATTTGATCTATCTCGACAAGTTACTTGTACTACACAAAATACTAAAACATCATAAACTTACTAGTTCAACTGCACAGCAGAGTGTGTACATAGCAGAACAATGACGGCTTGTACTCCCAAAGCACAAACAGCAGCTGAAAACGGTCAGAAATGATGAGAAAAACCCTTAAATTATTTTTATTTCTATATTTTGTACTTGGAATCGAAATCGAAAACGGTAATATCGGAAATAGAAACGACTTCGGAAAATTCGAAAACATCAGAAAGAAAGTTGCTCGGTCGAAAATTCATCGATATCGGTCAGATATCTATGAATTCGGATCGAAAATAACTTTACCTCACATGTGATGTCCAGAGTAACTCACATAATCACTAAACATAATAATAACGATATCACATAATGATCACCCATCACAGAAAGCAATGTCAATAATTGTCCAACATGACAACATACAAAAGTAATGACAATGTAACAATGTCAGACCCTTTATCGAATCAGTACCATTGGTAAATTTTTGAATAAATACGATAAATTTCGGAAACGGTTGGTAAACTACTGAAACTATTTTTGATACCGTTTCCGAGACCTTGGTATCAACGGAAAACGCACTAGTACCGAAAAAACGGAAAACGGTCGGTAAAATCAGGAAAACGACGTCGGTCGGTTCGAAAATTTTACCAACCGTTTTCAGCCCTAGCACGAACATTCCTCCTTTCTCTTTCCCTTCCTGGCGTATTGCTGCTCTTCGCACCAACACCCTATCCTCCAATTTCACCTACATACTCGACAAAGATATACACCCAATTTCAACAAGATTGCGCCGACTTATTACTCACTGATTCAATACGAATCCATGAATTAGGGCACCAAGACATATCTAGATGTTGGGCCTAGAGAGATCAGCAACTTCGAGCACAAACAAGTATTTGCAGACAGTCTCCATGATATCTACCGACACACATCTACCTTAAGTTCCATTGGTTTATTATTGTTTGTGGCCATATGCGGCGTTGAGCCACCCCTGTTCGCCTCCCATCCGAGCCGTGCCTGCTAGTTAGGATGGAAAAAGAGTTAGTTCGGATGGAAAAAGAGCTGCTCACTTCATTTTAAAATATATCTTAAAATATAACTATCTATCCTATAATATATAAATATATTTTACTCATTCCTTATACTTTATTTTTCAAATCCGATGATCTAAATCATCTCTACGCAAATCAACAGTCCAGATCGCCCTCCCCTCCCCCGCATCCCCCGTCTCTGTTCCCCTCGCTCCGCTTCTCCTTCACTGATCGAATTCTCGTAGCCTATTTCCCGAAGCCCTAAACCACACACCATCACCCCCGTTGCCGCCGGAAACACACACGCATAGCCCCCGTCGCCGCCGGAACGAGAGCGGCGCCGTTCTCCCACGCCATCTGGCCCCACACTCCCCTCTCTCCCCCTCGCGCCGCGACCACCTCTCGAAACCCTAGACCACACACGCATATCGCCGCCGCCGGAACAAGAACGCCACCATTCGTCGTCGGCCTCCCGATCCCAGTCCATCTGCCCCCGTCCTCCCCTCTCTCCCTCTCACACCGCGACCCCTCACTTCCCCCTCGCGACGCGCCTCCTCCCCTGTCTTCTACGGATCGAGGGCCGCCACCCTCGGATCGTGCGAGCCGCCTGGCGACCGTCGTCGTCGGAACGAGGGGAGCGCCACCGTTGATTCGTCAATGGCGCCCACCTCGACCTGCACAATCACGGTGAGGCTAGATCTGCTCATCAAAGGTGCTTCATCAAATCCCACCGTACCTAGGAATATTTATTTTTATCTTTTCTTGCTTCATCAAAGGTGCTGATCAGATAATATTCCGCCATCAAATCCAGAAAATGATAGATGCCATTTACCAAGAACATAATACCAGGAACATTATTTTTTAGGCCATCAAATCCACAACCAATAGATGTAATATAAGGCAATCTATTGTTGAACTAAAAATGTTTTTAGATGGTCCTGCTCCTCTGCCTCTTTGTTTGCAGTTAGACAACCTATAGATGTCATCTACCAATAAAATGATTTTTGTAGGCCATCAAATCCAGAACCAATAGATGTAATAATATAAGGCAATCTAATTTACCAATAAAATAATTTTTGTAGGCCATCAAATCCAGAACCAATAGATGTAATAATAGAAGGCAATCTAATTTACCAATAAAATATTTTTTTAGGCCATCAAAATCCAGAACCAATAGATGTAACATAAGGCAATCTATTATTAGGGCGCGTTTGGTAGGGATTCTTGGGGGTGATTCTTAATCGAATCAATTGGAGCTGAGCCAAACGGGCAAAAAATCCCCCCGATTCTCAGCCGAATCAATCCGCTGTGATTCTCAATTTTACACATAAATGGAGAATCCGGCAAAACGCGGCTTCTCGTGAGAATCCAGCGAACGAAAATTGAAAATCCTCATAATAATTCACAAAATCCCCATAAGAATCAGAATCACAAGATTAGAATCATAGAATCTGAAGCTCTACCAAACAGGCCCTTAGATTAAAAATGTTTTTTAATGGTCCTGCTCCTCTGCCTCTTTGTTTGTGAACAATTTTGCTAGCTTCAGTATATTCTGAACTGGTTTCAGTTCCAACAACCTTTGTTACTGTTAAACACTGCTCCTATGTATCTGAATTGATGAATAAATAAACCTTATTATGTATCTGAATTGGTGAATAAATAAACCTTATTTATGTAGGGATAGATAGATAGATGAATTTATGGTTCCAAACATATAGTTGTTTTTAGATCAAACATATAGTTGTTTTTAGATGGTCCTCCTCCTCTGCCTCTTTGTTTGCAGTTTGTGCATCCTGAACCAATAGATGTAATAGAAGGCAATCTAATATTACATGGTGGAAGGCAATCTAATATATTGAATTGGTTTCAGTTGAAACTACCTCTATTAGTGTGTGTGTTTACCTTGCCCCCTTATTGCACTAAAGTGCTCGATTTGTTGCAATGAAGGTCAGAAGGGAACTTTCAAGCTTGCTGAAAGAACAATCAACTGAAAGGTTGGTCCAAAATCATCTATTTTTAGAAGTTGAGTGGATTGACCAACTGCACTTTAGTCCGGTGGCGACACATGCGCCCTCCCCGAAGATCACCGCCCCCCGCATGAAGCCGGGCCATCCTCCCTGCTGCGTTGACCGCCGCCGTCCTGCCCATGTCCGCCTCGAGGAGCCGTGGCCTGGAAGCCCTTGCACATATCCAACTGCCCCGATACAAGGTAACCGTGCAAATTTTTGATTTGATTCTTGCTTTAATTTGCTTTAATTTTTTGATTTTTGATTTGAGTAGATCTGTATTAGGCCTTTTTTTTATGAACTTATTATCTGCTCTTCTATGCTTCATGGATGGTATGTGGGCCACGGGCTGGCAAAAATTGCGTCCACGGCCACACCCAGGAGCTAAAACGGGTATGTTTCTGGTATTGCCGAGAATCATGCTGTTTTCCATATCTTATTTATGAAACAAATCACGCTCTCTCATTGTACCATATATTCAACTCTCCTATAAAGCCAGATTCTTGGGTGCGAGAGCCACAGTGAAGAGCACAAATGCAGCTGCAAGGATCATCAGGTACACCCCATTCTTGTCGTTGCTCTGGTCCAAAATAAATGTAACAATGATTGGTTATACGCCTGTGATCATTTTTTATGAATTTATTCATAATCAGTTATCAGCTAGAGTGCTAGACAGAAAAGTTTAACCTTCAGGCATATTACCACAGTCATACCAACATCATTATATTAAATCAGTTCATATGACCAGTTCTATAGAACAGCAATTAGACCGGCAATGTTGTATGGTGCAGAATGTTGGCCTACAAAAAGACGGCATGTTCAGCAGTTAAGTGTTGCGGAAATGCGTATGCTGCGTTGGATTTGTGGTCATACAAGAATGGATCGAGTCCGGAACGATGATATACGTGATAGGCTAGGGGTAGCACCAATTGAAGAGAAGCTTGTCCAACACCGGTTGAGATGGTTTGGACATGTCCAGCGGAGACCTCCAGAGGCACCAGTGCATAGTGGAATCCTAAGGCGCGACAGTGATATTAGGAGAGGCAGGGGAAGGCCAAAATTGACATGGGAGGAGGCAATAAAAAGGGACTTGAAAGGATGGAATATACCCAAAGATTTATCTTTGAATAGGTGTGCTTGGAAAGCAGCCATTTATGTGCCTGAACCTTGATCTGCAGCTTCTATTGGGTTTCAACTCTAGCCTACCCCAACTTGCTTGGGATTGAAAGGCTTTGTTGTTGTTGTTGTTGTTGTATATGACCAGTTCAAATAAAGAGCAGATTTGCCTACGCTTTTTACTAATAGAAATAAAGAGTGTGTTTTTACTAGGAATATATTATGTTAACTGTCTCCTGATGTTCTCTGAATTTTAAAAATCAAAGTGCTATATCGATCTATTTGTGCCATAATGTTTTCCTGTTGTTAGTGAACACGACATTTGTTGGAACTCTTGCTCCATAGGGTAAAATTACATAATGCAGGCATTCATGCATTATATTTTCTATAGGATCATAGCAGTATTAATTCCTTGTACTGCTTTTTTATTACTCAAGTTAAACTTTCAAGTCATTAACATTTGGTCCATGACATATGTTAGATACCATCTTTTCCTGCACCCTCCCTTCTCTCATTCTTAATAAGAATGTGAGTGAATGCATGGATCCCTTTCTTACCCTATTAGTAAATGCAAGGCCCAAGGTTACAGTCTAGCAGGCCTTTTATACATGCATATACATAAGAATATTTGCTGCCTTTATATGTCATGATGAATGTCCTGTTCTTATCGATAAAATGTTCTGTTACATAGTTCGTACCTAATTGATACTACTGGATTTATCAATGATAAATAAAAATAGCCAAGTCCCTATTTCTTCGCACAGAGGTCCATGATATTTTTTTTTATTATCAGTAGAATGCTAGGTAAAAGAAAACTAGACGGGCAAATAGGTTGGTATTGGAATAAATACCTCAAGTTTGAGCAACTAACAGTATGTGTCCTTCTGAATATTGGTATATTGATAGCTAAAAGGAAATTCAGAAGAATATAGTTATATTTTGAGCAACTAATAGTATGTGTCCTTTTGATAAATGCCCCTACTTAAATGGTTGAATAGATAAATTGTCTGAATTTTTGATTTATTAGGATTATCCACGCCGGAAACGGATCCACCCGACGCCAACCACGCCTTCGTCCACATACTTTGCGTGAAGAGGAAACCGGTACGTTCCAGTACATCCCATTCTCCTATTTTCTCGAGTAAAAAAATTGATCATTTCGGATAATCGTGTTAACACATATAATTGTTCTGTGCTTTAAGATACTTAGTATGGATATTTTTTTCTCATGACTCAATTAAATTTGCACACGGTCTGAAACTCTACGCTTTAAGATACGTAGAACGATTTTTTTTCTCATGACTCAATTAACGGATGTCAACAACATATTAGTCACTGTATGTCACTGAAAACCGATATTGCTGAAAATAATTATTTGATGCTAGATTGGATGAGTGGTTCTTTAGTAGTGATTATATCTTTATATAAAATTGTTTTCTTCTACTCTATAGTACACCAACACCTGTGACTCATGATTCATAACTCATACTACTCATTGGCAGATTTATTGCGCCTGTTCATCCCATTGACAAATGGCCAATGATGATTTTTTTTATTTATGACTGCAAATCTGATGTGAGCACATACTTCTTGTTCTTTTTCCATTGCTTCCTCCAGCTGTTATATTGCCTGGTGTGCGGGAAATGGCCAACTTCCTTTATAAGAACAGATACTATCTTGTTCATGTGACCGCAGGCCAATGATGATAACTACTCTCTATTGATTTTATATCCACCTATTTTGTCAGTGATGATTTTATTTGACTGTTAAGAGCAGATTTGTCTACACGTGGTCTCCCTTTTGCATTTTGAATCCTAAGGTGTTTATTTGTCACCATTTCTCTGAAATGATGGTTAGTGCACATTCTTGAAAAATCTGAGGCCACTACTTCTGTTGATTAATTCTTGAAAAATCTGAGGCCACAACTACTTTTTTGATTAATTATTGAAATAATAATCTGATGCCACTACTACTTTTGTTTGACAGTCATGTTCTTTTGTAGCTGTTGATTTAGTAGGAGTAGGTAATTTTCTACATTATGCCTAATTGATCTCTGCCTTGTTCTAATGTGTGATATGTCAACTGATATAAGCACATTTTTTTGTGCTTGTTCTTCACATTGACAAATGGCCAATGATGATTCTTTTATTTATGACTGCAAATCTGATGTGAGCACATGCTTCTTGTTCTTTTTTTATCGCTTTCTCCTGCTGTTATATAGCCTGGTGTATGGGAAATGGCCAACTTCCTTGATAAGAACAGATACTCTCTTGTTCATGTGAGCTCAGGCCAATGATGATAACTACTCTCTATTTATTTTTTATCCACCTCTTTTGTCAGTGATGATTTTATTGGACTGTTAAGAGCAGATTTGCCTACGCTTGGTCTCATTTCCCTATGGCCAGGCAATCAAACATGGCATTTGCATTTGAATCCTAAGGTGTTTATTTGTCACCATTTTTCTGAAATGATGGTTAGTGCATCATTCTTCAAAAATCTGAGGCCACTACTTCTGTTGATTAATTCTTGAAAAATCTGAGGCCACAACTACTTTTTGATTAATTATTGAAATAATAATCTGATGCCACTACTACTTTTGTTTGACAGTCATGTTCTTTTGTAGCTGTTGATTTAGTATGAGTAGGAAATTTTCTGTATTATGCCTAACTGATCTCTGCCTTGTTTGCTCTTCCCATTGACAAATGGTCAATGATGGTTCTTTTATTTATGACTGCAAATCTGATGTGAGCACATACTTCTTGTTCTTTTTTCCATTGCTTCCTCCTGCTGTTATATAGGTTGGTGTATGGGAAATGGCCAACTTCCTTGAATATTTCATTTGAAGCAATATCCAAAGCATTGTATAAGTCCGAATGTTTGATTATTTCCATTCATCTTGATGGCATATGTGGATATTTTCTTGTTATTACTCGATATCAAATTTAACGGTGGCAGTGCTATATTCCATCTGACATCTCTGGACACCGGCGCTGATGTTGTGCACCTCCCCGCCTGCCCCACCCACCGCAGCTGCCGGAAGGACAAGGACGGCAACGAGCTGCAGCAGCGAAGCGAGCACCATCGCGCTGGCCAGATGGCAGCGTGGCTACCGCATTGTAGCTACCTGCGCCGTAGCACGATGAGTGGTTGTGCGAGTGCGAAGCTGTAGCTACGAGCTAGCGTGACCGTGTGTGTGGGCACCACGAGGTGCGCAACATTTTAGTGTGTGTTAGTTCGGATTTGTTTGTGCGCGTAAGTGGGTTTTAAGTGAGGCGTTTCGCCGGTGTGAGCGCGATGATGGGGTGAAGTGTGCGTTTGTTGATTAGTGCCTTTGTTTTTGATGGCCTCGTGACTCTTCTTGCACTAAACTATGTAGGATTGATCTGTACGCCCTCAAGTAAATTTAATGTGACATGTCAACTGATATATTCCTACGTAGTTTTGATGTATTACCTTACGTAATTTTGTGATATGTCAACTGATAAATTATCTTACGTAATAATAATTTTGATGTTGATAAATTACCCTACGTAATTTTGCCCATTAGTCGATTGTTGGAACCAATAATATGGAATACGGAAATTATGAAATATATAATGAAATAATTACTAAAATTACTAAGTGCCTACATTGTCACACGGACATTATGAAATATATAATGTGAATTTGCATGTCACTGCATAGCAAATTAATTTGGCAAATTAGTTTGATTAGTGCGGTTGGTATTTTTTTATAATGTAAAATAATTGGGTTCCTTGTTTGCTCTGTTGTAGCATCACTGCAGCAATGTCATAGTCATCCCCTGAGATTGCCATGCAAAACGATGATGAGAACACGTGTGACATTATAATCAACACAGAGATGGAATTAATGGAAGAAATCATTTCTGAAAGTATTCATTTTTTTTATCTACTCTTTATCATTCTCCTCCTATCAATTATCACTTATAAATTAACTGAGTAATAATGCAGGAGAAACACAAGCAGTGCAACCATCACAGGTAATTTCACTTCGATCAATGTGATACTCCCTCCAACCGTTTGAAAATATAAGCCGTTATTGTTTTCCACAAAGTCAATGAAGACTTTTCAGTGTATTATTGCATATATTATTAGAATATGTAATATTTATTGATTACTTAATTTTGTGTACTCAGATCAATGAAGACGCTTCGTATGGTAGTATGACTACAACCCGATCATACAAGAAAGCAACAAATTCCAAATATAAGGATAACACGCCTTTATCACAAGTATGGATTGGTTAATTGTATTGTCCCTCAATATTTCTTTTCAATAGTTTTTTTTGCGTAAGAAGATTCGCTGAATATGGTTATAATCTTAAAAAAATACTTTAGTTGTTGAATTACATGTTGTCTTTGACTTATGTATGTTATTCCGATAATTTTATAAGCGCGTGTAAGTATAATATAGGATAAGCAACTATATGTACCCTATACACCTTTATTACATGACAAGCCATCAAAGGAGTATAGAGAAACCAAAGTTGAACCGCCAAATAATAATATCGTACCATCAAATTTGATACGATCAATAATTGGTCAAACTTACGAATCTCTCCCTCAAGGTACATATCCTATTATTCAATTATGTTTATTTTCATTGTTTACTTTTGTTGCCATGTGTAGTTTTCGCATCAAAAATGCCTTTTGCAGATTATGAATTAAACGATAAGGATATGATTGCTCAAATAACGGTAGAGGTATCGTCTCAAAATGATAAGCTAGTGGACATAGAAGATTTTTCTATCAATTAACGTCGTCTATTGTGCCTGACAGATAAAGATAAATTCGTAAATGACGATTTAAGTACACCTACTTATAAAGAATTACCATCAACACTTAATGGTAAATATATTATAAAGGAATGAAACATTTTACCTTAAATATATAGGTCATAAGTGCGTACATATAATGTATAAGGAGCCAAACAAGGAGTGATGAGAAAGTGTATTTTGAAAACATCATTAATTCCAATGTGCTAAAACGGGATAGCGAGTTGGGAGTAAAAGAAGATGGTGATATAAACAAGAACTATATTACAAATATAGTGAGAAACTATCTTAAGCATGAGCTGGTAATGTCTGTCTCTCTAAATCTAATAGAATTTAAGATTGTAATTATATACATGTAACATGTACTAACTTGATGTCTTTCTTAGATTTTTATTCCAATAAATATCGAAAACACGCATTGGTATTTAGCGGTTGTGATCGTGAAAAGACATGAGATACAAGTACTTGATTTTCTATGTTGGCAGCACCGCCGTGTTGATCTCGTTACTACGGTTAGTGAATATGACATGCTTACTCCCTTATTTAAATTATTATTATTATTTGTGTTTTGTCTATTGCTACTTTAATGATCGAACAACTGCAAGGACTAGAGTACCATCTTAGCATCATTGAATGACAGCAATACTTGATTAGCCATAAGGAAGGTAATCAGTATCGGGATCCTAGCTTGTATCGTTTTCTGTCTGATAGTATTATAGGATCGGGATTCTATCGTAGGATCGGGATACTATTAAATTTTAAAAAGTACATATTTTTATATAGTATTTGCAATATGTTGTACAAATTGAAGCCTATAATATTGATTTTGATAAATTTAATTGATATTTCATAAATTTGAGTGAATTTATTCACATTATTTTCAATCCACCTTATTTTAAATAATATTTTCGTAGAATCATAGGAATCGTAAGATCGGGATACTATGTTTTATCCGATAGGATCGTATGGAAGTAAATAGTAGGATCGGGATACAATGAAAATTAGAATACTAGATAGGACCGGTATCATTTCGGCTTGTTAGGATCGTAGTATCGTAATAGTATCGTAAGATACTACGATATGTATCGAGATTCTAACAACCTTGGGCATAAGTGGGGAAACCTTCATGTTACGACATGGCGAATTACAGAACAACTACGGGAGCCAGTGCAGAAAGACAAGTGTAGTGCAATTCCTATACTCTTTAAATATTTAATTACGATAAATGATTTATATTCATTGGTGTACTTATATTTTATAATCTACCCTACAATGCAGTTCTTCGTGTGGTCTATTCATGGTTAAGTTCATGGAATATTGGATAGGGGATACACTTTCTCGTCCTGTTACACAGGTGTATTTCTTAAGTGAACAAATGAGTTAATCATATTTAATCTATTTTTCTATTTAACCATAATTACCTTTTGTTACGCAGGGAGATATTGAACTTTTTAGGTTCAAGCTAGCCAACATACTAATATGTTGGAAAACAAATAAGGCGGAAGCGATTTCCAGCACTGAGCAAAGCGTTGGTGCCAAAGACAATTCAGATTCAGATGATGTTGTAATATTGGGTAGCCACCAAAATGGATCTATAGCTAAAAGGAACATCAAAGAATCAAAACCAGTAGGCTCGGCAACCGGTGGAAACAAATATGATTAACTACTATCAATGGTTTCTATGATGGGTAAACATGATTTGATAGGAGGCCTTTCTCACTATATCAAAGAGATTAAATGTGCCAAAACCTTAGAGTAAGCCACTACTATACACAGACACACACTACATACAGTTGAAGCGTACATTATTTTATTTTCTTATTCATTGACAGGAAAGTCTGGGTGCAAAATTCAAAGCCTTATTCTATTAGCTTGACTCTCAAAAAGCTCCAATTGATACTAAAGGAGGATGCCATGGACCGTGATTGCTTCAACATGGCCATACGGAAGTTTATGCATGAAAACATCCAAACAATGAAAAAAACTCAATCAACAATAGGGAAGTAAGGAGCATTATCAAAGCATTGTCTGGACTTACAATTTTGGGTATGTTTTTACAATCACATATGTTCTCTCCTTTTTCTCATATTTTTAGAACATTATTTATATCATGTAGATTACTACTGAGTTTGAACGACACACGGACTTCCGTAAAAAATGGATATTGCACAACTAGCAAAGTCAGCTTGTAGCTAGTCCGAAATTGACTATAACATTTCAAAATGCAAATTGGTAAGATTTATATCATTTGCTCCTATGTGCTCATGTTTTTGTGATCATAGCATTTAGCATTTTTCAGATTCTTATACCAATAGAAAGCGACAATACCTATATTCTGGTTATATTGGAATAGGATACAAGAAAACCTTTTGTTTTGGATCCTATTCCACTTAATCCTCTTTATAAAAACAATCCAAACATAAAATATGTAAAAAAACTTTTATGAGTTGCTGAACACTTCAATATAGCGATGCGCAGAGTATGCCTGACTCTGTGTGGAACGAGGACATCAACCTGTGGAGTCAAATAATAAATCTAAATTTTCCAATTCACGACAAGTAAGCTTTCTTTTAATATCTTGTTGGAATTATTAAATTCATTTTTCTTACGCGAATATAGCTAACTATACAATTATCTCAGGGACTTATCTGGTTATCTTGTTCGTCTCTTTATACATAAATGGAATAATAAAGAACTACAATTGACAGCTTTTAAGGTCAGTATGTACCATCAGCATTGACCATTTAGAATATTATATGTGATTTACTATCAAATAATTGCTTGTGCAGGATGGTTATGATCTAAGGAAACAGTTTTTGGCATATCTATTGATGTACCAAGACAATGAATGTGAAAGTAATATCCCTGGTGGCGCACGAGACATCCTAAAGTGTATCACAAATGCTGAAAATTAAAATTAGTTAATTAGGTGCAGGCTATTTCTATATTATACCGACATTTTATTTTGAACATGTTTATGCCAGCAACAAATTAATGGAATAAATCTCTATTGCTCCTTTTTATGTGGCTATATATTGACATCATATATGTATTGGCATGATTAGAAATGATTGAGACTAACTACTTACTTTGTTCCCCTACATATATCTTCTTAATACACGGACATTATACTATTTCTTTAACTTCATATATACATCTCGACTGATTGTACGAAAATTAACAAAATTATGGTACCGTAACGTTAGCACGGGCATATTACTAGTCCAAAATGGTTTTAGAAAAATTAAAAATTAGGATAAAAAATCTAAAATACATCTCATCAATACATAGTGAGGTGATGGAATCAAAGATAATATGAGTATGGTGCGGATCTCGAGGGCTAGTGGGTGACGAGATATGGGACCCCAAAAAAGGACCCTCTGTGTACACGTACTAGCCCTAGGATCACGCTAGCACACATAGTCACAAGAATAATATCACAACCAACATCACGAAGGAAACCAAACTATTTATTACTAAATTGACTGTGGAAAGCCTAATGGCTAAAGTTTACATTTATTATGCCACAAAGGGCCTAAAGAAAACAAGATAGTAGCGGAAATAAAATAAATACGTGAAAGCTCCATTTAACATGCCACAGACAGTCAATTAGGGCACACGGCCTATTCATCGTCTTCAGCAGCAAACTCCTCCGAAAACAGCGGAAACCTTTCTTCTGAAATTGGGGAGAATTGCAAGGTGAGTACATGTAATACTCAGCAAGTGCACGGAAATATGCATATGCACAGCTAACAAAAAAAAAGCTAAGGCTATTTTGCATAACACAGCAGTTACAGTTATAAACAATTTATAAATAGAAATCAAAAATAATATTTTAAATAACGGGTGTTACCATCCAACAATCCACACAGGACCACATAGCTAAATTTATTTTCCTGCACACAGCATCATTACCATCCCTGGTTTTCGCAAACTACCCCTCATCTGAAATCTCCGAGCATGTCCATGACCGCGGACGCGGCTATTCGAATAGATTAGTTGAACACTCTGTAGAGGTTGTACAGCTTTACCCACAAGATACACCATCCTCTTAACGGCCATGCGCAAATATCACACTTCTCATTGTGTGCGGCCAAAGAATTTGTAACAAGGCTTTTTAGAAACTCTGCCTCGACACTGCCCTCTCCCATGAGACACCTTTCCCTCACACAGACAAGAAAGTGCATATGGCTAACCATAAAACCTATCATCTAACCACCTGAGCTGGCAGTGCCAAGACTCGGAATCTTACTAGGCCAGGTCCTTCCCATTTGGGCATGTGATTGTACGTTAGGCTCAGATCATTGGCTTATGAAGTGAAGTCCTTAATTGACCAGGGCAATTTGCCAAATCTACAATAGCACACAGCTTCATTCCTAGTATAAGATAGCACTTAAGAGCACGTTGTTGGCCCTTTGGGTTACTAAGATCGCACACATCCCCATATTAGGCTCATACAGAGACCTAACCTGGTAAGGATCACACAGATACCTTACCCCCTTGCTAGGTTCACACAGAACCACCCATCACCCCGATCCAAAATATTTTATCCGCTCGTTGTTTACTACATGGTGCAACACATGCTACTGGAAAGATAGCATAGAGCTACACAGCTCAAATAAAACAGTGATAGATATATCATTAATCATTATTATATTTTGCTTGTAAAATGACCTTGAGCGGCGCTAAGTAATTACTACTCTATCCTGAGTTGACCCCTATGTTCAACTCACAAAGGCTAGGGTGATAAGATATCACAGGATATTCAATAATCAAAGGCATGGAATAACAACAATTAGGTTATAGTACCATCGATAATTTATAAGTAAAAAATAATGCATGTTTCACAACAAAACAGTTTATAAATTGGGTCCAATATGTTCAAAGGGTGCACTTGTCTTGCTCTAGGTACTGTCCTTGGCCTGTGTCTTCTGCGGCGAACTGCTCCTCGGCTCCCGCGTCTATACGTTCGCAACAGGAAACAAATAAATAACAAGAAAACAGCCTAAATAACATCAATTAAAATAACCAACTGAACCGGGAGGTAGAGCTCGATTTTAGAAGAATTTAGGAAAAGGAACAGGTCGAATCAGAGTCCGGATGGATGAGATATGAACTCTAGAAGTTTGAGAACAGGGAAAAACCTAGGAGAAAAGAAAAAAGAATATTCTAAGAATATTCTTTGGAATTTAAATTCAGAAATTGAATTATTTTTGTTAAGGAAAAGGAGCGGGCCCACTGGTCAGTGAGATGGTTCATGATGGGCTCAGTCTACGGACCAGAAGAGTGAGAAGTTCGGTGGACATGATGACGTGGACGCCACGTGGCGACATGTATACCAGATTGGACGATGTGACGATGATGTGGCGATGACAGGGCGAGATCTAGGGCTGATGTGGCGAGGTGATGTGGCAAGATTGGACTAAAGAAATCCTATGGCTGAGATTAAATCTAGGAAATCCAACAGTGTAGACCAAGGGAAACTTTTCAGCCGCGGGGCCCACATGTCAATGTCACCGAGAGGGAAGCAGGTTCTGCCGCCGGTCGGCTGCCTCGGCCATGGCTAGGTGGCGGCGCAGGGGTGGCGTGGCTCGTCGAGACCAGCGTCGGCGAGCGGCAGTGGACCGGGCGGCGTCGGCGAGCGGCGGTGGTCCGGGCGGCGGCGGCACTGGGGCAAGGAAGAGGAGGCGAGCTCGGCGCCGGCGTCGGCCGGCGGAACAGGAGGCGACGGGTTCGGCGGCAAAGCAGGACACCGGCGAGGGCGAGGAGGCAAGACGGCGTAGGTGGCGGCGATACTCACCGGCGGCATCAGCAGCTAGGGTGGGCAGAGGCGGCACGCCATCGGTGAGCGGTGGTAGAGGAAGATGGCGGCGGCGCTGGCTTCGGGAGGAAAGGAAAAAATCGACGACGGCTGTGTATATATATATATATATATATATATATATATATATATATATATATATATATATATATATACAGGAGCGGCTCACGGCTAGGGCGTCACGGCGGTTAGGGCGGGCGGAGGCGGCGCGGCGGCTCGGCGCTGGCCCGTGGCGGCTGGGCCGGCCATGGAACAGGGGAGAAGGCCATCGGCCCCTAGCCAAAGAAGGAAGAAGAGGGAGCAGAAGAGAAAAAGAAAGGAAGGCAGGGGCTAAGTGGAAAAAAAGAAAAGAAGAGGAAGGAAGGGAAAAAGAAAAGGAAGGATTGCAGGGATTTTTTTGGAAAATTGCCGAATTTGGACCCTTTGAAATTGTTGGGGTTATTTGCAGAATTAGGGAATGAAATTGAATCTCTGGGGAATTAGAAATTGGTACGGATGCGAAAATATTGGGAAGTGAGCTCCATTTCTAAAATCCAAATAACCCTGATTAAGAAAACAGAAACAAATCACATCGTAATTAATTATTTAATCATATTAAATCCTTTTTATTACGAATTTTTTCATTAAGCTGTTTGAGGCGAATAAACCAGAGGTGGATTTTCGCAATCGGACAAAAAGAACAGAAAAAGAAAAATCTAGACGTGACAAACCTACCCCCCTTAAACGAAATCTCGACCTCGAGATTCGGACAGGCTTGGGAACAACTCGGGAAACTCTGCCCTCAGATCATCTTCACGCTCCCAGGTGGCTTCTGCTTCTGTGTGATGACTCCACTGGACCTTACAGAAACGGATGGTCTTACTCCTCGTGGTTCGCTCTGCAGTCTTGAGGATCTTGATTGGATATTCATGATATGTCAGATCTCGTTGCAATTCCACTACCTACAACGGGGTTTCTTCTTCTGGCACACGAAGACACTTCTTCAACTGCGAGACGTGGAACACATCATGGATCCTTGACATTGATGGTGGCAGCTCCAACTGATACACAACTTCTCCTCGACGAGCAACGATCCGGAACGGACCTACATACCTCGGGGCAAGCTTTCCTTTCACTTGACACCTCTTGGTTCCTCTCAATGGGGTTACCTTCAAATAGACATAGTCCTCCTTTTCGAAAGTTAAATCCTTACGACGGTTGTTTGCATAACTCTTCTGTCGAGACTGAGCTACCTTTAATCTATTCCTGATCAAAGCAACTTTCTCTTTGGCTTCGCGGATCACATCGGGTCCAAAAACAATTCTTTCTCCTGTCTCATTCCAATTCAAAGGTGTTCTACCTGACCGCCCATATAAAGCTTCAAACGGTGACATCTGTAGACTCGGCTGATAGCTATTGTTGTAGGAGAACTCGGCATAGGGTAGATTCTTGTCCCAACTAGAAGCATAGGCTAAAGCACAAGCTCGGAGCATATCCTCCAAAATCTGACTAACTCTCTCTGTCTGCCCATCAGTCTGTGGGTGATATGCGGTGCTAAAATTGAGATGAGTACCCATTGCCTCATGCAAAGCATGCCAGAAGCGAGAGGTAAGCTGAGTCCCTTGATCTAAGACTATCTTCCTGGGCACTCCATGCAAGCACACTATCCGATTCACATATAGTTTTGCCAACTTGTCACCTGAGTAGGTTACTTTGACTGGAATAAAGTGAGTAACTTTAGTGAGACGATCCACAACAACCCAGATGGAATCATATCCTGACTGAGTCTTGGGCAAACCTGTGATAAAATCCATGCCAATCTCATCCCACTTCCATTCTGGTACCTTCAACAGTTGTAAAAGTCCAGCAAGTCGTTGGTGTTCTACCTTGACTCGCTGGCAGACATCACAAAGTGCTACATACTCTGCAATCTCTCGTCTCATGCCGGGACTTCTCCTGCAGCCATATAACACCATTCTCATCTTCAACAAATCCTATGGCTTTTCCTTTCTTCATGTTGAGTTTGATTTCTTTGACATTTGCATCATCCTTCTGAGCTTCCTTGATCTGGTCTTCCAAGGTGGTCCTAACCTCCAGGTTAGCCACATACCCTTCTAGCACTATCTCCAAACTCAACCTTTCAAACTCCTGAAAGAGTGATAATTGGCTCTCTTGAATTTCTAGGTTGCTGCATTAGACCTTCCTACTTAGGGTATCAGCAATAACATTTGCCTTGCCTGGGTGGTAGTGGATTTCCACATCGTAATCCTCGATCAGCTCTAACCATCTTCTCTGTCTCAGATTCAGGTCATGCTGAGTGAAGATATACTTTAGACTCTTGTGGTCTGTATACACCTCACATCGGTTGCCTATTAGGTAATGCCTCCATATTTTCAGTGCATGTACCATTGCGGCAAGCTCCAAATCATGGGTTGGATAATTCTCCTCATGTGGGCGTAGTTGTCTTGAGGCATAGGCAATCACTTTGCCCTCCTGCATTAGAACACAACCAAGTCCTGTACGAGATGCATCACAATAGATGTGAAACCCTTTGTGGATATGGGGCAAAACCAACACTGGTGCTGATATCAAACTCTTCGTCAAGGCTTCAAAGCTGCGCTAACACTCTGGTGTCCACACAAACTTCTTCTCTTTCTTCAACAATTGCGTCAGTGGACGAGCAACCTTGGAGAAACCTTCTATGAATCTTCTAGTAGCCGGTCATACCAAGGAAACTGCGAACCTATGTCACGGTCTTGGGTGGCCACTAGTTGATAACCGTACTCACTTTCTTTGGATCAACTGCAACTCCAGCGGCGGTCACAACATGTCTAAGGAATTCAACTTCTTTCATCTAGAACTCACACTTACTGAACTTGGCATACAATTGGTATTCTTTTAGTTTTTTCAAAACAAGCCTCAGATGATGCTTTTGCTCTTTCTCATCCTTGGAGTAGACGAGAATGTCATCAATAAAAACAACAACAAACTTGTCTAAATATTCCATGAATACCTTGTTCATCATGTTCATGAAGTAGGCATGGGGCATTTATCAACCTAAAAGACATAACTGTGTACTCATAGAGCCCATATCTAGTGGAAAACGCCATCTTAGGGATATCCTCGGGGTCTGATCCTAAGCTGATGATACCCTGATCTAAGGTCAATCTTGGAGAATACACCTGCTCCTTTCATCTGATCAAAGAGATCATCAATCCGTGACAAAGGATACTTGTTCTTAATGGTTACATCATTCAAGCAACGGTAATTAACACACATTCTCTTTGTCCCATCTTTCTTTTCAACAAAAATAACTGGGGCTCCTCATGGCGATGAGCTAGGCCTCACAAAACCTTTCTCTTGCAGCTCTTGTATCTGCTTCTTCATCTCTGCTAAATCATTAGCTGCCATACGGTACACCGTACAGCCTCTTGGATATGGGCAATGTCCATGGAGCTAGATCGATGACAAACTCAATATCTCTATGTGGTGGCATGCTTGGCAGTTCTTTAGGAAAAACATCTGGATATTCTCTAACAATCCATACTTTCTGTAGCTCAGAGATCTCCATGTGGTGCACTAAGGCTCCTTTCCAAGGGGGATTAGCTAAGGCTTTGAAATTCACTTTCTCCTTTAGAGTTTTCTAAAGTGATCGATCGACTTCCACAATCTAACACCATCTTGTGGGTATGCAACCAATCCATCCCTAGGATGACATCAAGCTGGGGTGTATCTAACATAATCAGATTGGCAAAGAACTCTACACCCTCTATTTCAATTTTTACTCTTGGACAACTGGTTTGGGTTCTCATTTTTGACCCCGAGGTTTGGATAAGCAAGGAGTACTTAAGAGGTATGGTGGGAAACTGGTGTTGAGAAGCAAAAACCCGAGAAACAAACGAATGCAAAGCTCCAGAATCCAATAAAACTGTTGCAGGTATAGAGTTAACTAGGAACTTACCCACGACAACATCCGTAGAGGTCCGGGCTTCCTCCGCAGTGACATGGTTGACACGTCCTCTGACCACGGTCTGCGATGTTGCTGGTATAGGTTGTTGGTCGACTCCTGGTGCTAGCGTCTTGGCTGGGGTACTCCCCAGATTGAACTTTACGGGAGTAATGTTCTTGGGAAGAGGACAGTTGTTGGCGAAATGGCCGGGGTCCTTGCAGTTGTAACAGCGACGTGTAGTTGCTTGACTTCCGACTCACTGCATTGGCTGAATTGGAGTAGACGGGCGAGGTGTCTGAGGGTTTGGAGGTGGCATCTGTGGAACAGTCCTAGAGTATGGGGTAACTGTCTGACGACTGTACTGCGGAAACGTTCCACGTTGTCGCTGGCTTGGGCCACCGACGTTTTGGCTCATCCTGCGCTTGCGGTCCTCACCAAGCTTCCTGCGCTCTTCCTCTAAAAGGAGAGTCTTGTTCACCAAACTTTGAAAGCTGCTGAAATCATGGGCAACCAGTCCAATCTTAAGACCAGAATTGAGACCTTTTAGGAAATGCCTCTGACGATCTGCATCTCTAGCAACATCTTCTGGCGCAAAGTGGGCTAGAATAGTGAACTGGGTCAGGTACTGTTGAACCGTCTTGTTGTCCTGTTGAAGAGTACGGAACTCTTCCTTCTTCAACTCTTTGATGCTAGCAGGGACATAGTAATCACGAAAAGCTGCACGAAACTCCTCAAAAGTTAGGGCTTCAGGGTCATCCAAACCTTCCCTAAGATTCTCATACCAGTCTAAGGCAGCTCCTTCCAACTGCTGGACGGTGAAACGGACTTTCTCTCCATCAGAGCACTGAGTGATCTCCAACTTGCGTTCCATGGTACGCATCCAGTCTTCCACATCAAGTGGAGTACCCAATCCCTTGAAAACCAGCAGTTTGGTACGCAGAAATTCAAACATCTTACTTTGTGGAGGGGGAGCATGAACATGGCCCTGCTGTTGCTGTTGCGGCTGCTGCTGTTGTTGGTTCTGAAATTGTTGCATCATCATCCTCATGAGGTCAGTCTAGGCCTGCATGAAGGCTTGAAAATTTTGTTGGTTCACTTGAGGTGCTTGGGGTTGTTGTTGACCATCGGGCTGAGCATCATTGTTCTGGTTACCTCCACTGTGACCCCCACTCCTGGTGTTTACCATCTGTTCAACATGTGGCCCATTAGAGAGGTACTAGGAAGGAGAGAACAGCTCTAAGAAGAAAGGCAACTAATGGGGTAGAACAGCACATCTAGACCAAAACAAACGTACGACAAACTGGAAAAAAAAGAACCAAAAACCAAAAACTTTAAAAAAAGGGCAACGCCTCTAACACACAACCTTAGCAACTTACTAATGTGAACTACTAATTACAAGCAAAGCGACCCAAAACAAGAGCCACTTCTACAGCTAAACCCTAGTCCACGACGAAGCTTCACGAGACCCAATGCATCACTAGTGTAGATTCTCGTTCCACGATTGACGGTAGAAATTAAAGTAGGTAAGGGAAGATTTTTCGAAAAAGGGAAGAGTCAAGAAAGAATAAGTAAAGAAGTAACAAATTATATTGTTTTACGATTCTTTTAAAATGGTTTTGAAGTACGACCAGGCTAACTAAGGTTGCGACCTACAGTCGACGTGGCTCTGATACCAACCCTGTGGGACCCCAAAACAGGACCCTCTGTGTACACGTACTAGCCTCAGGATCACGCTAGCACACACAGTCACAAGAATAATATCATAGCCAACATCACGAAGGAAACCAAACTATTTATTAATAAATTTACTGTGAAAAGCCTTATGGTTAAAGTTTACATTTATTATGCCACGAAGGGCCTAAAGAAAACAAGATAGCAGCGAAAATAAAATAAATACGTGGAAGCTCCATTTAACATGCCACAGGCAGTCAACTGGGGCACATGGCCTACTCATCGTCTTCAGCAACAAACTCCTCTGGAAACAGCGGAAACCTTTTTTCTGGAATTGGAGAAAATTGCAAGGTAAGTACATGTAATACTCAGCAAGTGCACAGAAATATGCATATGCATAGCCAACAAAGAAAAGCTAAGGCTATTTTGCATAACACAGCAGTTGCAGTTATAAACAATTTATAAATAGAAATCAAAAACAACATTTTAAATAACGGGTGTTACCATCCAACCATCCACACAGGACCACATAGCTAAATTCATTTTCCTGCACACAGCATTATTACCATCCCTGGTTTTAGCAAACTACCCCTCATCTGAAATCACTGAGCATGTCCATGACCGCGGACGGGGTTATTCAAATAGATTAGTTGAACACTCTGCAGAGGTTGTACAGCTTTACCCACAAGATACATCATCCTCTTAACGGCCATGCGCAAATGTCACACTTCTCATTGTGTGTGGCCAAAGAATCTGTAACAAGGCTTTTTAGAAACTCTGCCTCGACACTGCCCTCTCCCATAAGACACCTTTCCCTCACACAGACAAGAAAATACCAATGGCTAACCATAAAACCTATCATCTAACCACTTGAGCCGGCAGTGCTAAGACTCGGAATCCTACTGGGCCAGGTCCTTCCCATTAGGGCATGTGGTTGTACGTTAGGCTCAAATCATTGGCTTATGAAGTGAAGTCCTTAATTGACCAGGGCAACTTGCCAAATCTACAATAGCACACAGCTTCATCCCTAGTATAAGATAGCACTTAAGAGCACGTTGTTGGCCCTTTGGGTTACTAAGATCGCACACATCCCCACATTAAGCTCACATAGAGACCTAACTTAGTAAGGATCACACAGATACCTTACCCCCTTGCTAGATTCACACAGAACCACCCATCACCCCGGTCCAAAACATTTTATCCACCCGTTGTTTACTATACGGTGCAACACATGCTACCGAAAAGATAGCACACAGTCACAGAACTCAAATAAAACAGTGATAGGTATATCATTAATCATTATTATATTTTGCTTGTAAAACGACCTTGAGTGGCGCTAAGCAATTACTACTCTATCCTGAGTTGACCCCTATGTTTAACTCACAAAGGCTAAGGTGACAAGGTATCACAAGATATTCAATAATCGAAGCCATGGAATAATAACAATTAGGTCATACTACCCATCGATAATTTATAAATAAAAAATAATACATGTTTCACAACAAAACAGTTTATAAATTGGGTCCAATATGTTCAAAGGGTGCACTTGCCTTGCTCCAGGTACTGTCCTTGCCCTGCGTCTTCTGCGGCGAACTGCTCCTCGGCTCCCGCGTCTATATGTTCACAACAGGAAACAAATAAATAACAAGAAAATAGCTTAAATAATATTAATTAAAATAACCAACTAAACCGGGAGGTAGAGCTCGATTTTAAAAGAATTTAGGAAAAAGAATGGGTCGAATCAAAGTCCGAATGGATAAGATATGAACTCCAGAAGTTTAAGAACAGGGAAAAACCTAGGAGAAAAGAAAAAGGAATATTCTAAGAATATTCTTTGGAATTTAAATTCAGAAATTGAATTATTTTTGTTAAGGAAAATAAGCAGACCCATTGGTCAGTGAGATGGTTCATAATGGGCTCGGTCTACGGACCAGAAGAGTGAGAAGTTCGGTGGACATGATGACGTGGACGCCACGTGGCGATATGTGTACCAGATTGGACGATGTGACGATGATATGACGATGACAGGGTGAGATCTAGGGCTGACGTGGCGAGGTGATGTGGCAAGATTGGACTAAAGAAATCCTATGGTTGAGATTAAATCTAGGAAATCCAACGGTGTAGACCAAGGGAAACTTTTGAGCCGTAGGGCCCACATGTCAATGTCGCCGAGGGGGAAGCAGGCTCTGCTGCCGGTCGGCTGCCTCGGCCATGGCCGGGCGGCGGCCAGGGGTGGCATGGCTCGTTGAGACCAGCGTCAGCGGCGTTAGGGCAAGGAAGAGGAGGCGAGCCCGGCGGCAGCGTCGGCCGGCGGAACAGGAGGCAACGGGTTCGGCAGCAGAGCAGGACACCGGCGAGGGCGAGGAGGGAAGACGGCGCAGGTGGTGGTGATACTCACCGGCGGTGTCGGCGGCTAGGGTGGGCGGACGTGGCGCGTTGTCAGCAAGCAGTGGCGGAGGAAGATGGCGGCGGTGCTGGCTTCGGGAGAAAAGGAAAAAAATCGACGACGACTATATATATATATATATATATATATACAGGAGCGGCTCGCGGCTAGGGCTGTGCGGTGGTTAGGGCGGGCGGATGTGGCTCGGCGGTTTGGCGCGGACCAGGCCGTGGCTCGACGCGGGCCCGTGGCGGCTGGGCCGGCCGTGGAACAGGGGAGAAGGCCATCGGCCCCTGGCCGAAGGAGGAAGAAGAGGGAGCAGAAGAGAAAAAGAAAGGAAGGCAAGGGCTAAGTGGAAAAAAAGAAAAGAAGAGGAAGGAAGGGAAAAAGAAAAGGAAGAATTACAAGGGTTTTTTTGAAAAATTGCCGAATTTGGACCCTTTGAAATTGTTGGGATTATTTGCAGAATTAGGGAATGAAATTGAATCTCCGGGGAATTAGGAATTGGTACGGATGTGAAAATTAGAGTCTTCGAATCTGGGGGAAAAATAAATTGGGAAACAAGCTCCACTTCCGAAATCCAAATAACCCCGATTGAGAAAACGGAAACAAATCACACCGTAATTAATTATTTAATCATATTAAATCCTTTTTATTATGAAATTTTTCATTAAGCTATTTGAGGCGAATAAACCAGAGATGAATTTTCGCAATTGGACGAAAAGAACGGAAAATGAAAAATCCGGACGTGACATGAGACCCATTAGAGTATCTCCAACAGGGACCCTAAACAGGGCCTCTATTCTATTTTTTGAAGTCAGACAAAAAAACTGAAGTCCAACAGGGCCCCAACTCGAGTCCCTAGTTTATGGAGGCCCCGAAATATTCCTCCTCAGCCCCATCTCCCACGGGTACGTAGGGAGCTTCCTACTCTACGGTTGGGAGTTTTTTTTCTCTCGCGCGAAACAATTTTTCTCACCCGTCCTCGCGCCGCCGCCTTCTGCCCTCCATCTCGGCCTCAATCCGAGCCGCCGGCGTCGCCGGATCGACCTCCTCCGCGGCCGTGCTCTACCTCTCCGCCGACGCCTCCGACGCCGAGCGCCGCCGCCGTCCTGCTCCGCCTTGCCGATGCCTCTGAGCGCCGAGCGCGGCGTCCGACGCCTCCGACGCCGAGCGCGGCCGCTGGCCTGCTCCGTCTCGCCGACGTCTCCGACGCCGAGCGCCGAGCGCGGCGTCCTACTCCGCCTCGCTGACGCCTCCGACACCGAGCGTCGCCGTTGTCCTGCTCCGCCTCGCCGACGCCTCCGACGCCGAGCGTCGCCGCTGTCCTGCTCCGCCTCGCCGACGCCTCCGACGCTGAGCGCCGAGCGCGGCGTCCTACTCCGCCTCGCCGACGCCTCCGACACCGAGCGTCGCCGCTGGCCGAGCGCGGCGTCCTACTCCGCCTCGCCGACGCCTCCGACACTGAGCGTCGCCGCTGTCCTGCTCCTCCTCGCCGTCGGAATTGGAAAGAGCCGATTCTGTGCAAACAAGTATGTTTCTCCCAGTAAAACCCAATATTTTGGATGCTTGCTGTTTTAACTCTTGAATTTGAATTTAAATTTAAATTGTCTTATTTGAAATCATGAATTTGAATATGGTTTATTGTTATGGTTTATAAATATTTGAGTTTGAATTTTAGTGATGTAATATGAAGAATATACATATAGATTATATTGAAATATGAGAGAAAAAGAAATAGGGACTCAGATTTAAAGGCCCTTGTTGGAGTTGGGTGTCAAAAACAGAGCCCCAGAAAATAGAATGAGTCCCTACTCAGAAAATAGAGACTTTGTTTTTTGGGCTACTGTTGGAGATGCTCTTAGAGATAGCATGAGAAGTAATATGGTAAAAGTCATCTTATATATGTCCTAAGTAGCTATATTTAGAACAAAATTTAAATATAAAAGTAGCTATATTTTGGAACAGTGATAGTAAAAACGTTAGAGATTGGATTGGGAAAAGTAATTTAGTTTCTAGGGTTATAATGGTTTTCTTCCATTTTGTAAATCGGTTTTTTCTTTCTCTTTTCTTTCGTTCAACCCACCAATTCTAGGCCCACATAATGCCCATTCAAAACATGTGTAAACTAGAGTTTCGATGAAAAAAGTAAGGACAGAATCATAAACCTTTACACGTATTTATATATCTGCATACAGGGTTGCAGAGTTAAGCAGGCACGCTAGGTTGCAGACAATCCGGCCGCACTGCGCTGAGTGCCATCAAAGCGAGGTGTCCCGGCTCCCCATGCGAGATCGACAGGTCATTAGGTCAAGGCCCAAAATTCCGGAGGGATCCCATGCGTCCCTCCCGTTCTCGTCGCCGCCATATCCGCCCATTCATTCGCCGCAGAAATAGAATCCACCAACTCCCCCATTTCAATCTCTCAAGACTCCCACCACGTCCATGCGAAACCAACACCCACCTAAATTTTGACAAATTAACTTTTTTTAAAAAAACTTATTTTAAGAATAGATCATGCCAAAAACTAATTTTAGATATGGACCGTCTTATTAGCACCAAACTCGATAACGCTGAGCTATAACATCCCAACACTAGTATTATTGACGTTGAGTTCTTATCTAAGGTGACGCAAGTTTACTAGGTTATTAAAGCACGTTGATCTCATTGGGGCTGAGCTCTTCACAGGTTAAAAAGGTGGGAAAGACATACTAATAAGTGTGGCTAGTCGAGCGGTGGGGCTCTAATTTTTTTCCAAGAAGTCCTGGGTTCAAGTCCCCGCTCATGCACCTCTTTTAGTTTTTTTCAATCCTCACTAGTTACTCTCGTAATTTTCTTTCAAAACATGACATGTCTTGTTTGTAAATATGTTATATTTTGAATTTTAGAAAAATGCAAAAGAAGTAATTTAGCAATTAATATGAAAAGAACATAAAAGTACAAAAATAACATATAGTATACTTCTTGTCATATTTTTTGAATTTCAAAATAAAATAAATTACAACCAAAACATGTCATTTTTAAAAAGATTAGGAGAGTAGGTAGGTGGGAAAAGAAAAAAATTGTTTTATTTTGAATTTTAGAAAAATGCGAAAGAAGTATTTCCTTTGTCATAAAATAAAAAAACTAATACTGGATATGACATATGTTAGTACCATGAATTTGGATGGAATGTGTCACATCCAGTACTAGTTTTTTATTTTGAGACGGAGGGAGTATATTATATGGCAAATTTTAGAAATTAATATAAAAAGAACATAAAAGTAAAAAAGAACAAATAGTATACTTCTTTTCATATTTCTTCAAATTTTAAAATAAAATAAATTTATAACCAAAACATGTACTTTTCTAAAAGAATTGGGAGAGTATGTAGGTAAGAAAAGAAAACGTAAGGATGGAATAAAGGGATTCAAATACTGAATTTTTTGGGATGGAGCTAAAGTTCTTTACCACCACACTATCATATCTTTTGTTTTAAAGAAGACCTTGATGGGACATTTAAGTAGTACAGACTATACAAGTTAGATTAGCGTCTCTAATTACATGATAAATTTGTGCCACCTCGGACAAAATTTCAGCGCCAATTAACACTAGCGCAAGACATCATAGTTTAACGTTTAACGTTATCGAAATTGGTCTATGATCTATTTCTATAATTAATTTTTACTACGATCCTTTTTTAAATAAATTTTCTAAAAAATCAATCTATCAAAATTTCGGAACCAACCAGCCCGTTTATCCCTCACCACGCCGAGGCATGCGTGAAGCGCTGAAGCCGTGAACCAACTCCACCCAACTCACACCGGTCGCGTTGCGTTCCACAGCAGCAGCAGCACGAAGACGAAAGAAACCACCTTTGTGGCCCGCGCCGGCACAGACGGCCCTGATCGGGCATGTGGCTCCACGCGTCTGTCCCCCGGGACCACCCGCCACCGCCCGATCGCGACGTCGCGAAGAGAAGCAGCAGGAAATGGACTCCTCTCCGCCTCGGGCTCGGGGGAACTTCCTCGAAGCCACGCGCGCCGCATAGGTCCGTGCTAGACTGCTAGTAGTACTACTAGTATAAAAAAAACCAAAGCGAGATCCGGAAAAGAATTGCTCTGCAGCGGCGAGGGGTGGAGGGAGGGAGAAAGAGCGGGGAGCAGGCAAGGGATCTCGAGCAGACGAGACTGGTGGGAGAGGGAGGAGGGAGAGTGACAGTTGAGAGAGAGAGAGAGAGGGGGGGAGAGAGGCAGATAGGGAGCAGTTGGCGCGTCGCCGTCGCGCGCCACCCCCCCTTCGTGTGCTGCAGCGCTCGCCTTTTAAGCCAACGACGAGCTCGCCTGGCGCCTGGCGAGCTGCGAGCAGGCGCCCTTCGTCTCGCCCAAGCTGCTGCACACTGGGCGGCGAGCTGATCTCTTTCCTCTCCTTCCGTCGTGGTGGAGACTGGAGAGGCTGGGTGTGTTCAGGTACACGGAAAAGATCTCATCCTTTCTGTTTCGTCGCCGCCGCAAGTGACGACGATGCTGTTTGTGAGGGGAAGGAGTAGATTAGATTCGTCCCGGGGTTTTTGCCGGATTGATCTCGTGTCGAGATTTTTTTGGATTTTGGCTGTTTCTTTTGATCTTTTCTGTGGGGACGGGATGCGGGAAGAGTGTTGCTGCGGTTATTCTTGAACAGATTGGTGAATTCGTAGCGGTATATTCGGATGCTTCCCTCTCACGCAAGCGTGTTTGGGGCGAGCTTTGAGGCGCCTTTTTTTTTTTTTTTTTTTTGCTTCAGCACGGCTGCGGCGAGCTTTGAGTAGTTGCTATTACGCCGCCGCCGCCCCGCACTTTCGCTGATAAATTGGTAGCGCCAGCCGCCAGGTGAATCGCAAAAGATTGCTTTCATGCTCTGTAAGTCTCCTGATTACGATCTTGCTTTGCGCATCCTGCCTCGATTGAACCAAGTTCTAGTGTAAAAGGGATCGCTTTTGCTTGGAAGATTAATCTACTAGTATTAGTGTTTGCTTCCAACTCTTACTCTAGATGTGCCATTGATTTATTGTCATTAACAAATTGATAGGTTTGTCTGTTGCTTCTGTCCTGCTTCCTCTAGAACACTTTAAATACTGTATTTAAATTTTAAGTGTTCCTTTATTGATACTGTATTGAATTAATTCAGTAGTATGGGATTATTCTCTTCGGTTTGCAAAAAGACAACGCATTGTTATGCTAGTATCAGTATTCCTGTCTTATGATCTGCCGTACCATCAGCTCGTTTATTGCCGGTTGGTACGCATCACTTCAGCGTTTTCGTCTGCTCTTGTATTCTTGGTTCCTTTCGGGTACTGACCGCGGTTTGTACCAGAGGACACCGAATATTGGCTGGTGGACCGCGGCAAGGCAAAGATGTTGGTAGCCAAGAAGGAAGAGGTACATGAAGCTTCCTCCTTGGAGGTCCATTCTGGTGCGCTGAATGTCTCTTTCTACATTTGTATAAAAATTCTGGATGTTGTATGAGCAGGTTTGCAGTCATCGGCTTGGGCTCCAATTGGATGAGTCGGCAGTTGGTGTGCCCATTAAGAAGAGGCCAGTTTTGTTGTCTGATAGATTGGTTCCGTCTGGAATGCCGCCCTCGATGAGACCATCGTCTCCGGCAACGGGGATAGCTGTTTCAGCTGCAGAGGCAGGCTGTAGCAATGCCACTTTCTTGAACAGATCTGTATCAGAAGAAACCAATGCAGTCGTCAAAGGTAATGGGATGTTTAACCCCCAGGATCAAAGCCATGCCGAGAGGTCATTCATTCAATCTTTGACCGAGAAAAAAGGGTTGTCACTTGATGGTTCAAGTGACATCCCTTCCCGCATAGAGAGTGATACAGGTAGTGTTGCTCCCGTCGATGAAACTCAGAGTCAGAAGTTTTTGAGTTTGGGATTACTGTCGGCGTCTCGTCGGAATGGCAAGATCCATTCTAGTTCCATTGTCAAGGAAGAGAAAGTAGATCAGGGTATTTCTAGCTTTCCATCAGCAGACTTGCACAAGGATGTTGGAACAACAAGTGAGCCCAAATCATCTTCTGACAGTAGCTTTGGACGACTACCAAATTTGGATCTGAATGTACCATTGGACCCTCATGATCCTGCTGAAAGTTTGCCTATAATGCAGGACTGTGGTAATAGACCCTACCATGAAACTGTTCAGCATCAGAAAACACATGTTCCCCTAGTGGCCCTAGTTTCTACAGTAAGCAATGGACTACGTCAAAACGTTGACAGTACTCTGAACCTTTCCAATGCATATGGCCTTTCTAATAAGCGTGGGGCAGCTGATGTTACCTTAGACTTGCAACTTAAACCACCAGCTAGACCTGAGCTAGGCATAAACTGGAAAGAACTTGCTCCTGTTCCAGGACTAAGTCTCTCTCTATCTGGTAAGCATGTTGAAGAGTCTGAGAACAATGCTGGACTAAATCTTTCTCTATCTGGTAAGCACGTTGATGAGTTTGAGAACAATGGTCCTAATGTTGCAGTTAGATCTGAACCTGCTGCAAGTGCCAAAAAGATCACCAGGGAGGTTGGTATAGCAATAACAGATAAATCACCTGTTGTGGAGGTTGTTAAACTTGCGCCCTGCAATGAAAACCCTCATAGAACTATAGCATCAACTGTGGCTGGAATTGAGAGGATGGCATCTGGTTGTTTGGTGAAGAAAGAACCTGAAGAACAGTCCCAACAACATATTCAGAATGATGTAGAAAAGGTACAACAATTGGAACCACAAAGTGTTGGACTAGCTAACAATTGCGCTGAAATTGAAAAAACTGACAGTGCACACCAAGTTCCTGGAAAAGCTGCACTTGATTTGAACTCTGGGATTTTTCCAAATGTAGCAATTGCCAACGTTCCACTACCAACTGAAAGATTGCATGATGCCATCCACATTGAGGCCATGCATGCTGACCGTGAAGTTAAGAAATCTATCAAGTGTGAGGAAACCACTACTGCTTTCCCAAGTCCTACAACTGCATCAATAAGTAGTCAGTGCTCACCATTAATGGCCACAAAGCCATTGCCTTTGGTAGACCGTGATGCCAGCCGTACTGGATTATGTGTATCAGCTAGCAAGCCCTCATTGACTATTGAACCTGCATGCCGTAATCCTGATGAGGCTAGCGTTGACTGCAAACCAACAATTGGTCATGTGAATTCTCACGATGCTGTTGAAGCTTGTGGTCCATTGCAAAGTTCCTCGAACCCTATGCCTGAACCATTGATTTCCAATTCTCGGAATCGTTTTGCGTTTGATGGTATGTCACAAGGGAGTGCTGAAATGGACTGTTCAGAAGACGATGATAATATTGTTTCATGGCTACCTACTATCAATAAGCCTCATGGAGGGACACTAGGGAACAATCAAACCTCTGATGATGGTATGGGTGCTAACTTGCGCACAAATCTACAGAAGGAACATGACAATGGTACACATCAGGACAGTTCATTTGTGACAAATAAGATTGAAATGCAGCGTTTTAGTGATGACAAACGTATTAATGTTAAAGATGGTATTTCCTCTAATTCATGTCAGGGCAGTCATCAAAGTGGTGATGTTGTCAATGAGGAGTCCAAAAATAAACAATTATTGGGATCTGATAAGAATACTCCAGTGAATAACAATGGCAGTATCATACGTGTTAAGACCATCACAGGCTCCAGTACAGCAGATCCCCCAAGGTTATCATCTTTGGAAACATCCAATTCCCCTAAAATGGAATCTACTATGGAATCTCCTAAGGAATCAGGTAGCTGCCTTGAGAAGGATAAGACTCCTAAAAGAAAGTCAAAAGGGTGCCAATCTCCACTTGGTAAGCAAGCTGCTAGTAGCGAGGACCATGTGAAAAATGCTGCTGTGAAGAGTGAGCATCAGACAGTAAGTGAAGAGGTTGCTAAAGCCTCTGAATTGCATCCAAGGGATTCTGACCGAGGTGAAGATTCTCATCCTGATGGCGCTTCAAGCAGTCAACCAAACAATAAGTGTGGAATAGTGAAGTTGGCATCTGAAAGGTCAGAATGTGATAAATCCAAACCTGACTCTTGTAGGACAACTTCTGTACAGAATGAAAGAGATGGGCAGGTTGACGGCCCACATTGGAGAGAGATGGTGTATCCTTATGTTAATGTCAATAGGTATGATTCTTGTCGTTTGTTTCTTTTGTGGGATGCTGCAGTAAGCGTGACTGGCTTTCCTCGTGCATATGGTAACTGTCAGTCAGGTATTTTATTTGGCTGGAGTTACAAATCTTTCTTTTCTTCTCTTTGTGCTTCTTTTACAGGAATGAAAGATGGGAGAGGTTTATGCAATCTGAGAGAGAGAAGAACAAAGGAGAATGCCAAAGTGGCAGGCATGCGTATGATACAATGAATCAACGAAGGTCAGACCACCGTTATAGTGGTCGTGGTGTTGGATCCCGTGGTCATCCAAGGAACTTGCGGGGTCCAAGAATGGATGAATCTGAAATTTACTTTGGTGATGAACATATGACCGGCAGAAGGCGCCCCTTTGAAGATGACCTAGGGCACTTGCAGCGAATTCCACATAGGCGGCACCGCTCACCGCCAATGAACAACCAAATGCATGGCAGCCTCATGAGAGATATGGACATTGATAGTTTCTCTGGAAGAGGTGTTCACCCCAGGCTGCTGGTGCATGGACATATGGAAGATCTACCAGATGACATGATGGAAGAGGGGTTTTATGGACCACATTCCTATCGTCATCATACACAAGGTGATCATGCATTCATTCACAGAAACAGGAGCCACTCACCTGGGCAGAGAAGGGGTGCTCCTGTGCATTTACATAGGGGACGGTCCCCTGAAGCAATGCACAGATCACCACCATTAGTCAGAACTGACAGACCATACTTACCTCATCAACGCCACACCCACCGCCATGGTTCACCCTTTGACCGAGTAGAGCATGATGAGAGAGGCATGCAAAGAAACATGAGAAGGTGTGTCATGCATGGAGGTGTTGTAGGAGACACCTTTGAGCCACATCTACATCCCGCTCAACTAGCCGAACTACATGCAGAAGCTGAACTTACCGAGAAGAGGAAGTTTGGAGAGAGGAGAGGCTACCTCCGATCCTTCGAAGGGAGCCCGGTGGGCGACAATGACGAGGAGATGCTTCCCTATGGCGCAGATGGCGACATGGACTTCTCCGAAGGTGGCAGCGGTGGTCTGCGGGAGTTGGACGGCCGCTTCAGGAGCAGAGGGGCGCACAGGGGGAGAGATGAGCAAGAAGACGGCCACAGGTGCCGTGGCCCTCATGGGTGGCGCGATGGCAGCTCTAATGGCAGCAGGGCAAAGAGGAGAAGGTACTGACCTAGTCATGCATGGTGGCGTTTTTGGCGGGGTTCATGCATCTCCCGATCTGCATCACCGTTTATTTAACCAAACCCTGCAATATTTTGCAAGCATGTCCCCTTCATATTTATGGCTTGTTCCTTTCATTCTTTCCTCGCGCGCTGCAGCTTGGCATACACAAGGATGTCTAACTACTATATATTTACACTATATATATCTCCGGATACTGCTTGATATAAGGTGATATTTGCATGTGGACATGGTCACATGGAGGTGAAACTGACATTTCAGGACAAATCAAAGTAAATGTGGACTTGTCTCTGCTGTCTGGCTTGCCTTTTTTTGCCTAGTTTATATTGAGCAAGGAGAAGAATATCCGGGTCATAAAGCTACTTTGCATGGTCATTGGTTTGTAGGGCCCTTTTGTATTGAAGTGAGCTGGCACCACCATTTGTTTTGATCTGATCTAGAATGCGAAATTGCAGATGGGATAGTGGGGATACACCTAGTAAGCTTGGTGTTTTTGCCATGCTTTCTTGGACTGGATCTTGTTTGTTTAACGGGCATGGGCACGGGGTGCTTTTCATCCTGTAATAAACTTGTGGTTGGCATCTTTTCATGCTGTGTGGACAAGGTAGTCAAGTTCTGATAAGGACAACATGGCCCAAGGATGTGTCACATGAGCAATTGTAATGCTACTGTTAGGAAGAGGCTATGAAGCATATCACCCTCCGGTTGGTGAAGTCAGGTCGTCGGGTGTAATAAAGAAATAAAGCACGATGCGTTTCATTGGCTAGTCACTCCGCCGTGTGCGAGCTCACGGGTTTAGCTTTTGGCCTGATTAGATGTGTCTCGGGATTGACCGGTGCCGGGTCTAGACGAAGCTGTGCGAGCTCGGCGTGAGGAATAGCTGCCTTAATCGCTCGTGGTTGGTGGTAATGGTCCTGAAGCCACTCCACGCGAATTCACATCTCGCCACCTCGGAATTAAGGTAGTGGTCGGTACTGCTTCGCTTCTGGTTTTTTTTTTGTTTTTATTAGTATGTTTTCTAAAACATAAAACGGTATGTTTTTTTTATAAAAACTTTCTACATAAAACTATCTCTAAAAAATTAAATAGATCTATTTTTTAAGTTTCTAATAATTAATACTTAATTAATTATGTACTAATGATGTTTCTCGTTTTACGTGCGGCTTATAAGCCGAGAGCGTTCGAATCAACATGTTGGGGTGAAAACCCCTTTCGTTTTCTATGGGTACGTTTTTCAAACTGCTAAATGGCGTGTTTTTTTAAAAAAATTTATATATAAGTTGCTTTAAAAAAATTATATTAATTTATTTTTTAAGTTTGCAATAGTTAATACTCAATTAATCATAAGCCGAAATGGGAGTTAGAATGGAACGGGTAAAGAAAGGTTTTTCTTTACGCATATGGTTAACCGAATTTCAGTAATTTTACAACACAATATGTCGATACTGAGGAGGTAAGCAAACTTAAAAAGAAGCACGTCCGGGCCAGACGTTGAAGCTGATCTGCCCCTTCTCTTACTTGACGAACACGGCGTCGGTCAGCAAGCAGCAGTTGGCTCCGGGTGCTTTGGTGGAGGAAGGAAGCATGTGTTGAGTGGAAGGAGCGAGGACCGAGGAGCAGTGGTTCGTTTCGGGTTTTGGAGTTCGTGGGCTGTACATCTAGTAGAATTCTTTTTTAAATTGGTCATATTTTGGATCGATAATATCGGTAGCATTTTTTTTTTTGCAAATGGGCCCTTATCTTGGGCCCTTTACAATTGTTGTATATTGACACAAAGACCATGGCCAGCTGGGCTAGACAAATCAGAAAACGATAACTTATACCGTCCAAGCGTCCAACACGTCATGAAAGCGAACTCATCCCTATCTATCCCTATCTTTTTTGTTGGTGAAAGAAGGCCTTTCAAGTATGTTGTCAGGGGTAGAGAACAGAGGAGAGTTAGAAGGAATTAGAGTCTGTCGAGAGGCATCAATGGTCTCGCATATCTTATTTGCCAATGACTCACTAATCCTGATGCATGCAGATAAGCGAAATGCAGATAAGCTAAAAGAGATTCTTGATATATACTATGAAAGTTCTGGGCAGAAAATTAGCGAGGCAAAATCAAACATTTTTTTCAGTACAAACACAGACGCAGAAGCAAAAACTGAAGTATGCGAAGCTCTGAATATCATGATGGAAGCTCTATCTGACAAATAATTGGGTTTCCCAACTTTAATGGGTATTGACAGATGTGACTGTTTTCAACACTTAATTGATAGAGTGTATGCGAGGATAAATGGTTGGAAGGAGAAAATGTTAAGTAGAGGGGAATAGAGGTACTGATTAAGTCAATTGCTCAAGCCATACTAGTTTATGTGATGTCAGTTTTTAGAATTCCAAGAAAAATATGTGAAGGGATTTCTGATGCCATCTCTCGTTTCTAGTGGGGTGATGAGGAAAACCACAAGAAAATTCACTGGAAGGCATGGTGGAAGATGTGCATACCAAAGCAGAGGAGGGATGGGTTTTAGAGATTTCAGCGCTTCAATTTGGCAATGCTGGCCAAGCGAATCTTTATGTGCGAGGGTGTTGAGAGCAAAGTATTACCCTGATGGCAATCTTATGAAAGCAAAGTCAAAAAAGGGCAGCTCCTACACATGGCAAAGTATACTTGCATGCCTAGATTGTTTTAGGCATGGTTCAATTTGGCGAGTTGGGGATGGCACACAAATAAATATATGGGAAGATCAATGGATTTCATCAAGCCACAACCTGAAAGTACAAATGCCGCAAGGTAATAAGATGGTTAGAATGGTGAATGAGCTTATAAATCCGGTGAATGGAGATTGGGATGAAGAGTTAATTATGTTTTTGTTTTGGCCGGTGGATGCTCAACGAATTCTCCAGATTCCAATTTTATTTGAAAGGGAGGACTTTATTGCGTGGCATCATTCTAATACCGGAATGTTTGTTGTTAGATCAGCTTAGCACCTTCAGTGGGAGTACAAATATGGGATGAAGGAAATGGCGTTTACAGGGGCAAGTAGGTCTGGAAGCAACCTGATTTGGAAGAAACTGTGGAATCTTCAAATTCCATTGAAGATCAAAATCTTTGGTTGGCGGGTTATGCAGGGCATTATCCCATGTCGAGGTATCCTAGCAAATAAACACATAGGAAATCAGGGTGGTTGTCTTATTTGTCAATCTGGATGTGAGGATATTAAACATATGGCTTTCACTTGTGACTGTGCAAAAAATGTGTGGGAGCAGCTAGGTGTATGGGACAAGGTCGAGGAAATGCTAGAGCTCGATATGTCAGGGTCAGTGGTTATGGAAGATATTATTCGAAGAAGTGGAGTAGTGTCGATGCTCCAAAACGTAGGATTAGCAGAGCTCATTCTTACTGGAGCTTGGTATATATGGTGGGAGAGGAGACAACAGGTGCATGGTGAACGCATTTAGACCCCGTTTAGATCGGCGATGTCCATAGCTATGCTAGCCATCATTTATAAGGTGGCTTCCAAGAAGGGAACGGCAAGACTTCGTGAACGATGGAAGAAACCATCTGAAGGTAAACTGATGATAAATGTTGCTACAGGATTTGATATGGACTTGGAAAGTGGAAGTAAGGAGTGGTGATAAGAGATGCCTTTGGATCATGCATAGCGGCTGCACAGAAGTATTTACCATGTATCCTTGATGCCCCAATGGCGAAGGCGTATGCGTTGAGGGATAGTTTACTATTGGCTCAATACTTGGGGATTAATAGATTTATCATTCAATCTGACTGTATGCAGGTTGTCAACACCATGCTGGATGGAGGTTTTTCAGCAATGGCGTCGGTTGTAATTTATGAAGAATGCAATTTAATTAGGAGTGGTTCCGATAGTATTTCTTTTGAGCATTGTAATAGGGAAACAAACCAAGTTGCTCATGACTTGGCCAGTGTAGCTTTTAGTAGTAAAAATTTGTATATTTGAATTGATGAACCCCCTGGCTTTATTCTAAGCACGTTGGCTAACGATGTAACTATGTTTTCTAATCAATAAAGCTAGTGGCATTCCCTCAAAAAAAAAGAAGCGGACTCTTCATCTGAGAGATAGTTGGACAACACGATTACACCTGCTCATCGACCTGTTAAAGCCGACCCCCATCAACCTGCTCATCGTGCTCAGTATCTCCACCTTCGTCTCCACCGGTAGCCTTCCCATCGGCGTCCCGTCAAACATCTGCACCCTGCGCATGAAGCACCTCCTCGGCTCGGCCCCGAACTCGTTCTACATCACCGCCTTGTACATGTACTTGATCAGCGACAGGTAGTGCAGCCATATCCAGTAGCTCGGGATGCGGTTGTGGGTCACAAAGAAGCCACTCAGGAGGAGGAAGTAGGAGAGAACCGCGACCACCATGGTGTAGCCGATGATCACGTGGCATACCACGCCGGAGTTGAAGGTGACAAATCCACTCCCGGTCCAGAAGGAGGTGAGCACGATGAGGACAAAGAAGAGGAAGCCTTCTGTCACACTCGGAATTTTCATCCAAAATTCTAGTGCTTTATTGTGTGTAAATCCTCGTCCAGAAATCAACTGAGGCACACATGACAACATTGATAATAAAGTAATTATTTACATAACAAAAGTATTTATTACAGAGGCGAATGGCACCTCCTAAAATAATAAAGTTCTAATAGTGGAAATAAACTAAGACGACGTGACGACACCCACTCCACGATCTTGACCGTGCTCCCGCTTACTCCTCCAAGAAATTCTCTTCGCTGACCGTGTTGCCATTCTGATTACTGCCGTTGCGTGTGTTCACCATCTGTAGAAAGCAGAACAAAGACGAGAAAGAAAGAAAGAGCCCTTAGGACGGATTCATATTACTTAAACTTTCTCTTATATTGCTCTAAGCTGAATGATTAACATTTATGTAGTTTAAAACTCACACCATCAAGAAACTCCTACCTTAAGCAGTTACATCACCTCCCTCTAACATAAACTGCTAACTAAACCCCACACACAAGCATTTTCTAAGCACACAATTGCTAACACAACGCTCTAAGGTAAACTCCTACTAAAGTGCTATTAAAGGGCTTCTCAACGTGGCGAAGGATTTCTTCTTGCATTGGAATTGTGTTCAGGCTCCTCTTCATCATCCTGGGTATCACCCTACTCCACTTCAGAGTGAGTGCAAGCTCCACTATCTCCTGACCTTTCCGAAGGCGTGCTGGCTTCTGACTCCTCCGAGTCCTCTTTTGCATCATCAGCATAAGCCATAGGTGGAACTATCCTGAGTGGGACTTGGTCATTTAACAAACGGGTCCTTGGTGCTAGCTGAATCCAAGGTGGAAGACGAACCCTCTTCCTTATAGTGGTGTGGATCTTGGCTCCTCCAGGGGGTGCTTCTCCTTTGGCTAGCGCTAACTCTCGCTTCAAACAATCCACTTGATTCTGTAGCCTATAGATCTTGGTGCGGTTCTCATTCTCCCGTTCATGTGCTACAATCACCACATCTGCCCGAGCGTTATCCATAGCACTCAACATCCTTACAAGCCGTTGTGTAGTTGCACTGTTCTCTGCTCCTGGATCCTGGTAGCTGCTATACTCATCGTTGTGGGTTCTTGACGGGTGATAGCGGTAAGCAGTGTTCCTCAAACGAGCGGCGTAGCGATGACAAAGTTTTCCAATAGCTTCCAAAGCCACCTCTTGACATGCATGCTCGAAATTCCTTCCTCTAGCTCCAAAGATCATGGATGGGACTCCTTCTTGTTCACTTGATATCGTAAGACGAACGCGACACTTCTCTTCATATGGGTTGTGAGTGACTTGTCTGTATTCTGGGGCTAGATTGTACCTTATGGCAAAAGTCATGTCTCGTAGCTCCTTGACAAATCCACTAACTCCAAACAGATGCACAGGCTCTCGGTTTGCCATCTATAGAGCATGAAAGAAAGATTTATTGATTTTGACTAAGTTAACAGAACAAATTTTGTTTTAAATAAAGGGGAAAAGGAAGGTAGTAAAATTTTCCATTGAAAATTAAGAGCAAAAGAATTAGCATAAAGTGAGGATTGTTTTAAAGAAAGATCATAACCAGTACAGTAATGAATGTACAGTACTAATTAATGGGAGGGTGAAGGGGATTGCAAAAATTAAATAGATAGAGTTTTCCCTTTTTTTTGAAAGAAACTTCAATTTTTTTTATGTACCGTTAACTTCCCTACTTAAAAGAGAAAGAGGAGAGGACATTTCTACTTCTTAAAATCTTTTTTAGACGGCTCTTAGGGGTACCAAGGGGCTTATCCTACGGTCAAGGTGGCTCTAATACCAACTTGTCATATCCGGAATTTTCATCCAAAATTCTAGTGCTTTATTGTGTGTAAATCCTCATCCAGGAATCAACCGAGGCACACATGACAACGTTGATAACAAAGTAATTGTTTACATAATGAAAGTATTTATTACAGAGGCAAATGGCACCTCTCAAAATAATAAAGTTCTAACAGCGAAAATAAACTAAGACGACGTGATGACACCCACTCCACGATCTTGACTGGGCTCTTGCTTAGTCCTCCAAGAAATCCTCTTCGCCGAAGTACTTTTCTGAATGATGATTGTTGATTGCAAGGTAAGTACATGAAATACTTCACAAGCCACACAGCAATAATGCAAGTGCATGAGCACCACTAGCAACATTCACAACCCTGGTGCTCGCAACCCATTATTTAATCAAGTTTTAGTGGACCATTAAGTTATCCTCACACGACCTCAATCATGAACTGAATCGTCATTTCATGTGAATTATCTATCATAATTGAAGTTAAAGTTACATCCCAGAAGTTATTCTATGGTTTGCTAGGCATGGCTAAGCAGGGTCCTAAAATTATTCTAGCTAACCAATAAATAAAGCTAGCTAGTCACATATATCCCATAGGTACAAAGGCAGGTACTCAAGTCAATAACGCTATACCAAGGATAGAGGTTCCCTTTCCGATGACATTATAAAATTAAAATGCACAGTTGAAGTAAAAGCTAGCTTTAAAAATAGGAACAATATGCTCAAAGGTGTTGAGGAATCCGTGTGACTTGCCTTGCTGCTCTGTACAAGCCTCAAAACCTTCCTCGGGAAACTGTGACTCTTCCGGAACGTTGGCGGCTAAAGGCAATAAACAAAAACGAGCAAAATAATACATAAGCACACATAAAAAGTACAATATTATATTTTTAGTGGGTAGATTTTGATTTTTAAATAATTTTGGAGGTTGAATCACCCCAAACAGATTCGGATGAATTAGTTATGAATTTTAGAAGTTTAAACCCTTTAAAAGCATATTCAAAAGAATTAAACTAATTTATTGCATCATTAATGGAATTAAATTAATTCGGGAAGGGCTTTATGACATCATCTAGGAGAGAGAGAGAGAGAACCGCCTACTGGTTAGGCGGGCCCTACCAAATAGAGGAGAGGGGACTCGGGTCCACGATGAACCAAGTCCACCGAGGTCCACGAGAAGATCGACGGCGAGGATTTTATGCGATTAGATCGGACGGTCCAGATTAATCTAAGGTTTTAAGTCAGATCGGACGGCTGAGATCCACTCTAAAGATCTAAAGGCTGAGATCTAACTACGGAAGGATTGGACGGCTAGGACTTAACCGCCACGATCCAACGGCTAGGATCGATCCCACCCGGATCGATCACGTGGCCGGCATGGCACTGACCTGTCACCGATGTGGCGCCCATGTCGGCGACCGGTGACGGCGGCGGCACGAGTACCAAGGGTCGATGGCGATCGGCGGCGCGCAGGAGATGCGGAAATAAGTAGAGGGGACCACAGCGATGCTTACCGAGGGTAGAACAGCGAGGAACGGTGATGGGAGAGGCCGGTGGTGAGCTTCTAGCGATAGCGCTCTTCGGGTCCCTGACGACGACGGCATTCTGATGATCTCTAGCGGCCCAGAGGCGGCGACCAAGCTTCCCTGTACTCCGGCGGTGCTCATGACGGTGGCAACAAGTACAAGCGACGGCGGAGACGGTGGCTAGACGCGACTGGGGATGCAATGACGGCGGCGAACTAATCCCATACGTGGAGGAGGTAGCTAGAGTTGCCTATGAGCTCGGTGGATGCACGGAAAAGATCATAGGGCCACGGATGAAGCTTTTTAAAGGGGGAGAAGGAGGATTCCAGCTTGGGAACGGCTAGAATAGCAGTAGAGAGATAGGGTCCAAGAGCTCCTCCGAGCGGACCCAGGCCCAAGCTTAACATGGAGGGAGATAGGACTCCAAGTGTTGGGGAAAAGATAGAGGAAGGTTAGGGGATCAAAACCCCTCAACCAATTTGATCCAAAACCAATGGAAGCGAGCGGATTCTGAGACACGTGGAAGACATCATGTACCCTCGCCAAAGTGGGAGGCAACTCTAACTGATAAGCAACTTCTCCTTTCCATCCCAATATCTTGTAGGGTCCCACGTAACGTGGTGCCAACTTTCCCTTTGTTTGGAACCGGTGAACTCCCCGAAGAGACGTGACTCGTAAGTACACATAGTCACCTTCTTCAAAACAGAGATCTCTCCTGTGATTATCCGAATAGCTCTTCTGACGAGACTGAGCTACTCGAAGACATTCTTGTATGATCTTTTCTTTCTCTTCTGCTCCTCGTAGGCTCAGCATACGGTAGGCTCTTGTCCCAACTTCCACCGAAGTCTATGGCGCAAGCCATTAACATATCCTCTAAGATTTGGTTAGCCCACTCGGTATGACCATCCGTCTGTGGGTGGTATGCGGTACTAAAGTTTAACCGCGTACCCATTTCCTCTTGGAGTCTCTGCCAAAACATGGAGGTAAACTGGCTTCCTCTGTCTGACATGATCTTGCGTGGCACGCCATGCAAATATACGATTTGGGTCATATACAATTCTGCCAACTTACTACCTGTTGACGCCAAAATTTGGTAAGGCCCTGTATCAGATTCGGTCAAAGGGAAAATTGCAGTCAACTAACGGGAATTGATCCAGAAGAGACCGATTCCAGGAAGGAGCCGTGAAGACCGCAGCATGGCAGTTATTTACTGTATCTATTAATTAGGCAAGTGTTTATCTTTAGGAAACCTGACCTCGTGTCCGGTCGGGGCTTATTAGTGTTTTCTATTATAATTAGGAAATCATGTACCGTGTCCAATAAGGACTCGTATAACTTGGGGTATAAATACGTACGCCCGGGGACCTTGTAAATTATCACTCAATCAATACAATTTCGGCGCATCGCCACCCTTCCGACGGGATCTTGCTTCTCGAGCCGGGCTGCATCGGTTAGGTCCGACCTCCTGCGAGAGGGTAAGTCTCGTCACCCCGGCTACCTATCGGCTAGGACTTCCTCGGTTAAGTCCGATATTCTAGTCGGTTTATGGTAGTCGGCTTACCACGATATATTTATTTTATCTATGGCTGCATCAGTTTAGTTTGATCTTATAGATTGATTAGGTATATCACATCACGTGTGCATAGATCGTATCGGCTTACTGGGAGCGGTTTATCATCAGTTTGTGCTGCATCGGTTAGGTCTGACCTACTAAACTGCTAGCGATAAATCGTTCCTGCTAGATCGATACTTTATGTGCAAGTGTCTTATCGGGGTGTATAGCCGGTAAGTTATCATGTTTTAACATCACGATCGCATCAGATCTATCGGCTTATCGAGATCTCGTTATTATTATCAGTCTGTGCTGCAACGGTTGGGTCCGATCTACTAGACTGAATAATAACGTTACTCTTAATAAGCCGATGGGTTTTATGCAATGTTGTTATCGGAGTGTTTAGCCGATAAGTTATCTCTTATAAAATATAGCCGATTATACTGCTCGCCTCGTTATACATTCTTGCCTGCGTTACTGTTACGATCGGCTAAGGGCTAGCCGATTGGTTTACTCTGCCGATCCGAGTGCGAGCACAAGCAGGTTCCTGGGCACGATCTCAGCCAAGTTCCCGGGCACGATCTCAGCCAAGTTCCCGGGCACGACTTCAGGTGAGGACCCGGGCATGAGCATAGGTAAGAACCCGGGCACGGATACGAACAGCGGAGGAAGATCCCGGGTGCAGATGCGAGCAAGGCCCCGGGCACGGGCGCAGGCAGTATCTTCGCGACGATACCAGTAACTTTAAACCATGATCGGTTGAAGTTCATTTAATCTATTTATTTACGCATCCTGCTTGTTTATTTTATCAAGTTTATAGCCGGTTTTTGAGCATCCTTTCGATGATCGGCTAGTTTAATACTTATTTATTGTTATGTTATTACTCACGCCATCATCGGCTTCCAGTCGATGTATAAGTGCTACAGTGCGTATCGGCCATCGGCCGATGAGATGAGTCCAAGCCGGCTTCCAGCCGATTGGCTCACGAATTTGACATCTTTTCTCCTTGTCAATTGCAGGGTCAAATTGACTGGCACGCCTACGAACCTCAAGACTTTAGGACCTGCACTGGAGTGAAGCAAATCTCCGAGGCCTTCGCGTGTCTCCCAGACGCCGGACGGCCCCCGGCGGGTTTTCGGCGTCAATACGTTTTTGGCACGCCTGGTGGGACACAAGGTTTCAACGCGAAGTTTCAACAATCAGATTTGCGACATGGCCGGGAAAGAAATCAAAACAGACAACATAATTCCGGTCAGCATGGAAGATTTAACAGATGAACAAAAATAGCAAATTGAGCAAACTATGGCCGACTTTCAAAAGCTGTGCTTAGAGTCTTTCAGCATGACAAGGCAAGGGCCGATTCAAAAATCTCAGTTTCCGAAGCCAGTACTGGTTGGAGAATCGAGCCATACGCCGCCTGAGAGTCCACCGGTAAAACCCTTGCAAGAGATGGTGAATGAAGCAGTTCATCACGCGCTCATCAATCAATCCGGGATTCTGGTGAACACACTTCACAATCTCATAAAGAAGACGGTGGATGGATCGATTATTCAAGAGCCTACTTGGGGTCCTGTTTCCCTCCCACCAAAGGTTGAACCAAATCAAGTTGCCTACAACGTCAGCAGAGATATACCAGAAAACCTGTTTACACAGAATCAAGCTGGGGGGCAACATGATATTCCTGCTAGATATCATCGGTCTGCTTACTATGGGGGATATCAGCAAAATTATCCAGCAGGCGGAGCCGATCCAGGTACTTACCAGAGGGAGTATCACAGATAGAATTGGCAACAAACTCCACCTGTCCAGTACCAACAAGACAACCTAAGGGAGGAAGACCTATCAACTAGGGTTGCTGAAATAGTAAGGGAGCAGTTCGGGATCAAGCCTAAGGAACAGACATTTATGTATCGGCATCCATATCCTGAGTGGTTCGACAGGGTTCCATTACCACACCGATACAGGGTCCTGGATTTCTCTAAGTTCTCAGGGCAGGACAATACTTCTACAGTGGAACATGTCAGCCGATTTCTAGCGCAGTGCGGGGAGGCATCGGCTGAAGAGGCTCTGAGGGTTAGGTTTTTCCCCTTATCTCTGTCCGGATCGGCTTTTACATGGTTCTCTTCATTACCACCGAATTCCGTTCGGGGGTGGGCCGATCTAGAAAAACAGTTTCATAAATACTTCTTTGCTGGAATCCACGAGATGAGACTGACAGATTTGACATCGGTTAGGCAGCGACCAGACGAAACAGTACCGGAATACGTTCAGCGATTTCGGGACGTCAGAAACCGATGTTATAGTTTAAACTTGAGCGATGGGCATCTAGCCGATTTGGCTTTCCAGGGTCTTTTGGCGCCAATTAAGGAAAGGTTTTCATCACAAGAGTTCGAGTCCCTGGCGCATCTGGTACAAAAGGTATCGGCTCATGAAAGCCGTTTCCAAGAGGCGAAAAAGGATAAATATCAGAGAAGGGTTGCTCAAGTTCAAGTTTATTCATCAAGCTCAGACGATGAGGGATCCGATGCTGAGGTTGGATTGGCGGAGTGGGCCAGGAATAAGAAATCAGTATCATGCCCATGGGTCAAGGATATCGGCAAGGAGGAGCGGTATGATTTGGATATTAGTAAAGTCGATAAAATATTTGACTTGCTGTTACAAGAGAAGCAGATACAACTACTGCCAAATCACGTGATTCCTTCAGCCGAAGAACTAAAGAAGAAAAGATATTGCAAGTGGCACAATACTATATCGCATCATACTAACGAGTGCAAAGTTTTTCGACAACAAATTCAGTCGGCTGTCGAGCAGGGAAGAATCAAATTCGAAGACAAGAAGCCGATGAAGATTGATGGACACCCGTTCCCCGTAAACATGGTTTATGCGGGATCATCATCAAGGGATCAGGCCGATGGAGCAAGACATCAAAGGTATAAGTCAAGGATTATTTCATCGGATATGATAGAAAAATATTCAAGGTATGAGGAACAGAGAGATGAGCCAGAAAAGTATAATCCGCATTGGGACTGCCCGTTCTTCCGGTTCTTCTGGGATCAAGGAATGAGATTGCCATCAGTTGAAGATTGCCCCGAGTGCAGTAATACGGGGAATCGGCATGATCAGCAGCAGAGGTTTTCACAGGATCGGTCGCTTAGAAAAAGAGCATCGGTTCATAGCCGATTAGGGCCGATCTATGAAGAATTCTTTGAAGAGGATGAAGAGGAGGTACGTGAAAAACAAGTCCAGAATCCTCAATGGTGCCCTAGTGGGATATTCACGAAGAATCAAAAAAGAAGGGCACAGCGACTACGACACCGAGAGCAACAGGAAGAATTGAGACAAGATCAGGAAGAGGCCGATCATCGTCACAAGAGAACTAAACAAATATGGCGCGTGAAGAGAAAAGATGATGAAGCTGATCAATCGGCCCCAGTAGATATGGTGTTCTTTTTGCCTCGGGAGTATAAAGCACTTTCATCGGATGAAGAAGGCGACGAGGAAATTTTCGCTCAACTGACGTTGCAACCCGATTAGGCCATATTTGATAAACCTGAAGTCAGAGCATCGGCACCTAAAGCCGTTATATATCAAGGGCTATGTGAATGGGAAGCCGATGACAAAGATGCTGGTTGATGGGGGAGCAGCAGTTAATCTCATGCCTCATGCCACATTCCGGAAATTGGGGAAGACTGCCGAAGATCTGATCAAGACAAATATGGTGCTAAAAGACTTCGGTGGGAATTCATCAGAGGCGAAAGGCGTATTGAACGTGGAGTTGACAGTGGGGAATAAGACATTACCCACCACGTTTTTCGTCATCAACGGAAAGGGGTCGTATAGTTTGCTTCTCGACAGGGACTGGATTCACGCGAACTGTTGTGTGCCTTCGACAATGCATCAATGTTTGATACAGTGGCAGGGAGATCAGGTCAAAGTGGTCCTAGCAGATCGGTCAACCAACATTGCAATGACCGATTTGCCAGTCTGGGAAGCCGATAGTGTTGATTGCCTATCCGGGAAAGTATGGGAAGGAGACTACCTTAAGGTCACTAGCCAAGGGATACAGCCGATCCAGCAAGTCGGCTCTGAATTGCTACTCTGATGGGCTCCATTGAAGACTTTGAGGGGAAACTGGGGCAAGGATTTACGTCGGCTGATGATTTGGAGGAGATCGACATAGGACCAGGAGATAAGCCAAGGCCGACGTACATAAGCAAAAAATTAAGTCCTGAACTTCGAGAAGAATTGATAACACTGTTGAAGGAGTATCGGGATTGTTTCGATTGGGAGTACCATGAGATGCCAGGATTAAGCCGATCAATTGTTGAACATCGGCTGCCCATTAAACCAGGATATCGGCCATTCAAGCAGGCTCCAAGGAGATTCAAGGCAGAGTTATATGAGCCGATCAAAGCGGAGATCACAAGGTTGTATGATGTCAAGTTTATAAGGCCATACCGATATGCTGAGTGGGTTTCTAATATCGTCCCGGTGGAGAAGAAAAATGGAAAATTGAGGATATGTATTGATTTCCGGGATCTGAATAAAGCTACCCCCAAGGATGAATACCCAATGCCGATAGCGGATTTATTGGTGGATGCAGCATCAGGCCACAAAATTATCAGCTTCATGGACAGCAATGCAGGATACAATCAGATTTTTATGGCTGAAGAAGATATACATAAGACTGCGTTTCGGTGTCCTAGAGCTATCGGCTTGTATGAGTGGGTAGTAATGACTTTTGGATTGAAAAGTGCCGGTGCGACTTACCAGAGAGCGATGAATTATATATTTCATGATCTCATCGGCTTGTTGGTAGAAATTTACATTGATGATGTGGTGGTTAAGTCTAAAAGTGAGGAAAGCCATATAGTTGATCTGTGAAAAGTGCTGGAGAGGGCCATGAAATACGGACTAACGATGAATCCCAATAAATGCGCTTTTGGTGTATCAGCTGGGCAATTTTTAGGTTTTATGGTTCATGAACGAGGGATTGAAGTTAGTCAGCGAAGCATCAGAGCCATTAAGACTACAGAGCCACCAAGCAATAAGACAGAGCTGCAATCATTGATCGGCAAGATTAATTTTGTAAGAAGATTTATATCAAATTTATTAGGGAAGATTGAATCTTTTACTCCGTTGTTGAAGTTGAAGGCCGATCAAGAGTTTGTGTGGGGGGCAGCACAGCAGAAGGCATTTGACGAGATCAAGAATTATCTAAGTTCCCCGCCTATTTTAATTCCGCCGCAGAAAGGAGTGCCGTTCAGGTTGTACTTGTCAGCCGATGAGAAATCCATTGGGTCTGTTTTGATACAGGAGTTTGAAGGCAAAGAGCGAGTTGTGTTTTATCTGAGCCAAAGGCTTTTGGATACTGAAACAAGATATCCTGCGGTGGAAAAGTTATGCCTGTGCCTATATTTCTCATTACAAAGTTAAGGCATTATATCCTATCGGCTAAGTGTACAGTAGTTTGCCAGGCCGATGTGGTCAAATATATGTTGTCGGCTCCAGTCTTGAAAGGGCGAGTTGGTAAATGGGTTTTTGCTTTGACAGAGTTCGACTTGAGATATGAATCGGCTAAAGCAATCATGGGGCAAGCAGTGGCCGATTTCATTGTACAACACAGAGGGTCTCACGAAGATTATGTAGAGCCGATCCCATGGACTTTGTTTTTTGATGGATCGGTTTGCAAGCATGGATCTGGTATCGGCTTGGTTATTATATCGCCTCGGGGGACAAGTTTTGAGTTTGCTTTTACAATTAAACCTTATCGGACTAATAATCAAGCGGAGTACGAGGCGGTATTAAAAGGTCTGCAACTTTTAAAGGAGATCGGAGCCGATGTCATAGAGATAATTGGCGATTCTTTATTGGTGGTCAAGCAGTTGTCTGGAGAATATGAGTGCAGGGATGATGTTTTGAGGTCATATTATGAGGAGTGTACGGATTTGTTAAAGGATTTCAAGATGGTATCAATAGATCATATTCCCAGGGAGCAGAATTTAGAAGCCAATGATCTTGCGCAGATTGCTTCAGGGTATCGGCTGAATAGGCAGGGTGAGGTTGAAATAGCCGATATTGACATTCAGAACAAGGCCGATGACTGGAGACAGGAGATAATTGATTATTTGCAAAATCCGTCGCAATCGGTTTCCAGGAAAATTCGGTATAAAGCTACTAAGTATGTGCTGCTTGATGGGGAACTGTATTATCGGACTTTTGAGGGAGTTCTGCTTAGGTGCCTGAATTTTGAAGAAGCCAAAGTGGTTATGTGCGAGGTGCATGAAGGCGTCTGTGGGACTCATCAATCGGCTCATAAGATGAAGTGGTTGCTGAGAAGAGTAGGATATTTTTGGCCGACAATGCTGGAAGATTGCTTCAGGTATTATAAAGGGTGTCAAGATTGTCAGAAATTTGGAAATGTACAGCGAGCACCAACATCGGCTATGAATCCTATCATCAAACCGTGGCCGTTCAGAGGTTGGGGAATTGATATGATCGGCCAGGTTTTTCCTCCATTAAGTAAAGGACATAAGTTCATATTGGCGGCGATAGATTATTTTACCAAGTGGGTAGAGGCGATTCCTTTGAAGAAAGTCACGTCCAGAGAAGCGATCGAGTTTGTGAAGGAGCATATAATTTATCGGTTTGGGATTCCTCAGACGATAACTACTGATCAGGGGTCTATTTTCGTGTCTGATGAGTTTCAACAGTTTGCTGCCAGTATGGGAATTAAGTTATTGAATTCATCGCCTTATTATGCTCAGGCCAATGGGCAGGCGGAAGCTTCTAATAAAAGTCTGATCAAGTTGATTAAGTGGAAGATTGATGAGCAGCCGCGGTGATGGCATACTACGCTAGCCGATTCACTATGGGCCTATCGGATGGCATGTCATGGATCTACTCGGGTGCCACCGTATCAGTTGGTATATGGACATGAGGCAGTTCTACCTTGGAGACTAACATCGGCTCTAGGAGAATTTCTTTGCAGAATCAGTTAACAACCGATGATTATTATAACTTAATGACGGATGACCTTGAAGATTTGGCTTTGAATCGGTTGAGGGCATTGGAAAGGATCAAGGAAAACAAGGCTAAGGCAGCTCGGCATTACAACAAAAAGGTGGTGAATAAATCGTTTGCCGAGGGAGATCTTGTGTGGAAGTTGATTTTGCCGATCGGGTCCAGAGATAATAAGTTTGGAAAATAGTCGCCTAATTGGGAAGGGCCCTATCGGATTAATCGTTGTGTGCCTGGTAATGCCTATGTATTAGAAGATCTTGACGGGACGGAGTTTGCTAAAGCGCTTAACGGAAAATATCTCAAGAAATACTATCCTAGCGTATGGATCAATTCTTAAATCGGTTAAGTGCAGCCGATTTCTAAAATAGTTCGGAAAGCCGATGTTTTTGCATCGCCTAGAGACAGCCGATATCAATCGATATCACCTTTAGATTGAGAAAACAGAAATATTATCAAGGGTGGAGGAGGCAGGCAGCAGAGCCGATCAAGATATATTACAGAGCAACCAACATGTTTCATGAAGCCATTAGTCATTAATTTACATGAATTTTTGGATCGTTTCGATTGCACGCAGGCGGATTTGGTCAATCTCACTAATGGCACGGATGTCATCTTCATCAGAGCCCGGGATGGTCTTCAAATTCTTGCACCGATGGATGACTTGACGCACCGTCGCTGCAACTTTAGCTTCTTGGTCTTGGATAGCTTGCGGCAGGCCGATAAGCTGGGATTCTGTTGCTTCAAGATCCTTGCGAACTTTTCAAATTCTACCAGCAAATCGGCCTCCTTCTTCTTCAGTTGATCTAGCTTGGATTGGAGCTCTTGGGGGACAGCTGCCATGTCATCAAGTTTTTTCTTCTCTATCTGGGTTGTTAGCCGATCGGCTTGGATATCTTGGGTAATCTTCTGTTGGTCAGCACGATCGGCTATGCGCTGTCTAAGCTTGATGAGTTTAAACCTATGAGACTCCAGGTATGCTACAGGAGTTAGTGCGTCGACGAGTTCTTCGGGCAGATGGTGTTCAATTTCTGTGAGTCTTGCCCGAATCGGCCCACAGTCTTCCACTAGCGCATCAATTGGGTTTTCCAGCCGACTGTTGATGCTCGTTAAATAATCGCGCACATCGGCTGGGAACGACGGTTTGGTTGCTGCGCTGGTGGCTGTTCGTCTTCTGCCTCCAAGTATTTGCCGATGTCGAAGGAAAACAAATCGGCTAAGGACTGCAAAATTGGAATCGGTAAAAGGATCGGTAGAAAGTTAGAAGTGAAGTATGGGCATGAAGAGATTACCTGAGGAAGGACATCGGCAGCTCAGGTGGCATCGGCTTTAGAGATATGAATAGGTTGTTCTTCGGAGGGGCCGATGTCAGCCGATGGAATAGGAACAGTCTCATCGACGGCTGGAGGACTTGGTACTGAGAGTGGGGCAGCTGGAGAAGCCATCGGCTCAGTGCTTGGAGGGATGTCAGAGGAATGTTGAAGTTCTGGAGCCGATGACTCGAGCTAAAAAGGAAACTAGTAAGATGAATGAGAAAGCAGGTAATAATATCAAGACTTGGTGCATACCTGAGGAGATGAGGGAACCGATGTTGTTTGAGGAGAAGATGGCGTCGGGGCAACAACATCGGCACCGGTTTTCTGCTTCTTCAGGGAGGGGCGATGCGCTAACTTTTTCTGTTTTTGTCCTATCGGCCGAGGCGTCTTGAGGAGAGCCGATGGAGATGGGGCATCGTGCCCTAAGTTTGGAGTGGCCGATGGAGGTTGATACAGGATCTGCCGACCACTGTTGCTTGTCGTTGGGGGCTCGACGCTGGCAGCCTGCAAATTAAGAGTGAGAGATGATTGGAGATGATGATTAAGGCTTGCGGGTGTTACCTCTTCATCAGATTCGATGTACTCGGTGTCAAGACGGGAACAGTAGCAGGTGGCCGCTAAGCTGAATATGTGTTTTTTCCATTCTGACCACCATTGGACGAAAAGCTTGGTGTTGGCAGTACAGACATACACCTCGGTGGCGACGCCTAGAAGAAGGGGGTCCGTTAAAGTCCGCATCCGATCATATTCTAGGGCGTTGTTGACGTTGCCCCGGGCCTGGAGTTTGTCGATGAAGAATAGGCCGATCGGAAGCTGACCAAGGCTAAACTGACGGGAGCCGACCGATGGATGGTAAAACTCGTATGATGGTTGCGATCGGCCCAGAGAAAAGCCAGTTGGCAGCAGACGAGGGGTGTTGGCCGATAGGAATATGGCCTTGGACTCATCATTATCCAAAGCATTAAGAGGGTCGAAGTTGGCAGGCATCTCGAATGATGATGTGTCATTATATGCAAACCAGAGGGTGGCCTCCCTGGTGAAACCATAATAAAACCCCTTGAACCACTGACTGAGTCCAGCGGGGGTTATCTTGCCGCCAGAAAGAGCCGATGCAGCTTCGCCCATGGAAACGCATCGGCGGTAAATGGGATCCTGGTCTTCTGTGTAATCGGCTGGAAAGGATTGGTTGAGGAGAGAAGTCCCAGAGAAGGCCTTGGAGGTGTAGACATTGAGCCAGAGTTGCACAAACCACCAAGGACCTCCGATATGGCCGACGGGCTGGCCGGCCGATAGCTTGGTCGCCACTTGGTGAAGCAGCTGATAGGTAGCGCCAAGGAGGAATTGCCCCAAGGGGATTTGTTTCCGATCAACCAGGCACTCTGCCAGACATTGCATGTTGATCGTTGGGCCGAGGGTTGCGCCGCCAAAAACAAACCGTTCCAGCCATAAATTCAGAAAAGCAACATGTTCCCAGTCATCGACTGGTCCGGTTCCCTTATTGTGAATGGATATGTACCTGGACCAGCCGCCGATGTTGTTTGCTTGGAGCCGATGAGCAGGCTTGAAACGGAGCTTGAAGGGGTCGATGTAGCTCGTCGTGTCAAGGCAAGTGAGCATGGTCACATCCAGCAAGGTGAGAGTCATTGGCCCATGCCCGAACATGAAGGCATTGAGGGCATCGGATCAGAAATATGAGGCCGATACGAGCAGAGGTTCATTCCTTTCTATATCGGCCAAAGAAAGGTTAATGCAATGGCCGATATGCGATTCTTCCCAGTAGGTTCTCTTCGCGGCCGATACTCTGATGTACCAATCCCTCCACCCAGGCAGCTTGCTCGGCCATGACCTGAAGCTATTGGTCCAGTCACTAACTCGCATGGCCGAGTTCTTTGAAAGGAATACGCTGGGTCTCAGCGCTTATAAAATCTGTGGGATCTTCGCTACCCATGGGGCCATGGTAGAAAAAGTTTGGGTAATCGGCGGCCAGGATCAAGATCTGGTCTCTAAGATGCTACAGTAAACAAAGATACGACGAAGAACAGATGAAGAACATGGCGGATTGGGTGCATCTAGGCTACAAAATTGGGAAAAATAATCGGGCAGGAATATTACCTCAGGGACTGCGGATGCTGATTCCATCGCGAAAGAGGAAGAAGATGTAGGAATCAACAGCCGAAGAAAAGGGATGCGACGGTTCGTCTGGGTTCGCTGGAGCTTGTCGAAGTTTTGGGAGATGAAGCGGTGGTGCTCTGGTGATGTGAAAGCGTAAAAAAGGGCTAGGGAGACGAAGCATTTTTATAGAGATATGATGACCGGGCGGGAATCGAGGCCGTTGGCACTGTTTCAAACAATTATGGCAAGTGGGCTACCTTGGGCCGCCTCGGTATGGAAGAAATCTGGAGGCCCAAAATGAAAGAATTTCGAAGTCCTATAGAAGAACTCCGAAATTGGGGGGCATGCGTTGACGCCAAAATTTGGTAAGGCCTTGTATCAGATTCGGTCAAAGGGAAAATTGCAATCAACTAACGGGAATTGATCCAGAAGAGACCGATTCCGGGAAGGAGCCATGAAGACCGCAGCATGGCAGTTATTTACTGTATCTATTAATTAGGCAAGTGTTTATCTTTAGGAAACCTGACCTCGTGTCCGGTCGGGGCTTATTAGTGTTTTCTGTTATAATTAGGAAATCATGTACCGTGTCCAATAAGGACTCATATAACTCGGGGTATAAATACGTACGTCCGGGGACCTTGTAAATTATCACTCGATCAATACAATTTCGGCGCATCGCCACCCTTCCGACGGGATCTTGCTTCTCGAGCCGGGCTGCATCGGTTAGGTCCGACCTCCTGCGAGAGGGTAAGTCTCGTCACCCCGGCTACCTATCGGCTAGGACTTCCTCGGTTAGGTCCGATATTCTAGTCGGTTTATGGTAGTCGGCTTACCACGATATATTTATTTTATCTATGGCTGCATCAGTTCAGTTTGATCTCATAGATTGTTAGGTATATCACATCACGTGTGCATAGATCGTATCGGCTTACTGGGAGCGGTTTATCATCAGTTTGTGCTGCATCGGTTAGGTTCGACCTACTAAACTGCTAGCGATAAATCGTTCCTGCTAGATCGATACTTTATGTGCAAGCGTCTTATCGGGGTGCATAGCCGGTAAGTTATCACGTTTTAACATCACGATTGCATCAGATCTATCGGCTTATCGAGATCTCGTTATTATTATCAGTCTGTGCTGCAACGGTTGGGTCCGATCTACTAGACTGAATAATAACGTTACTCTTAATAAGCCGATGGGTTTTATGCGATGTTGTTATCGGAGTGTTTAGCCGATAAGTTATCTCTTATTAAATATAGCCGATTATACTGCTCGCCTCGTTATACATTCTTGCCTGCGTTACTGTTACGATCGGCTAAGGGCTAGCCGATTGGTTTACTCTGCCGATCCGAGTGCGAGCACAAGCAGGTTCCCGGGCACGATCTCAGCCAAGTTCCCGGGCACGACCTCAGCCAAGTTCCCGGGCACGACTTCAGGTGAGGACCCGGGCACGAGCATAGGTAAGAACCCGGGCACGGATACGAATAGCAGAGGAAGATCCCGGGTGCAGATGCGAGCAAGGCCCCGGGCACGGGCGCAGGCAGTATCTTCGCGACGATACCAGTAACTTTAAACCATGATCGGCTGAAGTTTATTTAATCTATTTATTTACGCATCCTGCTTGTTTATTTTATCAAGTTTATAGCCGGTTTTTGAGCATCCTTTCGATGATCGGCTAGTTTAATACTTATTTATTGTTATGTTATTGCTTACGCCATCATCGGCTTCCAGTCGATGTATAAGTGCTACAGTGCGTATCGACCATCAGCCGATGAGATGTGTCCAAGCCGGCTTCCAGCCGATTGGCTCACGAATTTGACATCTTTTCTCCTTGTCAATTGTAGGGTCAAATTGACTGGCACGCCTACGAACCTCAAGACTTTAGGACCTGCACTGGAGTGAAGCAAATCTCCCAGGCCTTCGCGTGTCTCCCAGACGCCGGACGGCCCCCGGCGGGTTTTCGGCGTCAACACTACCGGAGTAGGTTGTCTTGACTGGTATAAAGTGGACTACCTTAGTAAGTCTGTCCACCACTACCCATATGGAGTCAAATCCTGACGTGGTCCTTGGCAATCTGGTGATGAAATCCATCCCCACTTCTTCCCACTTCCATTCAGGAACCTTGAGGGGTTGCAATAATCCTGCGGGTCTCTAATGCTCAGCTTTCACCCATTGGCATACATCACAAACAGCCACATATTCAGCTATTTCTCTTCACATGCTAGACCACTAAAACTTCTCCTTAAGATCTTGATACATCTTGGTACTGTTAGGATGGATAGAATACGGAGTCCCATGGGTGTGGATGTTTTACACCGGCAATAAGAATATGGGTCTACTCGTGAGACCTAAACTTGATGGATTGCAAAGGAACACGGAACAATTTATACTGGTTAAAGCCCTCGAGATGAGGTAATACCCTACGTCCAGTTGTGATGTATTGCTTTTGAGGTTTCTCTTGTGAGATTGTGCTAGTTTCCCTAGGGGGCGTCCTGTCTCCCCTTATATACCAGGAGACAGGGTTATAGAGTAGGAATCCTATTCGAACTCCGACCAAGGGATTTCCTTCTAGAAATACAACGTACCCGACTAGGATTATATCCTTTCCTTGTTGTATAAGGTAATGTATGCCGAGTCCTATTGTATCCCTAATTACAATGTTAGACCCATCCTCTGTCCGAGTAGCCCTAATGCTTCTCATGAGGTACCCAGGGCCCATGACCTCCACAGCAGCCTCTGAGACCTTCATAGCTGAGTCACAGCTGATGCTGAGTGCTCATCCTCCATGGTGAAGAATCCTCGAGTGCATTGCTCCCGAGTACTCTTTGTCTGAGTGCTTCTTCTCCTGAGTCCTGCTTCATGTCAGTTGACAATAAGGCTATGAAGGGCTTCATAGAAAAATATGAATAGTATGCGTCGAATAGGCGTACCTATTAGGTGTAGCTCCCGACTTTATGCTTAATTGTGAAACAATTAAACATAAAGTCAAAGATCTTTAACCTTTCAGTCTTTCCTGAGCAGTGTACTACTCGAAAATTAGACTCTTTAGCATCATGTCAGCTGGAAGAATTTCTGCTCAGGGTAATTGTTGGCTAAGCATGTAAGCCGAGTACCACTTCTTGGATTTTAACCCAATATGTGGTTAGGTGTACTTGTGAAATATCTGCATCCCTAATTTTAATGGAGACCAGCTGTTGATCCTTATAAGGATATATCCTCAATACCTAGTAAATAATGCAGATATTTGAACACATGTGTCCAGCAATTAGGCTTTTATGAAACATATCTGATTATTTAATCGGTTTCTGTAAATAGCATCTGCACTGTGATTTTAACATAGTCAGCAGTCGGCTCATTAGAGCATGCCATTTAGAAATTCATGTCTTGTGGCCCAGTACTGAATTAGTCGGCCCAAGCCCACTTATCAGCACAGGCTTTATAAAACGGGGAGAGAGAAAAGATTCTCTCATCTTCTCCAATTTACCAATCGTTTTGTCTTCCAACTTCCGCACCCAAATTTCGCGCTCCGCCTTGCTAGGGTTCACTATAGCTTGCGTCCCCCACTCGAGACCCGTCCGATTCTGCTCTGCCGCATCCATTCCAAGCCTCCACAAGTCTTTCCCCCAAATCTCTCCGCCTCCAGCAATGCCGAAAGCCCCATTTGAGATCCCAGAGATGACCGCCGGAGTTTGGCCAATGTCGGATTGCAGTCCGTTGAAGCTGAAGCTTTTGGAGAAGCGGTTAATGCTAGAGCGACAAGATGTCATCCATTGGCGCACCGCAAAAGGGGAATCCATGCATGCGCCCAAATCTGGTGAGACCGTCGTCTTCACCTCTTTCTTTGATCGCGGTCTAGCCCTCCTTTCTTCGGATTTCCTTTGCTAACTTCTGTTTTTTTACCAAATAGATTTGGTGAATTTGAATCCCAACTCTATCCTACAAATCTCCATTTTCACCACCTTGTGTGAAGCCTTTCTGGGGGTTAAACCCCATATCAGTCTCTTTCGATACCTTTTTCATATCAAGCCCCAGCCATCCAAGAATAAAATCCAAACCATTAGGGGAGCCAGTCTCTAACTTTGGAATGAGATGAAGAAAACCTATCTCAATGTTCCTTTGAAAAACCTCCCTCAAGGGAGAATGGTTCTACTGTTCTAATCTTGAACTGCTCTACCCCCTTTTACCGTTCTCTACCAGCAGTTCTGCCCAGCTGGTCTTCAGTGCCAAATTATGAAGAAATGGGACAAGTGTACCAATTGATGGAGAAAATCGACCTCCTGAAGAGCTCAGGGCTAATTGGTCCCTAGGTGGCGAGGTGCTTCCTAAACCGCCGCACTAAACCTCTGAAGGCCAGGAGCCACTTTGGCTGGGACTACCAAGGCAAGGATGATCCTAGCCGCGAATATCCTGACATAGCCGACAAGAACAAGGTTACTGATACCCTGCTTGGCTTCTTTGTCAACGGGGTAGTGGAGACTGAGGACACAGAACGCGCCCCGACGCCCTATAGCCAGAACAGGCCTCGGCCATAGGTAATCTTGAAATATTGATATTGGATTGCCATCCTTCTGTAATGAATGTTTGTGGATTTCTGCCTTGGATTGTTCTGCAATGCATGATGTATGTCGTCGAAATACTTGCAGGACTGTGTAGAGTTTGACAATGACTCCCAAAATCAACCGGCCACCAAAGCGAAGAAATGGCCAGCCAGCCCTTCTGCTGCCCAACCAAGCCCCAAGAGGGCTGGGAAGAAGCCGATTGAAAACCCGGGCAAGAAGAAAACAAGCAAGCTGAGTGTAGCGCTAGGGAGCTTGAAGATCAAGGATCCTGTCGATTTAGCTCTCAAGCCGCCAAGCCCAAGGCCAGCAACATCGAGCCCAAGACCAGCACTGCCGAGTGCCTTGACACCCCAGTCGGCTGCGTCAGGAACAGAACTGACTGGGACCAAATCACCACCACCGACTGCCACGCCGACCGGCCCGACAGCCGGCATCTCTCTGTCGCCAAGCAAGCTATCAAGCCCTTCGCCGACATCTTCTGGAGCTCCCCTGTGGAAGTTCAAGACTTCCAAAAAGTAAGCAATCTTCAATCTTCTAAGAATCTTGAATAATGTGGCAGTGTCTTGATATTTGCCATATTGTGCAGGAAGCGAGTTGACATAGATCCCAAGGGGACTATGCCACCAGCTCCTGCTGCCGAGCCAATCCCAACCGAACTAGTACTAGTAACGTCACCTGCCGAGCCTGAGACTGCCCCAGCTGCTGATGCTGAAGCAGTCCTAACAACAGAGTTACTAGCGTCGGCCAACCAAGGAGTGGATGCTGAGCTGCTGCTGTTAACGCCAAAATTTGGCACGGTTCACATTGGATTTGGTTAAGGAAAGAAGATATATCAGCCATTGGAAGCTAATCAGAAGAAGCCAGATTCAGGAAGGAATCGTGAGGACCACGACATGGCAGTCAATTACCTTATCTACTAATTAGGTAGTTTTGATAAATTTTAGGAAACCTGATCTCATATCTGATCGGGGTTTGTTAGTTTTTCCTTTTATAATTAGGAAACTTCTGTTTCGTGTCCTATTAGGACTGTACCAACTCGGGGTATATATACGTATGCCCGGGTACCTTGTAAACTATCAATCAATCGATCAATCAAATTCGGCGCATCGCCACCCTTTACCAACGGGTTCTTGCTTCTCGAGCGGGGCTGCATCGGTTAGGTCCGAACTCCTGCGAGAGGGTAAGTCTCGTTACCCCGACTACCAATCGGCTAGGACTTTCTCGGTTAGGTCCGATATTCTAGTCGGTCTATGGTAGTCGGCTTACCACGGTGTATCGGATCTGTCTACGGCTGCATCGGTTCGGTCCGACCTCTTAGGCTGGTCAGGTATATCACATCACGCGTGCGTAGATCTTATCAGTTTACTGGGGGCGATTTATCATCAGTTCGTGCTGCATCGGTTGGGTCCGACCTACTGAACTGCCAGCGATAAATCGTTCCTGCTAGGCTGATGGTTTTTGCGCAAGCGTCTTATCGGAATGTATAGCCGGTAAGTTATTTTCATCACAGTTGCATTAGGTCTATCGGCTCGTTGAGGTTCCTTTACTATTATCGATCTGTGCTGCATCAGTTAGGTTTGAACTACTAGATCGATAATAATAGATTTATCCTTGTCGGGCTGATCGGTGTATATGCGACGTTCTATCGGAGTGCTTAGCCGATAGGTTATCTTTTTATAAAGCCGACTGTATTATCCATACTGTTTTGGTCATCTATATTATCATCGGTTTTCTAGCCGATGCATATGTGTTTCCTCAGCAGTCGGCTGGCTTACTATCCTGCATATCTATTTTATCATCGGCTTCTAGCCGATGCACACGTTGTACTAACAGCTTATCTATTTGTTTATAGCGCTATCGGTTTCCTAGCCGATACACAGGTGCCATCGGCCATCGGTCACGAGGAGCCTACATCAGCCCGTATCGGCCGATAGCCGATGTGCAGTTGCTGCTGACCCGGGCACGAGCACAAGCGAGGATCCGGGAGCGAGAACGCGAGTACAAGCGAAGGCCCGGTCACAAGCATAGCGACGATCGGCTGGAAGGAATCCGTATCGGCTTGCTGGCCGATTGGACCGGTGATCTAATTTCTTTATCTCCTTGTCAATTGCTGGGTCAAATTGACTGGCACGCCCGCGAACCTCAATATTTTAGGACCTGCACTGGAGCTAAGCAGATCTCCCAGGCCTTCGCGTGTCACCAGACGCCGAACTAGATCGTCAGCAAGCTTTTCGGCGCACCCGGCGGTTTTCGGCGTCAACACGTTTTTGGCACGCCCAGTGGGACACGATCTTCATATCATCACAGTATATCCTATCGGCTGAACCAACACGTTTTTGGCCCGGTGGGACATAGAACTTCAACATGGCTGGAAAAGAGGTCAGCACAGACAATATGATTCCAGTCACAATGGAAGACTTGACCGAAGAACAAAGACAACAAGTGGAGCAGAACATCGTGGAGTTTCAGAAGCTTTGTCTACAATCCTTCGGTATGACAGATCAAGGGCCGATTCAAAAATTACAGTTTCCAAAGCCTGTTCTTATTGACGAATCGAGCCATATATCGCCTACAAGTTCACAGAAGCCGATCCAAGACATGTTTAATGAAGCAGTTCATCATGCGTTGACCGATCAATCTGGGGTATTGGTGAACACATTACAGAGCTTGATCAAGAAGGCAGTAGAGCCGATTCAAATACCCGGGGGGCAACAAGATGGGATTCCTCAAGGATATCAAACTGCGTACTATGGGGGGCATCAACAGAGTTATCCAGAAGCTGTTCCTGAGTACAATTATCAGAGGGAATATCAGAATCAGAATCGGCTACAAACTCCACCTCTGCGTTATCACGACGAAGATCCAAGAGAAGAAGATTTATCAGCAAGAATCATAGAGGTGATGAGAGAGCAATTCGGTCTAAGACCGAAGAAGGAAACATTTATATATCGGCCTCCATATCCAGATTGGTTTGATAGAGCTCCGTTGCCGCGCCGATACAGAGTACCAGACTTCTCCAAATTCTCAGGGCAAGATGATGTGTCTACAGTGGAGCATGTCAGCCGATTCCTGGCGCAGTGCGGAGAAGCATCGGCTGTAGAAGCTTTGAGGGTTAGACTCTTCCCGTTATCATTATCCGGATCGGCCTTTACATGGTTTTCTTCATTGCCACCTAACTCAGTTCGAGGTTGGGCCGATCTGGAAAAGCAATTCCACAAGTATTTCTTTATGGGGAGTCAGGAGATGAGTTTGATAGACTTAAAATCGGTAATACAGAAGCCAGAGGAATCAGTCTCAAAATATATCCCAGCGTTTCGTGATGTTAGAAGCCGATGTTATAGTTTAAGTCTGGACGATGCACAGCTGGCCGAGTTAGCATTCCAAGGTTTGATGGCTCCGATCAAGGAAAGATTTTCATCAGAAGACTTCAGAGCCTAGCACACCTAGTACAAAGGTATCGGCTCATGAAAGCCGATTTCAAGAGGCCAGGAAGGAATGATGAGGCCCAAACAGAAGAAGAATTTCGAAGTTTGATAACAAACTCCGAAATTGGGGGGCATGTGTTAACGCCAAAATTTGGCACGGTTCACATTGGATTTGGTTAAGGAAAGAAGATATATCAGCCATTGGAAGCTAATCAGAAGAAGCCAGATTCAGGAAGGAATCGTGAGGACCACGACATGGCAGTCAATTACCTTATCTACTAATTAGGTAGTTTTGATAAATTTTAGGAAACCTGATCTCATATCTGATCGGGGTTTGTTAGTTTTTCCTTTTATAATTAGGAAACTTCTGTTTCGTGTCCTATTAGGACTGTACCAACTCGGGGTAATATATACGTATGCCCGGGTACTTGTAACTATCAATCAATCGATCAATCAAATTCGGCGCATCGCCACCTTTACCAACGGGTTCTTGCTTCTCGGGGGCTGCATCGGTTAGGTCCGAACTCCTGCGAGAGGGTAAGTCTCGTTACCCCGACTACCAATCGGCTAGGACTTTCTCGGTTAGGTCCGATATTCTAGTCGGTCTATGGTAGTCGGCTTACCAGGTGTATCGGATCTGTCTACGGCTGCATCGGTTCGGTCCGACCTCTTAGGCTGGTCAGGTATATCACATCACGCGTGCGTAGATCTTATCAGTTTACTGGGGGCGATTTATCATCAGTTCGTGCTGCATCGGTTGGGTCCGACCTACTAAACTGCCAGCGATAAATCGTTCCTGCTAGGCTGATGGTTTTTGCGCAAGCGTCTTATCGGAATGTATAGCCGGTAAGTTATTTTCATCACAGTTGCATTAGGTCTATCGGCTCGTTGAGGTTCCTTTACTATTATCGATCTGTGCTGCATCAGTTAGGTTTGAACTACTAGATCGATAATAATAGATTTATCCTTGTCGGGCTGATGTGTATATGCGACGTTCTATCGGAGTGCTTAGCCGATAGGTTATCTTTTTTATAAAGCCGACTGTATTATCCATACTGTTTTGGTCATCTATATTATCATCGGTTTTCTAGCCGATGCATATGTGTTTCCTCAGCAGTCGGCTGGCTTACTATCCTGCATATCTATTTTATCATCGGCTTCTAGCCGATGCACACGTTGTACTAACAGCTTATCTATTTGTTTATAGCGCTATCGGTTTCCTAGCCGATACACAGGTGCCATCGGCCATCGGTCACGAGGAGCCTACATCAGCCCGTATCGGCCGATAGCCGATGTGCAGTTGCTGCTGACCCGGGCACGAGCACAAGCGAGGATCCGGGAGCGAGAACGCGAGTACAAGCGAAGGCCCGGTCACAAGCATAGCGACGATCGGCTGGAAGGAATCCGTATCGGCTTGCTGGCCGATTGGACCGGTGATCTAATTTCTTTATCTCCTTGTCAATTGCTGGGTCAAATTGACTGGCACGCCCGCGAACCTCAATATTTTAGGACCTGCACTGGAGCTAAGCAGATCTCCCAGGCCTTCGCGTGTCACCAGACGCCGAACTAGATCGTCAGCAAGCTTTTCGGCGCACCCGGCGGTTTTCGGCGTCAACAACTGCCCCAGCCCCCGAGCAGATCGCCTGATGAGGATATCACCACCATCGATACGGCCACACCTACGCATGGAGGAGATCAACAAGGAAAGGGAGGAGATCACCAACGAAAGGGATTCGCGCAGGCTGGATTCGGACTGTACGATAGCGCCAACTTGTGACGGCCGCCACAATTTCATACGAACTCCGATTTTGGAGTTTTAGTACTTCACGAAAAGCTTATCAAGTCTATTTTCCAACAGATCTAGACTTATCCTCATATCTACTCGGAATCATCCGCAATAGTCGTTTTAGTGATGAGAGGTTTCCTGTCTAAGATGCTGCGTCACTGTTTTTGGGCCGAAGGCCCATGTATCAAGTTGGCTCAATTAGGGACGCGTCCTAGGGTTGGAGAACGACCCCAACACCCCTGTGGTCATCCTTCCATCCTATTAATACCTTTAGAGCCGCCACAAACAGATTGGATTTTGTTAGATTAAAGTTAGCGTCGCTACTTTACCGTGTAATCCTGTGATCGGTTAGATCGTCGGTTTGCTCGTCTTCAGAACCCCACCGTTTATTCTCTTGAGTTAAACCTTCATCTTTATTCGCAAATTGAGTTGCTTGTTCATATTGTTCTTGCTAGTTCTTGATTGCTTACAGGAACAATTACCCTCATGGTTGGGCTGATCGTACATCCGTCGAGATTGCGAACAGCCTTTGGAGTTGGTGTAACGATTGCTAAGGCGCAACGTCCCTGGACGGTTGTAGTCGGATCGCCAACGTCGCTCTATCCAATCGACCTACCCTCTCATCCAAAGATCGGGACACCCATGTTCACATCATCGCCGAAGCCCCTACAGCTACCGAGTTCAGGGCCAGGACCCCATTGCCATCAGTATCGTCGTCTTCTGATGAAGGAGATCTCCCCAGGCTCGAAGCCCCACCACGCAACTTCCTAGAACTTTTCATTGGATCACCCCTGAGGGAGTTGCAGAGAACTATGAGTACGATGAGCAAGCAGCATTGAGGAAGCACGAAAATCTTATTTACGCTGCAATCGCCGCGTCCAAGGGAGTCCAGGTATATAGCGAATTTCGCCATGTTGGGTTCTTGACAGTTTTTGTTGATTGATACTCTGCCATTTGACTCTGTTTTCCTCTGTTTTGTTTTGAGCAGAAGATCGTCGATCGCTCAGAGAAGATGAACAAGGACCTAACCGAGCTCGCCCCCCAGCTCCAATGCCTGTGCCAGCTCCAGGCAGCCAAGGACGACCTAGAGCGGACTAGCCAAGAAAGGGAAACATGGCTGAGGGGATCAGTGGACAAGCTCAGGGATGAAAACTGGGCCAAAGCTGAAAAAATCAGAAGTAAATCTTCTGTGTTATCCTCTCGAGTGAATCCTGAGTAGATTTCTCCAGTATTTTTGATTCCCAACTGCCTTGTTGAGTTTTGACTGCAATCTTGAGTTCTTGACTGTTTTGATTTGTAGAGCTAAAAGCCCAGGCAAAGGAGAGGGAAAAACAAGACGAAAAGCTGAAGGAAGTGGAAAAGGCCAAAGCCAAGGTGGAGGCTGACTATGCTAGTAAATCTCCCGCTTGACAATGATCTTGGCTTGACTGCTTGTTGCTCCAACTACATGTCTCGGCTAACAAATATTCTTGTTGATGTATCTGAATAGCTTCAAAAGCCAATGCCCAGGTTCAGTTTAGCGCCTTCATAGAGAAAATCAAGATTGTCAAGGAGTCACGGGAAGTCCTCGTCCGATCCGTGAAAGGGCTCCTGGACATCATGCAACCTCACCATCCCAAGACCAGCTCCAGTACCATCACTCAAGTGTAAGAACGCCTAAGCGAAACCCCGAGTATCTTGAAAAAGTACTCAGATGGGCGTGTAGCTGTCGGCGTCGCCCAATCTCTTGCCATGACCAAATCGATCTACCCTAGGGTAGATATCGAGGCCGTCGGTGAGGGTTTTGCCTAGGGGACAACTCCCAAAGAGGCGCTGGAACTGATCAACCAGGTGAGACCGACCGCGGAGGCAATAGCTAAGGACCTGGGCATCTAAAAATAAACCAATTATGTAGTCGGTGACTATTGATAAGCATATACAACTTTTGTAAAGGCTTGTATAAATATTTTGTAAAGTGTTGTCGAGTACTTGCTTATTCTGAGTCGTCATTAGCTTTACCCGACTATGTAATCTGAGTCGAGTAGATCGAGAGGGACTTAAGAAAAAACGTTCACCTCTGAGAGCTATACTCGGGCAAAGTTAGCATAATCGTTGTAGAACTTCATGACTTAGATAAAACAAGCTCGGATTTTATTAACAAGGCACATAATACATGCAGCCCCCGACTCACTACTCGGTTGAGACAAGTGATGTAGTGAGTTAGAGAAAAAAATCTTAATTCATATGTATAAAGAAAATACAAGACTCAGGTATAGAAAGGATGTAGTTGTTCTATATTCCATAAGTTGCTGATTAGGGCATCGTCTGTAGTCTTCAGTCGGTAGACGCCCAGATGTGTTACCTCAGTGATAATGAACGGCCCTTCCCATAAAGGGGATAGTTTATGCCTGTCTTTGGTGGTTTGTATTTTTCGCAAGACGAGATCTCCCACAAAAAAAGTGCGGCCACGAACATTCCGACTCTGATAACGACGTAGGCCTTAAAGATACCTTGTCGACTGGATAGTTGCGATGTCCCTTGCTTCCTCCAACTGATCGAGTTCGACCAATCGGTCTTAGTTTGATTTGTCTTTTGAGTAGGCCCGAACTCGCGGAGAGTCGAACTCCAACTCGGTTGGTAACATAGCCTCAGCACCATAGACTAGGAAGAAAGGGGATTGCTCTGTTGCCTGACTAACCGTGGTTCTTAGAGACCAGAGAACAGATGAGAGTTCTTGTACCCACCGTCCTGCATATGGTTGTAGTCGGTTGAATACCCTAGCCTTGATACCTTGTAAGACCATGCCATTGGCACGCTCGACCTGCCCATTACTCCGTGGGTGTGCCACAAAAGCATAACAGATCTTGCTGCCAAAGTCGTCACAGAAATCTTGAAACATGCCGCCAGTGAACTGTGTACCGTTAAGACGCGGTTAGGAACTCCAAATCGGTATAAAATACTTATGATGATGTCCTTTGCTTGTGCCACTGTTATGGTAGCAACGGGCTTTGCCTCAATCCGCTTTGTGAATTTATTCACTGCGACGAACAAGTGTGTGAACCCTCTTGGTGCTTTTTTGAACGGCCCGACCATGTCAAGCCCCCAAACTGCAAAGGGCCAAAAGATTAGAATTGTTTGAAGTTCTTGAGCTAGAAGATGTGTTTGCCTTGCATAGAATTGGCATCCCTCGCAAGTGTGAACTATGTCTTTAACGTCTGTTACCGTAGTTGGCCAGAAGAAACCCTGTCTGTAAGCCTTTCCGACTAACGTACAAGATACAGTGTGGTTGCCACAGATACCCGAGTGGATCAACTGCAGAATCTGCTTGCCCTCCTTGGGTGTGACGCAGCGCATGAGGACTCTGGATGCACTTCGACGGTACATGTCTTCTCCGACTATGAGAAAACATTTGCTTTGACGTTTGATTCGCTCAGCTTCACTGCGATCTTCTGGGAGTTCGTCATCCAAGAGGAATTTAAAAATTGGGGTCTGCTAATCTTGAGTGATGATTAACATTTCATTGGTTGCCGGGGTAGGTTCAGCCCGGACTGTTCAAGCACTGGTTTCTTCTTGACTAATAGCTCTAGTAGTTGCTCCACAAAAATCCCAGTCGAGACCACTTCTCGTTTGGATCTTATGTTGGCCAATTCGTCTGCAACTTCATTGTATTGTCATAATACATGAGTTATCTCTAGCCCATCGAACTTATTTTCCAGCTTTCGTACCTCCTGACAATATGCTACCATATTATCATCGAGACATGTCCAGTCTTTCATGACTTGGTTGATCACGAGTTGAGAATCCCCGCGTACGACCAGTCTGCGGATGCCGAGTGATATGGCAATGCGGAGCCCGTGGATGAGTGCCTCGTATTTGGCAATATTGTGGGAAGCCGAAAAGTGAATCTGGAGGACGTACTTCAGTTTTTCACTAGTGGGTGACGTCAACACGACACTAACCCCTACACCGCCCATCTGTAGAGAACCGTCGAAGTACATCGTCCAGTACTCTAGCTTGTCCGTGTTTATAGTCATCTGGACTTCTGTCCACTCGGCCATAAAGTCGACTAGAGCTTGAGATTTGATTGTTCTCCGTGGCTGAAAGATGATGTCAAACGCCATCAACTTGAGCGCCCATATAGCGATTTTGCCAATGGCCTCGCGGTTGTGTAGGACGTCCCCGAGTGGAAATGATGTGACAACAGTTACTTGATGTGACTAAAAATAGTGCACTAACTTTCAGACAGTGATGAGTAGGCTATATAACAGCTTATGTACTTGAGGATATCTCATCTTGGAGTCAGCTAGGACTTCGCTGATGAAGTATACTAACCTTTGTATTTTCTATATATGACCTGGCTCTGCTCGCTCGACTACCAGCACCATGCTGATTACCTGACTGGTTGTTGCCAGATACAACATTAATGGTTCTTGGGGCATGAGTGATGCCAACACTAGTGGTAATGTGAGAAATTTTTTGAAGTCTTCGAAGGCTTGCTGGGCTTCGGGTGTCCATTGAAAATTGCCCGCTTTCTTCAATTGTTTGAAAAAGGGCATGCCCCGTTCACCAAGTCGGGAGATGAATCGGCTAAGTGCCGCCATGTAGCCAGTCAGCTTTTGGACATCCTTCTGGCTAGTTGGGGGTACCATGTTCATGATAGCGTTGATTTTCTTTGGATTGGTCCTGATGCCTCGATGTGATACGATGAAGCCGAGTAGCTTTCTGGACGGTACATCGAAGGCGCACTTCTCTGGATTCAACTTCATCTTGAATCTCCGAAGGCTTCGGAAAGTTTCTTCCAAGTCGGCGGTAAGGTCTTCCTTAGATTTTGTCTTGATCACCATGTCATCGACATACACCTCCACGTTGCGCTTGAGTTGAGTGTGTAAACACCGCTGAATTGCTCGTTGATACGTTGCTCCAGCGTTTTCCAACCCGAACGGCATAGTGACATAGCAGTATGCTCTAAACGATGTAATGAAAGAAGTCTTCAGGCTATCCTCCTCCTTCAAACTGATTTGGTGATATCCCGAGTAACAGTCGAGAAAGCTGAGAAGTTTGCACCTCGCAGTTGAATCCACCACTTGATTTATTCTGGGTAGACCAAATGGGTCTTTGGGGCACACCTTGTTTAAGTCGGTATAGTCGACGCATATGCGTCATTTACCGTTCTTCTTCCGGACCAAGACTGCGTTTGCCAGCCAATCCGGGTAATAAACCTCTTTGATGAATCCGGTTACAAGGAGCTTGGTTATCTCCTCCCGAATAGCATCTTTGCGGTTCTGTACGAAGCGTCGTAGTCATTGTTTGACTGGCTTGGCGTCCGGCTTGAGTTGAGGGAATGCTCGATTACCTCCCTTGGTACACCAGGCATGTCGGAAGGTTTCTAAGCAAGTATATCCCTGTTCGCCTGAAGTAAGGTGACGAGCTCGTCTTCCTATTTTGGGTCGAGTCCGGTCCCGACAAGAGCAGTTTTGTAGGGGCCGGAAGGGTCTAGAGGGATCTTTTTTATTTTGGAGTCCGCTGAAATTCCCGACTTGACTGTTTTTTTTGTCGGAACTTGATCGTCCTCGCTTGCTGTTGTAGCGGCTAGTCGGATGTTGTTGCGCCCGACTGCCGCTTCTTGAGATTGGGCCAGCTCGCAGCTCTCCTTGTCGTAGGTGAAGGCTTGCTTGACATCGCTGCGAAGAGAAAGCACTCTGGCTGGTCCTGGCATCTTGAGCATCATATATGTATAATGGGGCACTGCCATGAATTTGGCTAGTGTTGGCCGTCCGAGTATTGCGTAATATGCGGTCTCGAAGTCGGCAACCTCGAAGCAGATATTTTCGGTGCGGAAATTATCCTGTATGCCAAAAGTAACTGGCAGAGTTATCTGTCCGAGTGGAGTGAAAGATAGGACGGGGATTAACCTGTTGAAGGGCGCTGTACTTGGCCATAGCTTGGAACGAGGGATCTTCATCTCGTCAAGCGTCTTGACGAACAAAATATTGAGAGCGCTTCCTCCATCGATGAGAACCTTCTTTAATCTGATGCTTCTGATGACCGGGTCCAGAACGAGTAGGTAACGTCCTGGATGAGTAACCAGATCAAGGTGATCTGCGCAGTCAAACGTGATTGGCATTTCTGACCAACACAAGTACTGTGGGGCGTCTGCTGAGACCGAGTTGACTTCGCGTGCTGTAAGCTTCTGCTTCCTCTTGGACTCATATGCAGTCGGCCCTCCGAAAATGTGGTTGAGCTCAGCCTGGGGATCTTGGTAGTTGCCGGCTACGCTCGGATCTGGCTTTTCCTTGTCTTTATTGCTGCCAAATGTTGAAGTATGCTTGGAAGCAAATTTCATGAGCATGAAGCAGTTCTTAGCCGCGTGCTTGCCCTTTGGATGAAATGGGCATGGCCCGTTCATCACTTTTTGGTACTCGTCTGTTCTCGGGGGTCGTGGCCGAGTACGCTCCACGGCAGCCACCACGTTGTCCGACTTGCGTTTGTGGTTGCCGGACTTGTTCTGTGCTGGCTCGTCGTTGTCTTTTCTGTCCTTTTGCTGGGGCTCCTTCTTGTCGTCTAGGGCCTCAGCAACTGCGTCCGCCGAGTCGACGTATTTGTTTGCCATGTCGAAAAGAGCCTTGACAGAAGAGGGAGATTTCTGAGTAAACTTGGCGTTGAACGTGTCTCTGACTCCCTTACGGAAGGCGGCGATGACGACCTCATCCTTGATCTTGGGGATTGGGTTTCTCTTCTCAGAAAACCTCATGATGAAATCACGAAGAGACTCGTTCTTCCTTTGATGCAACTGATAGAGATCGTACTCGGAAGATGGCCTCTCGTATGTTCCTTGGAAATTGGCGATGAAGCATTCCCGAAGTTCTCCCCAGGAGCCAATTGACCTCTTGGGAAGTCCTGTTAGCCATGTCTTCGCCGAGTCGGCTAGAGCAACTGGGAGGTAGTTAGCCATGGCTTTGTGATCTCCTCCAGCTGTTTGGATCACCAGAGTGTAAACTGTGAGCCAAGACTTGCGGTTGGTCTTCTCGTCGTATTTTTCAATTCTAGTCGGTTTGAAGCCTGACGGCCAGTCGACTTGCTGCAGCTCATAGGTAAAGGCCGGTACTCCTTCATCTGTATGAGGACTTTGACTTCGACTACGGCGATGAAACCGCTCATGGTGGAGGCCGAAGCGCTCATTCTTGACTTCTAGTCGGTGACGCTCGTCTTCCTCGTGTTCGCGACATCGCGCATTGATGTCCTGTCGAAGATCATGTCGTAGTCGGCCTCAGACATATTGGTTATCCCGGCGGTCATCTTGATGTCGGCGCCGCTGATCGTTATTATGGTTGCCGAGTAACGTATGACGTGACTCCGTGTGCTGCTGACTGGAGTCAGCTGCTCGGCGTCATGTTGAGGTAGACGAGACCACCGTTGAAGATGCCGACCTATTGGTCGGTATGAGAGTATCGCCCAACTGTTGATGCCGCTGACATGCAACAGCGGTGATCATGGCTTTTATTCTTGCTACCGTCGGGGTGGCCTGGTGATCGGGCCCAAACTGCAGTGTATCCAGTAGAGTCGCAGCGGCCACAACGTTTTGTTGAGAGGTTACGAAAACATCGTGGTCGCCGACTCAGGTTTGGAGGATTTGTTGTCGAGCAGTGCACCTAGCCTTGCATAGATCGTTGTTGCGAGCATCACGCTCAGCTTGCAGATGTCTTGCATCTTCCTCCTGTTGTTCTCGCAGTCGGCGGGCCTCCTCCTCTTGTTGATCACGTAGTCGGCGTGCCTCATGAGTGGGAGTTGAGCCCTTGGACGCCATAAAGACTTCACGTGGTGGAGAAAAGCTTGCTGTACTGCTGTCCGAGTTAGAGTCGGAATCAGAGTCGTTGATGGGGGTGATTACAACTCCGACCTCCCTAGATCCGAACTCCAGGGAATTGGGTTTGCCGCATCAGATGCTGATTGAAGATATCCACGGCATTGCCGAGTCCGAATGGGAGATTGACAATCTCCTCCTCTCTTAGCCCGATCTCGGCTGGCTCGAGGCCGAGTCCATGTCGAACACCGAAAGAAAGAGTTGTCCCTAGACTCAAACAAGTTGGAGGTCACCGCAGCATGTCGTAGTCCTTGATCAGCTCCAACCATCTTTGTTGTCGAAGGTTCAGATCTGGCTAGGTGAAGATATACTTCAAACTTTTATGGTCTGTATAGACTTCGCTGCGGTTGCCGATGAGGTAGTGTCTCCAGTTCTTCAAAGCATGCACTACCTCTGCAAGTTCCAAATCATAGGTAGGATAGTTATTCTCATGAGACCGTAACTGTCATGAGGCATATGCCATGACTCTTCCTTCCTGCATCAGCACACATCCCAAACCCTGCCAGGATGCATCACACTAGACTTGAAATCCTTTCTTAGGATCTGGCATGATCAACACAAGCGTGGATATAAGCTTCTTCTTTAGCTCTTGAAAACTCTTCTCATACTCTGGAGTCCACGAAAATTTCACATCCTTCTGAAGTAGACGGGTCATGGGTTTGGCAATTCTTGAGAAGTTTTCTATGAACCGGCGATAATATCCCGCCAATCATAAGAAACTCTGGATCTCCGTAACTGTTTGCGGCTGCTTCCACTTGGTCACTGACTCCACATTGGTTGGGTCTACCGCAATCCCTCCAACGGTGACGACATGTCCCAGAAACTTCACTTCCGAAAGCCAAAACTCACATTTACTAAACTAGGCATACAACCAATGCTGCCGAAGGGTCTCCAGAACTATATGAAGATCCTGCTCATGTTCTTCCTTAGTCTTGGAATAAATGAGGATATCATCGATGAAAACTACCATAAACTTATCCAGGTACTCCATGAACACTTTGTTCATCAAGTTCATGAAGAAAGCGGGGGCATTTGTCAATCCAAAAGACATGACGGTGCACTCATATAACCCATACCGAATGGTAAAAGCGGTCTTGGGAATATCTTCCTCCTGGATTCTTAACTAATGATAACCAGAACAAAGATTTATCTTGGAGAACACTGTGGCTCCTTCTAACTGATCAAACAGATCATCGATTCGAGGTAAAGGGTACTTATTCTTGATAGTAACTTCATTGAGTGCACGATAGTCCACACACATCCATTAAGTTCCATCTATCTTTTCCACAAAAATGACTGGTGCTCCCCAAGGTGACGTGCTAGGTCTGATGTATCCCTTAGCAAGTAACTCTTCAACTTGCTTCTTCACTTCTACCAACTCATTTGCTCCCATCCTATACGGTCTCTTGTGGATCGGGGCAGTGCCTGGGGCTAAATCTATTCTGAACTCATTATCTCTTTTGGGTGGCATCCCAGGTTGATCATCAGGAAAAACATATGGGTAATCCCGTACTACAGGGATTTCTACTATGGCTGCCTGGTTCAGAGATACTGGAGAAGAAGAGGTAGATAAGGCACGGAAGATCACTTTCTCCCCCAGACTGGAGATTAGGGTCACAGTTCGGGTGGCACAATCAATCACCCCTTTGTGCCGAGTTAACCAATCCATTCCTAGGATGACATTGATGTCTCTGGAGTCTATGAAGAACAGGTTGGCTAGAAAAGAGAGTCCCAGAATTTCTATAGTCACAGAAGGACTGTAAAGGGTGGTAGGCATCTAGCTACCGGGAGTATTTACTACCATGTTATTTCTCATCTTTTCTATGGGCATCCCATATTTATTAGTGAACCCCATTGACAAAAAGGAATGTGTAGCACCAAAATCGAACAATACTGTAGCAGGAACTGAGTTAACAGGGAACATACCCAAGACGATGTCTGGTGCAACCTGAGCTTCCTCGCCGGTGACATGGTTCACACGAGCTTTAACCACGCCTATGGAGTTCTGTCCCGATGCAGCTTGCCTAGGGCGTTTAGGTTTTGGACAAGTTAGAGCCTTCCCTCTGGCTTCCTTCTTGACAGGTTGACTCTGAGCAGGTGCATTAGCTGGCCGAGGAGGAGGATGGTTTGCCCCAACATTGCTACCAGTACTGTTGTTGTAGAACTGGCGTTGTGGGCACGGGGCTGAAGAAGGTACTCCATGCTGGGTCTGAGGAGGTCCTGCTGTGTGTGGCCTTTGACTGCTAGATTGTTGAGCCCTGAAGCTGGCGATCTTACGCTTCCTTTGTTCCATCCGATTTTGTTTGTCTTCCTGTCAGATGGCCTTGTCTACTAGCTTCTGGAAATCTGAGTAATCTCCAGAGATCAGCTGGACGGAGAGCTCATCATTCAGTCCGTCTAGGAACTTCTCTTGCCTTTCCGAGTCCGTGCTGACGTCCTCGGGTGCATAGTGGGCTAAGCGGTTGAACTCATACAAAAACTCAGTCACCTACCGGTTTCCTTGCTTCAAAGCCCGGAATACACGCTTCTTGAGTGCCACCACTCCTGCGGGAATATGTGTCTTCTTGAAGGGGGTGGCAAACTCAGCCCAAGTGATAGGCTGACCATCCGTTATGTTGGCGCGGAAATGATCCTACCACTCTGACGCGGGGCCATGCAGTTGGTGTGACACAAAAGAGACCTTCTCCTGATCTGTGCATTGCAGTAGGTCCAGTCTCTTCTCAACGGCGTGCAGCCAATCCCCGGCTTCCATGGGGTTAATTGTGCTGGAGAAGGTAGGAGGCCTCACTCGCAAAAATTCTGCGAGCTTGTTCTGGGGTGGAGGAGGAGGCGCCTGTTGTTGTCCTTGATTTTGTTGATTCTACATTTGCTGGAACATCATGTTCATTAAGTGGGTTTGATTTGCCAGGAGTTGTGCAATCCTGAGGCGGTGGTCCGTTAGGAGCACCTCCGCGGTTGTTATTCCTGACGTTGCCATCCTAATTACTGCCGTTGCGTGTGTTCACCATCTGTAGAAAGCAGAACAAAGACGAGAGAGAAAGAAAGAGCCCTTAGGACAGATTCATAGTACTTAAACTTTCTCTTATATTGCTCTGAGCTGAATGATTAACATTTATGTAGTTTAAAACTCACACCATCAAGAAACTCCTAACTTAAGCAGTTACATCACCTCCCTCTGACATAAACTGCTAATTAAACCCCACACACAAGCATCTCCTAAGCATACAATTGCTAACACAACACTCTAAGGTAAACTCCTACTAAAGTGCTATTAAAGGGCTTCTCAACGTGGTGAAGGACTTCTTCTTGCATTGGAGTTGTGCTCAGGCTCCTCTTCATCATCCTGGGTATCACCCCACTCCACTTTAGAGTGAGTGCGAGCTCCACTGTCTCTTGACCTTTCCGAAGGCGGCTTCTGTCTCCTTTGAGTCCTCTTCTACATCATCAGCATAAGCCACAGGTGGAACTATCCTGAGTGGGACTTGGTCATTTAACAAATGGTTCCTTGGTGCTAGCTGAATCCGAGGTGGAAGACGAACCCTCTTCCTTGCAATGGTGTGAATCTTGGCTCCTCCAGGGGGTGCTTCTCCTTTGGCTAGCGCTAACTCTCGCTTCAAACAATCCACTTGATTCTGCAGCCTATAGATCTTGGTGCGGTTCTCATTCTCCCGTTCATGTGCTACAATCACCATATCTGCCCGAGCGTTGTCCATAGCACTCAACATCCTTACAAGTCGTTGTGTAGTTGCACTGTTCTCTGCTCCTGGATTATGGTAGCTGCTGTACTCATCGTTGTGGGTTCTTGACGGGTGGTAGCGGTAAGCAGTGTTCCTCAAACGAGTGGCGTAGCGATGACAAAGTTCTCCAATAGCTTCCAAAGCCACCTCTTGTCTCGTAGCTCCTTGACAAATCCACTAACTCCAAACAGATGCACAGGCTCTTGGTTTGCCATGTATAGAGCATGAAAGAAAGATTTGTTGATTTTAACTAAGTTAACAGAACAAATTTTGTTTTAAATAAAGGGGAAAAGGAAGGTAGTAAAATTTTCCATTGAAAATTAAGAGCAAAAGAATTAGCATAAAGTGAGGATTTTTTTTAAAGAAAGATCATAACCAGTACAGTAATGAATGAATTACTAATTAATGGGAGGGTGAAGGGGATTGCAAAAATTAAATAGATAGAGTTTTCCCTTTTTTTCTCGAAAGAAACTTCAATTTTTTTTCATGTACCGTTAACTTCCCTACTTAAAAGAGAAAGAGGAGAGGACATTTCTACTTCTTCAAATCTTTTTCAAACGGCTCTTAGGGGTACCAAGGGGCTTATCCTACAGTCAAGGTGGCTCTGATACCAACTTGTCACACTTGGAATTTCCATCCAAAATTCTAGTGCTTTATTATGTGTAAATCCTCATCCAGAAATCAACCGAGGCACACATGACAACATTGATAACAAAGTAATTGTTTACATAACGAAAGTATTTATTACAGAGACAAATGGCACCTCTCAAAATAATAAAGTTCTAACAGCCAAAATAAACTAAAACGATGTGACGACACCCACTCCATGATCTTGGCTGGGCTCCTGCTTAGTCCTCCAAGAAATCCTCTTCGCCGAAGTACTTTTCTGAATGATAATTGTTGATTGCAAGGTAAGTACATGAAATACTCCGCAAGCCACATAGCAATTATGCAAGTGCACGGGATAACAAAGGATGGCATAATATGGCTCAATTTGCATAACAGCATTTAAAAGCATTTAAGAGAGTAGTAAAACATCAATAATTAAACAATATTAACCAACACTATACCGTTCACCAAAACGGTATAGGCCTATCCACTCCAACCTGGAGCTAGACATCTTTCACCATTCATTAGTCAATTTTAAATAATGTGAGACTAATCATAGAAAACATTGCTAGGCTCGCCCATAACCGTGGGTACGGCTATTCGAATAGTTTTACTCTGGTCAGAGGTGTACCAATTTACCCACAAGACACAACTCCACAACACAGCACTGTGCGCCTTAATACCACCATGGTACCTCTAAAAGTAGTTGTGACAGGACCCTCCATGTAACCCGCACAACAAAAGAGCCGCCCGCTGGACCACCAGTCTTCAGTAAGGTTGATCAGGTTCCTAGACAGGGAGACGGTCCAACGCCCAAGACATGGACTTATTGACGCAGCCATGGTGGTCTTATTGACACAGCCACAACACACTGTAGGGCCTCCGATTGAACGGCTACGCTTTGGTTCCCGCCATTATTCATTCTGGCTTCTGGTTAGCACGGATGTTGCTTCGCAACAAGTAGTCCGTGAACCGGTTCTTAACTGTCATGACCACCGCTAGCAACATTCACAACCCTGGTGCTCGCAACCAACCATTTAATCAAGTTTTAGTGGACCATTAAGTTATCCTCGCACGACCTCAGTCGTGAACTGAATCGTCATTTCATGTGAATTACCTATCATAATTGAAGTTAAAGTTACAACCCAGAAGTTATTCTATGGTTTGCTAGGCATAGCTAAGCAGGGTCCTAGAATTATTCTAGCTAACCAATAAATAAATCTAGCTAGTCACATATATCCCATAGGTACAAAGGCAGGTACTCAAGTCAATAACAGTATAACAAGGATAGAGGTTACCTTTCCGATGACATTATAAAAATAAAATGCACAGTTGAAGTAAAAGCTAGCTTTAAAAATAGGAACAATATGCTCAAAGGTGTTAAGAAATCCGTGTGACTTGCCTTGCTGCTCTGCACAAGCCTCAAAACCTTCCTCGGGAAACTGTGACTCTTCCAAAACGTCGGCGGCTAAAGGCAATAAACAAAAACGAGAAAAACAGTATATAAACACACATGAAAAGTACAATATTATATTTTTAGTGGGTAGGTCTTGATTTTTAAATAATTTTGCAAGTTGAATCAACCTAAACAGAGTTCGGATGAATTAGTTATGAATTTTAGAAGTTTAAACCCTTTAAAAGCATATTCAAAAGAATTAAGCTGATTTATTGCGTCATTAATTGAATTAAATTAATTCGGGAAGGGCTTTATGACGTCATCCGGGAGAGAGAGTGAGAACCGCCGGCTGGCAGGCTGGCTCCACCAAATAGAGAGAGTGGGGACTCGGGTCCACGATGAACCGAGTCCACTGAGGTCCACGAGAAGATCGACGACGAGGATTTTATGCGATTAGATCGGACGATCCAGATTGATCTAAGGTTTTAAGTCAGATCGGAGGGCCGGGATTAAACTAACCTAGATCGGACAGCTGAGATCCACTCTAAAGATCCAAAGGCTGAGATCTAACTACAGAAGGATTAGACGGCTATGACTTAACCGCCACGATCCGACGGCTAGGATCGATCCTGCCCGGATCGATCACGCGGGCATCGACGTGGCGCCCACGTCGGCGACCGGTGACGACGGCGGCACGGGGACCAAGGGTCGACGGCGATTGGCAGCGCGGCGGCACGTGGAAGATGCAGAAATGAGTAGAGGGGACCACGGCGATGCTTACCGAGGGCAGAACGGCGAGGAACGGTGATAGGAGAGGCCGGCGGCGAGCTTCAAGTGGCGGCGCTCTTCAGTTCCCTGACGGCGACGATGTTCCGGTGATCTCTGGCGGCCCAGAGGCGGCGACCAAGGTTCCCTGTGCTTCGGCAGTGCTCATGGCGGTGGCGGCGAGTACGGGCGACGGCGAAGACGGCAGCTAGACGCGACTGGGGACGCGACAACGGCTGCGAACTAATCCCATACGCGGAGAAGGTAGCTAGTGTTGCCTACGAGCTCGGTGGATGCATGGAAAAGATCATAGGGCCACGGATGAAGCTTTTTAAAGGGGGAGAAGGAGGATTCCGGCTCGGGAACGGCTAGAACAGCGGCGGAGAGATAGGGTCCGAGAGCTCCTCCGAGTGGACCCGGGCCCCAGCTCGACTTGGAGGGAAATGAAACTCCGAGTCTTGGGGAAAAGATAAAGGAAGGTTAGGGGATCAAAACCCCTCAACCAATTTGATCCAAAACCAATGGAAGCGAGCGGATTTGAAGCGGATTCGGCGGTGGCACAACGGCGGCGGCTCGGACACGGCGGGGAAGACGGATCCGACAGGTAGGACCCACCTGTCAGCAAGGCAAGGGTGACGTGGGCGGCCGCAAGCCGTGGGCCAGGCGCGCACAGGGAGGGGCTTAGCGTGCAGTAACGGGCCGATTTCGGCCCAGAGACTGTAGGGAGGGATTTTATTTCTTTTTCTTTTGTTTTAATGCTATGAAATCAATTTAACTCACCAAAAATACTTCCCTTAATCAAATAAATCCTAGAAAATTCCAGAAAGTAGATAATTAAGCAAAGAATTTTATAAAATTATTTTCAAGCCCATTTTTGCTATAAATTTTCTCTGATTTTATTATTTGTACTCCTTGAGGGTTTTAATTAAATTTCTAAAATTTATTTTTCACAATTATGTTTAAATGGGATTAATTTCAGGGTGTTACACCTCCCCCGTCGCCGGCGAGGCCGATGGCGAAGAAGGTGATGACCATGAAGGCGAGAGAGAGCACGACGAGCGCAAGGAAGGAGACGATGGCGTTGGAGAGCGTGTAGGACGAGCGGCGATAGTCGTTGTGCACCGTCTCGCAAAGGTAGATGTAGCGCTCGATGAGGAACACCGGGAGCGCGTCGATGCTGGTGTAGAACATGGTGGACACGGCGATGGCGAACCACTCGTTCACGCTGCTGTGCTGTCCAGAATGACACTACTACAAAAACCATTTTTTCAAGTGGTCAAAGACGGTCTTCGTAGGTGAGTGGACCTTCCGTTTGTGACTAAAAGCTTATAAAAATCATTAATTTTTACAGACAGTTCCACTCCCGCCTGTAAAAATACCCGCATGCAAAAATCAATTTTCGTAGAATGCATCCTAAAAGACTCGTCTCTAAAAATCGTTTTTTCCATACGGGGTCCTTAGTCACTCGCCAGCAAAAATGATTTTTGGCCCAAAATAGAAAATAACGAAAATAAAATCCAGAGAACGCTACATTGACAGGCATGCAAGCATCGATTTAAATTCACAGCAGATCCACATCGAGAGAGCACTACATTGACAGGCATTCAAGCATTTTCACCGGCATGCGCTGCTTGTCGTCGTCGCAGCGTCACACCATCGCTGTAGCAGTCGGATCTGCCTCCTCCAGGCACGTCGCCGCCGGATCCGCCTCCTCTAGGTACCACTCTCTCGACCACCACCACCACGCCGGCGTCAAGCTGCTCCTGCTGGTGCGGAGGAAGGAGGTCTGAGCGAACTCAGATCTGGCCGGGAGAGAGGAGGAAGGAGGTCGTGGTCGACGTAGCCGAGCCACCATCCTTGCCATCGCCGATCCACAGCCACTGAGGCCCGCTACCCGCTCCTGATGCCCACTGTTGGATCCATCTCCTCCTCTTCGCTGTCGTGGCCGCCGATGTCTGCAGCTACCGTGGACGAGCTCACCTCGGGCTGGGGTAGGGATGGAGGGAGGAGCCACCGGATATGGGGACTGGGGTAGGGAGGGAGGGCGGAGGTGGTCCACCTCAGGCGAAACTGCAAGTTGGTGGCCTCCACGATGGCCCGCACAGTGGTGAAGTAGAGAGGCCTGGAGGGAGTAGGGAGGGAGGAGGGAATAGAGCTGGCGACTTAGCGTCCGCAGTCACACTTTTAATAAGGAGGAATTTTTTTTTATGTGCGGTCCTCTTTAACGACCGTGGATTTAGACCATACGAACTTCTCGTTGTTATTATTATAGATAGATTTTTTATATTTCGTTTATAAAAATAAACTCCTCTCATTTTTTATTTTTTAAAGTAGTGTGAACTCCGTCATACCACCGTGCCCAGCCGGATTAGGAACAGCTCCCGCGCGGGCCGCGTGTTGGTGAACGCTCGCCGTGCCAGAACCCCCACCTCCACCCACCACGGGTTCGCGTAGGTCGCCACTTTCGCCGTCGACACCGCTGCCGCCGTGCTGGTGTCGCTGGTGCCCGACACCAGCTTGCCACGGGCGATGCTCATTGTGATGGCCTCCTGGATCATGGCAAAGGATATAGCTGTGGCCCAAGCATTCCGCACGAATCCCAAACCTGAAACCTTCTGGAGCCCAACACGCGGCCCAGATAAAATTGTTTTGGGCTTGGGCCATTTAGTGCTGCAGAAACTAGAATTTTTTTTATTTTTAGATTTATTTATTAAAAGATTTGCAAAAATAGATTTTTGTTTCAAAAAATTGCAAAAATAGACTCCCGCCGTCCTCTGGGAGGGCGATTTTTAAAAATCGCCCTCCCAAAGGGCGATTTTATGACGTGGCTGACGGCCGTTGGCCCCCCCGCCGACGGCCGTCAGCCATTTTGCAGGCGGCCCCCGGCCTCCCAAAAACCGTCCTCTCAGAGGGCGGCAAGGGGGCCGCCTGCAAAATGTGGCCAAAAACCGCCCTCTGAAAGGGCGGTTTTTGGCTCCCGGGGGGCCGCCTGCAAAGTCGCCCATTTGCAGGGTGGTTTTTTGCAGGCGGCCCCCTTGCCGCCCTATGGGAGGGCGGTTTTTAGCCCCCAGGTATAAAACCCCCCTCCTAGACTCAAAAAAGTCATAAAATTCACTCAAATTAGAAAAAAAACAGGAGAGAGCTGAGAGGGCGAAAGCAGCGAAGCTCTGCCCGTTTGCTGATTTGCCTGCAGGTAAAATCCATTGTTCCTTTGCAATTTCTATTTGTATGTAAGAATTGATGTAGTAATGTACTAGTTACGTGTATAGTACTATATAGATCTGTAGTTTTTAGTTAATCTGTTAGATGACTTATTTTTTGTACAGATGTTACTTGTAAAATCTGGAATACACGGTTTTAGATGTTAGGAGGATGTTGGTACCTAGTTTAACTGTATTTTTCATCAACAGATATGTCAAATAAGGTGATATTTCAGTTATTTCACGGGCAAGGGAATGTGAGATATGGTCCAGACGGTGTAGATCTGTCGGAGTTTAGTTCAACGACTAAGGGTATTGATAGGCCAGCTGAGAGAAGTTTTGGATCAGTATACAACTGGCTGATGCGAGGGTTTCGACTAGACCCTCAGCTCAGCGGAATAACCTTGTATGTAGTAGTCAGTCGTGTAGTTGAAGGTTTTTTTTGGGAACTGATGCCAGTGGATTGCACTGCCACTTGGAGATGGTATGTGGAGAATGCATTTCAACGTGGCTGGCCACTGGGCATACTTGTGTCCATATATGAGAAAGATAACAACGCTGGTGCAATGCCCGTACAAGATGATGAGGGTCCAAGTACGGCGGGAGTGATAGTGAAACAATAGAAGAAAATGAAGGAGGGAATGAAGAAGATAGACAGCAACAGGTGTGGCAGATGAGGGAGAACATATCGACACGATCGTCCAAGAAATGGCTAGAGAAGATTCTGAAAATGAGCATGCAGAGTATGATGACTCGTCTGATGAGGACAACGTGATGCCTGCAGAATGGAGCAACGAGGACTTCTCTGCGCTTACTATCTCCGAGCGGCATCATGTGCCGTGGGAGTACAAGCAGAATGAGGTCATTCAGGGGGCTAAGTACGCATATGTAGAAGATTTAAAGGAGGCAGTCAAACAATGGGCGGTGTCACTTCAGAGGGAGTTCTCGGTCGTGAAGTCAAAACAAATCAGTGTATGAAGTGAAGTGCATGAAGGATGGGTGTCCATGGCGGGTACACGCATTCAAGGGTATATGGAAAGATTATTGCAAGTTCAATCGTGACGGAGCATCATGTTACTTGACAGGTGTTGAAAATATCATAGAAACATGACCTCTGCATTTGTTTGCAACAGAGATGTACTCTCATATTGTCAACAATCTGGGGTATGAATCAAGGTCAATTGTTAGGCATATTGAATGAGAAATTCAAAATATACAATTAGCTATGATAAGGCTTGGAGGGCAAAACAGAAGGTTTGTAGAGATGAGGTTTGGCACATTTGAAGCATCTTATGATAATTTGCCTCGTCTCTTAGGCTGTATTCTTCAGAGGAATCCCGGAGACGTGCTATGACCTGAAAAAGCCTTTCCATCAATTGACCATGGTAATAAAGCGTGTTGCAACGTGTATTCTTTGCACTATGTGCTTGTATTCAGGCATTTATCCATTGTCGTCCTATTCTCTGCATCGATGGGACATTTCTGACTGGAAAATATAGAGGACAACTATTAACAGCAATTGGAGTTGATGGAAACCAAGTTCTTACCGGTGGCTTTCGCTTTTGTTGAGAGTGAGAACACTGATGCTGGTATTGGTTCTAGAAAGGGTTAAGACAGCAGTTGTACGGATGAGACCAGATGTATGCTCATACATGACCGTAACTCCGGCTTGCTGCGTGCAATTGAGGAACTGAGAGATGGAAGTGTTGAGAAGGGATACCCACCAAGGTGGTCTGATGTTCAAAGCAGATGGTGCATGCGTCATATGGGTGCTAATTTTTACAGACAGTTCAGAAATAAGCACCTTATGGATCTTTTCAAGAGGCTTTGCGTCCAGAATCAAGAGAAGAAGTTCAATGAGCTTTGGAGGAGGTTGGATGAGCTGACCTCTAAACAAACAGATGAGCAGTCCAGGAGGGCTACCATTGGAGGATGAGCTCCACAAGCTCTTGAACCTCTATCAAGTGATGGACCTCGTATGAGAAGAAGGCATGCATCCTCAGTTAGAAAATTTTCAGAGTGGATTGAGAATGAGCCAAAGGAGAAATGGGCATTGTTGTATGACAAGGATGGTCTCGATTTGGCATAATGACCACAAATTTGGCAGAGGTCTATAACTGGGTGATGCGTGGTGTTCGAGGGCTCCCACTGTGTTGGAATAGTTGAATTTATCTTGCATGGCACATGCAAGTACTTTAGAGATCGGTTCAGAGCAGCTGGCCCCTCAATGACGGATAAATCTTTTCTTTGGAACGCTGCTCACTAAGTACCTGCAAGATAAAAGTAATAAGGCCGAAGACATCGTGCTCTACTCAAGGCACACAAGAACACAGATTTGAAATATTGTGTGTGACAAGGGCATGCGCGGAATCTACCGCAAAAGAGTTGTGCAGGAGTGTGTGCTCAAAGAAGACGGGACCTGCAAGTGCTCGTGCCGAAAATCTACTCTGCTCCACAAGCCATGTTCCCATGTGATTGCCGCGAGCGGTGAGTGTGGAATCGAAGCACGTTATTTTGTCTCACCTTATTTAGAAAAGAAGCAATCTATAATACCTGGAGTGGAGAGATATACGGTTTCGGTATAGCGGGGACATTTACTACGGAGAATCCTCAAGCTATGTACATTCCTGACCCAACAAAATTGAGGACTAAAAAGGTCGCCGCAGACAAGACGCATCCGTAATGACATGGATGAGTCAGAAGCCGGTGGAAGACTTAAACGTTGCTCAAAGTGTGACCAAACAGGTCATACTATAAGAAATGTCCAAAAGATGCAGCCGGTCCAAGTGCGGTAGAAGCTGGACCGTCGGGTTCAGCCGCTGATGGTAGTCGTCCTACAGGTGAAGGCACAACTTCAAGACGACCCCGTCTTAGACGTTCTCGAACAATTGTAATGCTGGGGTGTAGTGTAAGTCTATACTTGATCTTTGTCTTTGTAGAATGACATGTATCGTACTGTTGTTTTTTATTGTCATGTAACAATGCTATAAACATTAAAACTAATTTACGTTAACTCTCTATTTGTATGCAGGTATGGCGTACCCTACACCAGAGCTGCTCGACCGGGGTCTCTCGACAGTCCCACCGGTCTTACCTGTCAGCCGTCGAGGTGCCCAGCTAGGCACCTTCCGTCCACGGCCTTCACGTCAGCTCTGCGGATAGACCCCGGTTCCGTCAGAGGTAAGAGCTGTACGAATATTCATTCACATCATTTGTGCATATCTATGTTTTCCCCGATATTGAATACAGTTCTATATTTGGCAGTTGTGTGAGGCTGGACTTCTTCCGCTGTGCAGGCTAGTTGAGCCGCACCGGACGAGAGAGACCCCGCCAGGCGATGGGAAGCTGACCGGTCACTTCTGGCAGCGCTGGTGGATCGCTGGAGACCGGAACCCAACGTTCCACCTACAGTGTGGCGAGATGACTCCCACACTGCAGGACGTGTCCTACCTGCTGGGACTTCCCTCGCAGGGGACGCAGTCGGTCCGGTTGACGGGGGCACGGTTGGGCGCAGGACATATCTGCTCGGTTCGAGGCGTGCAGCGTCTACCTGGGCTTGGTATGCCGAGGTCGCTACCGCCTTACACCACGGCTGGCCCTCGCAGGCGTGGGTGCTACAGTTCACCGTAAGTCACAGATTCATTTGCTTCACAATCATACCGACCTATAAAGGAGCAGTGATGCTGACTATGATCTTCCTTTACAGCCTGACAAGCTAGACGACGACGCCGACGAATACTCGGTGCAGCGGAGCATGGAGGCCTACCTGTTGTGGCTGTTCGGGTGGGTGATGTTCACCAACAGTCACGGGCACGCGGTGGACAAGGGACTGATCCACTACGCTCGTGCGATCGCGACAGCGAGGACGGCTACGTACCGCAGTGGAGCTGGGGATCTGCTGTGCTAGCGGCGACATACCGTGCTCTTTGTGACGCGTGCACGAAGACCGATCCAGGTGCGATTCTCGCCGGTTGCCCTCTCCTTCTGCAGCTATGGGCAGCAAAGCGTTTTGCAATAGGCCGTCTTTCGTTCAGCTCTCTGCCTACGAGGGCGGCCTGAGGCTTGTACGGGCAGTGGCCCGAGGACCGCTCGACTATGGGGACGGTATGGTGTCGCCGTGAGGTACGTAATGTGAAATTCTATGTTTACCACTTATGCACAAACAATGACGTGTATCTTTTTTATTTTGCAGCGTCGTTACGCCCACAACCAGGTTAGGAGGGCCTACTCCGAGTTCGTTATGGAGTTGGACCGCCTGCTGCCCAGCGACGTCGTCTGGGAGCCCTATAGTCCACAGGCCATCGCAGCCCGTGCACCGCTCGGACTCTGTTCTCTTTGCATGCGCGACCAGGCGTACTGGTTGACGAAAGTGCCGTTGGTGTTCGACATCTTCGTCGAGCCCCACTGTCCACAGCGCGTGATGCGACAGTTCGGCCTACGTCAGGTCTTCCCTATGCCCATAGAGGTCGTTGTGCCGCGCGATGTGCACCAGTAGGTACAACTGCGATCTTTGTTTAGTACTACCACTCTTTAATGTACTCTAATGCACTCTCTGCAAATAGGTATAATCGTAGGGGACAGGCAGCCGGTGCTCAGTGGTATCCCCGACTGCAGCCGTATGTGGAGGACTGGTTGTTGGCGACGGAGGATGTCGTCGACGAGTTCCGTGCACACACTGAGGAGCATTACCTAGCATACCTCAGGTGGTACCAACCTCGGACCCGCATACGCGTAACGTTCACCCCAGGTGATCCACAGCCACACGTCGCTGCTACGACGGACACGTATCCTACCAACCGTGACCAGGACTACTTTCGCGCGGTAAGTCCACTTTATCTTTGCACTTTGTCATTCCTTTCTAGGTAGCCACGGTTCTAACACATAATCAAGTCACATTGTAATAGGCCGACGCAGCGCGACAGATTCAGGGTGATGTCAACGCGGCGTTCGGACGGTTGGACACTGGGATCGTGCTGACTGCGACGAGCAGAGGACAACCTTCGGGAGGATTCGTCAGGCGTTGCACACAGTGCTTCGTGCGCTCACTTGTCGCGCGGCTGACGCGGTACCTCCGTCTAAATACACAGCAGCAGCAGCCACGGCCAGCAGGAACAGACGAGGAGCAGGAGTGCGCCCACAGGGTTCCAGTCAGCCATCTGGCCCCTCCAGAGGTAAATTCTACTAACCTTCCATTCATAATATGTTTCCTTGTATGACATGCACCGTTGTACATCAATATGCTTCCCTGCAGCCTTCGCTACACCGTACCTACATCCCTCTGGAGCTAGCACGTCGATGCATGGAGTGTACCACACACGACCACACGTGCAGCTGGGCACGACAAGTGCCCCCGGTGCCACCACAGGAGGTCCTTCAGGTTATATCAAAGTTTACTTTTCTCTTGCAAAATTTCGATTTGCAATAATCAATAATTTGGTGTACATTGTTCCACTCTATAGCGCCATCGATGTTTGCTAGCGCTGGCTCCTCCACGCAGGGCGCACGCGGCAGCGGTTGGGCACCGGGTCCTTTCGAGGGGGACGATTTAGAGGACGAGGACGAGGGCGAGGAGATCCATGAGATACTAGCTGCCTCGCAGCTCGAAGGAGCTCCGCCACCACAGACATAGGACCCACCAGTTGCCAGACCCGTGCAGACGACCCGCGCTGGCCGTGCTGTACCACCAGACCGGTTGACGTACTCCCAGGGACAGGTGCGAGCGCAGGGTAGGAAGTCGAAGAGGCCTAGAGGTTACGGTCCGGGCCCGTAGTACTTTGTGTCTGTAATAGTTTGTCTGTTGTATATAATATTTTATTAATTCTACGTTTCCTGATGAAACCACTTTACTTCGTTTACGCTCATCGATGAAACGACGTATTCCTCACGATCTACGTTTCTGACGAATCTGATCAAAAATATGAATTTTCGAGTGTCAACTTCACGACGAAAGTACATTCCGAGCGGTGACAACTCAACACACATTAACTATCATACAAACCTATTGATATCCAACTAGCGATGCAACTACTGTGTGAGGATGGCACGGCCAGGGAGCGGCGACAGTATGCGCCTAGGAAACAGTGACGGCAGCCGGTAGTCACATAAAAATTGATTTCGAAAATTAATTTTTTTAAATCAATTTTTTTCTTTTTTTTTCGGAATATTGGTCCGGACTGTCCGGATAAGGTCCGGACGGTTCGGACTATATTAACGCTAAATACCGCCCTCTAGTTGGGCGGCAAGCAAAAACCGCCCTCCCAGAGGGCGGCAAGGGGGCCGCCTGTAAAATAGCCGGCCCCTGGGCGTATTTTGCAGGCGGCCCCCTTGCCGCCCTCTGAGAGGGCGGTTTTTGGGAGGCCGGGGGCCGCCTGCAAAATGGCTGACGGCCGTCGGCGGGGGAGGGCCAACGGCCGTCAACCACATCATAAAATCGCCCTCTGTGAGGGCGATGCCCTCCCAAAAGACGGCGGGAGTCTATTTTTGCAATTTTTTGAAACAAAAATCTATTTTTGCAAATCTTTTAATAAATAAATCTAAAAATCAAAAAAATTCCAGAAACTAATACGAATCGCTAATCGTATGGATTAGTTTGGCGTGCAGATCACCAACCCTGAACTAATACCTCGTAAGTCGTAACTCGTAAGTTTCCTATCTGTATAACAGTCGCCAGTTCAAAGAATTTATTATACGGAGATACGGAGTACCATTCGAAAATATTTTTATGGAAGAAAAAGAAGAGTGAGCATGTCTTATGGGTGATATCCAGATCAACTACCTGCAACTACCACAACCGTCAATGAGCTCACCTGTGCTGTGCGCGCAACTGGTTGCTTCATATTTGAACTCACCGTGCTTGCCCATCAAGCTTCGTTAAGTTTCTGCAATTCTGCTCACCAAACAAACTCTTGTAAAAAAACAGCGAAAGAAGAAGAAGAAGACTTCACTAGTATAGGCGTCACCGCCGCGACGGTGATGCACACAACTTGAAACACAAAAATACTCAGTTGTCAAAGTTTCAAGAACGCCGAACGCTTAATTACAGGCAACGGAAAAACTGGAATTAAAGAAGAGAAAAAAATAGCATATCATCCTGGTACAATTTTCAGACTTGCCAAGGTAACTTACAACTTATACGCAAATTTTACAAACAACTCCCGTCCCATGTTAATCACAGGAGGTTAATAAAAAAAAGAACGAAATGTTCAACGAGTGAAAAAAAATTACAAGTGAAGGCTGGGCGCCAACCATGCAACCAACGGTGCCCACGTCGATTGCGCCAACGAAGCCGGCCGGTCCAACCGCGCGCGCATGCACGCCGCCGCTGCGGTGACGATCGCGATCACGGGCAACTGAGCAAGGTCGTCGTCGTCGTCTACGTACGCTTGTTCCTGCTGCCGAGCAGCAGCGAGATGTAGAAGAGGATGCGGAAGAGGAAGCCCCACGCGACGGTGATCCAGAGGCACTCCCACTTGCCGAAGTCGGTGATCGCCTGCTGCTTCAGGAAGTCCGGCCCCGTGGTGATGCACGTCCCCGTGCCGATGTCCACGCCGAGCGACGCCGACATGGACTGCAGCACCCGCACCTTGACCGCCGCCGGCAGCACCGCAAGCGGCGTGTTGTCGAACATCTGAACGCCGCGGACGAAGCACCTCGTGGGGTCGCCGAACTCGTTCTGCATCACCGCCTCGTACGGGTACTTTACGAGGGAGATGTAGTGGAACCACAGCCAGTAGCTCGGGATGCGGTCGCGGTTGATGAAGAAGCCGCTGAAGAGGAGGAAGTAGGCGAGCGTGGAGAGCACGACGGGGAAGCCCAGCATCACGTGCGTCACCACGCCGGAGAGGAACGTGGCGAAGCCGCTGCCGGCCCAGAAGGAGGCCAGCACGATGGCCACGAAGAAGAAGAACCCGTCCACGCCGCCGGCGAGCCCCACGGAGAAGAAGGTGGTGAGAGCGAACGCGAAGGAGAGCACGACGAGGGACGGGAAGCCGACGATGGTGTGGGAGAGCACATAGGAGGAGCGGCGGTACGCGTTGTACGCCGTCTCGCGGAGGAAGATGTAGCGCTCGCTGAGGAACACCGGGAGCGCGTCGGAGCAGGTGTAGTACATGGTGGACATGGCGATGGCGAAGAAGCCCAGCCGCTCCTGCACGCCCTTGGGCGACTCGTCGAGGCGCCAGAAGATGGTCGCCAGGATGAACCCGGTGACGAGCACCGCCGCGAGGCGGATGATGAACACCTCCGGCGTGCGCTTCGTGTTGATGAACGCGCGCCGCGTCAGCACCCCCATCTCGATCCAGAACGGGTTGACGAACTTGGACACGGACGGCGGCGGCGCCGACTGGTCGGAGGCGACCGACACGGTGCCATCGGTCGCGCCCGACACGAGCTTTCCGCGCGAGATGCTGGCGCTGATGGCCTCCTTGAGAGACATCGCCGGCTTGCCGCCGTACCCGCGGCCATCGGCGTGGTGCATCTGCGTAGCCACCATGGCGTGGTGCTTCTGCCACGCCATGTTGTGCTCGACGAGACGTTTAGTCCCCTCCGTCTCGGTCTCCATCTCCTTGATGAGGTCCAGCGCGAACTCCGTCGGGTTCTCGTTGTCCGGGATTGGCTTGCCGAAGTCGAAGAAGAAGGGTGGCAGCTCGCTCGGCGGGCCATAGTACACCGTCTTCCCGCGAGAGAGGAAGAGGAGGCGGTCGAGGAGGCCCAGGATGCGGTAGCTCGGCTGGTGGATGGACATGACGACGACGCTGCCGCTCTGTGCGATGGCCTTCAGAACCCTCACCACCATGAACGCGCTGGTGGAGTCCAGCCCGGAGGTGGGCTCGTCGAGGAACAGCACGATCGGGTCGTGAATGATGTCGACGCCGATGGACACGCGACGACGCTCGCCGCCTGACACTCCTCGGTGGCCCTCGTCGCCGATAATTGTGTTCGCCGCTCTCTCCAGGCCGAGCTGCTCGATGAGCGCCTTCACCCGCTTCTTCTTCTCCCTGGTGGGGAGGGAGCGCGGCAGGCGGAACTCGGCGGCGAACATGAGCGTCTCCTCGACGGTGAGCATCGGGTACAGGAGGTCTTCCTGCCGGACGTACGCCGAGATGACCTTGAGCAGGTTGCTGTCGACGGAGTCGCCGTTGAGCGTGACGGAGCCGTGGAGGCTTTCCTTGGCGATGCGGTTGGCGAGCGCGTCGATGAGCGTGCTCTTTCCGGACCCGCTCGCGCCGAGCACCGCCATGATCTCGCCATCCCGGGCCTCCCCGGAGATGCCGTCGAGCAGCGTCTTCATCGGGGGCAGCTCGGGCTCCGCCTCCGCACGACGGAACGGCAGGCACGACCCCTTCTTCCGCTGCTTGACGCTGTACGTGAGGTCGGTGAACTTCAGCACGAACGGTAGCGGCTGCCCTTCGCTGCGGCCATCATCGGAGCGGCGGTCGTCGCTCTCGCTGCTGACGGACTCCGGCTTGGACCCGCCGAGCTCGATGGTGTAGCGCGGCGACGAGATGGGCGTCGACGAGCCGCTGCGCGCGTCGTTGACCCGCTTCAGGAGCTGCGCGAGCGTGACTGACGAGTGCTTCGTGTTCGTCGGCGGCGACTGCTCCAGCGGCAGCATGGCGCTGTGCGGCTGATAATACTGGTGGTGGTGCAGCTGGCCAAGATAGCCACTGCGTGGAAGTCCCTCGGCCTCCTCCATCGGCGACGGCCTCCGGTCAAACAACGGCAGCTTGTCGACAAACCGCGACATCTCCGGCAAATTCACACTCTCCTATCGATACCACCCCTCCTCCTCCCCGATATCTAACCCTCGCAGGCGAGCCACCTCGATCTTGCTGCCTGCCGCGGCAAGAGCAAGAGCAGATTGGCAATGCTGGCTTGGCCTCTGTGATCATGGTGGTAGTGACCATTCTTATAGCTCACCCAGCTCAAGTCAAAAGCATTGGAGTTTGGTGAGGGAGATCGGCTGCTTCGCTTCGCTCGATTTCTTTTTGTTAGTTGGAATCGGTTACATAAGTTGGAGCAAGGCTAATCCATGAGAAAGAAAGAAAATTGACGGCGAAAATTGCACAAGCAGCATCAGCAGCAAGCAGTAGCAGTAGCAGTAGCTTGGGTTTAGGAAGAGGGGTCAAAAAGGTAGTTGCGGTGGGTGGAGCTCGCTTGTGTGCGCGCAAGAAATGGCGCCGAGGTGGGTAAGTGTAGCTCAGCCAAAGCTCACCAAAAGGGCAGCTAACACTAACACTGGCTGGCTAGCTGCACGCTGTGATGGATAGCTGCAAAAAAGAGGGAAAATGTGAGAGGTAGGGGAGTGGTGTTGGCCAAAGTCAGGAAATGGGGAGGCAAAATTGAATTACAGGCTTATTCGGAAGTTGCTTATCTGAGAATGACGTTCCTTGCATTTTTCTAGGAGGTGTTCTTTTCGGCTTATGGCTTTGTGTCTCGGTTTTCGTTAGCACGTTTCTCAAAATATAAAATGGTGTTTTTTTTGTAAAAATTTGCTATACGAAATTATCTTAAAAATCAAATAGATCCATTTTTCAAGTTTTTAATAGCTAATACATAATTAATCAAGTGCTAATGATATTTTTCGTTTTGCTTGTGGCTTATGAGATCTATTTTTTAAGTTTTTAATAGCTAATACTTAATTAAGCTTGTTTGTTTCTGCAGCTTTGGAAATTCTAACATGCAACACACTGTCAATGTTTTTTGCTGGTTGGAGAACAGTTCTGATGAGCAATGCTGAGTTGAGTGTTGGCTTCCCTTGCAGAGATGATTGTTTCCTGCTTTTAAACATTTCCAATAGAATGATTATTTTTTATCTCCAAATCTCTATTTGGATAGCTAGTCAAAAAAATGGATAATCAAAATTGTTATGTGCTCCAACAAAATGGTCATTTGCCAATCTTCAAATTGTTTGGGCCCTACGTGTCAGTGTCTCCCTCTTCTTCTCTCTCGTTCCCCCCACATATGGTGGTAGACGGGGAGGAGGATGACAGCGCATGGTGGGGAGCTTTGACGGCGACGTTGCTGGTGAGCTTCGCCTTCTTCCTCGCCTCCCTCCCCAGCTGCACCTCGGCCACGCGCCACCTTGTCTCGCTGCAGTCGCGAGGCCACATCCTGGCCATGCGCCTCCTCGCTGCCAAGGACTAGCTCTGCTAGACGCGGCCAAGCCACCGCTGCCACCAACAAGGCCGCCTCCCTCCATGCGTCCCTCGTCGAGGCGAGGAGGAGCCCGAGGCACGGGAGGCGGAGCAGCGGCGGCGGCGGCATTGGATTCGGTAGTTCTAGATGTAGGGCCGTAGTCACTGTCGCCGATGAAGAAGACGAGGATGGGGCAGCCCGACACTGACGGCTCATCCACCTGACGGTCCACAGCGTGGGGTCCACTAACCAGTGGAGTAGAGCCCACTGGCGCCAGCTTTATCTGGGTGGCTAAATTTGGCTATCCAACCTAGGCGTTTAGCCATCTAGATGGCTTGGCTATCCGGATGAATAGTCCGTTGGAGATCCGTTTTTTCTGTTTTATCTAAATTTTAATTTAGAGAGTCAAATGATTATTCTATTAGAGATGCTTTTATTCAGATTGATAGTGTCAAAAACAGGAGCATTAATCGCCTTTAAAAAAGGGCAGGGGCATTTGCTCAATTTGGTGCTTTAAATAACTATGCTTAAGTGCAAAGCTTAGTGGATCGGATACTCATTACGTGGCTAAGTACTTTAAACAATATTTGGTCGAAATCATGGTCTTCAGAATTAGGGCTTGACAGTCTGCTGGTTACTTGTTGCAGCGGTGAAGGGCACGACTCGACGTGGTAAGTTTTAATTTATAATCGTAGACCCTTGACCTATGGGCATACCTTGTAGCTTTGGCACAGGGTGCAGCTGGGAAATGATGAACGAATCATCATCTGACCATACGCATGAACATTTTCAGAACTTTAGTTTTCTGCTCTATAGTTCTGTTCTGTAAGACTCTGAATAATCTCATCTCCTTCTTCCTTTACTGGAAGGACACACAAGATTTTTCAGCAATTCTCGGTGCTTGCCCACAGACCGTGTCGTGCAGTAAAAATGACTGGTTTGGGGGAAGGACAAGCAGATGGAAATATGGAATCTGGTGCATTTTTAGGTTCGTTTCAAGCAACATAGTCTGACCAACACTACCTAAGTAGTAGTGTCAAGTTGTCAACACAAGTGCCCAAGTCAACGGAAGTTGACCATAAATGGTCTCAGCAACTGCGAGAAAGTAATTTGTCCTCCACTGTTTCAACATTTTGTGGGGTAAGATTTCAATGGAATCATGAGGTGTTCAACGGAGAAATAGATCATGTAGTCAGTTCTGCATTCCGTATGACACTCAAAAGCTTCACGTACCTTGATTAACATCCATGCTTTGCAATTTTTGGATTACACATGTACAACTTCTTTTAACTGCATAAAAATGCACATCTGGACAGCCAAATTTGGTGTTGGTTCCTCAAACTTCCTTTTCCTATGACTCAAATTTGGTGGAGTGAATTTCATAAAAGTACAAATACAATGGATTTTTTTGTAAAAACGAAGTTCTCTTAAAAAATATGGTTTTTAAAATTTTGTCATTGTATCAGTAGTTTATATCGAAATTTACTTAAGTTCTTAGGTTTAAGAGTAAATTTAAAAAAAGCTGCAAATTATCAAGCCATTTAAGACAACTAAAATGATAGCATTTGAAACTATAACAAAATTGTAACTCCATTACTCCCCCTCCCCCACCCCCCACCCCTCCTACGAACAAACCAAGTCCACCTATCGTACAGACTCTGCTCGCCGGGAGCGGAATAGTGAGCCACGTCAGCATGCCACATCATCATCTGCATTGTAGTAGGCGGTGTACCATTCCATGTCAGTGTGTGCGGGCGAAAAACAACACGATCTAGCTGCACCGAGTCAACACGGTTCAACGCACCAGCAAAACTCGGTTGAGGTTCAAAGGGGAAGGGCGGCAGACGAGGAACATTTTCCCTACCATGCTCTTCTTTGCACCTGAAGCAAGGAAGGAGGAGGCGGCGATCAACAGCGAGAAGCCAATAAACTGACACAGATAGGTTGCGATGGTGCTGTGGAGGATGACCAATGCTTTGGCCATCTTTGAAGGTAGGCATGCACCTGGATTTTTCTGAATTTGGTTGCATTTTTTAAGTGTTGGGGGGAGGGACGAGGCTAGATGGGGATGCAAATTTTTGTTGCGAAATAAAGGGATTAACCTAGATTTTGAGTAGATTTGCACTAGGATTATGGTTCTTTGATGGTTGGTTGCATTTTCCCCTTTCAATCTTGACCAAGTCGAGCTGGTGCAGCCAAACCACGTTATTTCCTATTTGTGCTCTGCCATGATATCTAATGTGGTAGGGTACACCATCCGTCACAGTGCAAACGATGACGTGGCTCATCATTCCACCCCACCTAGCAGAGTCTTATATGATATATAGGTCTGGGTTGTCAGTAACAGGGTTTCTAAAAAATTGTAGTTTTTGATAATTTCAAATACTATTGTTCCAAAATAGGTCGCTAATATTGTAGTAAGTTAATAGTTTCATCACTAAATTTACAGTACTCTATATTTAATTTCCGAGAGGTTGAAGCTAGGCCATGAGCCCATGAATCCATGACCCATGGACCGGCTAATACCCAAACCTATGGGCTATGGCCCACGAGGCCACGAAAGGCCAAGCCACCCTTTGCTTCTTTCCTCCCCACGGAAACTCCAAGGCCCACGTGAACACTCCCACCCAACTCCCCTTCCCGCTGCTACACGCTTAGTCATGTTAAAATGGGCCGTGCCTTAACGGGCCGGTCCGGACATGGTGCTATAGTAACCGTACCCGGGCTGGCCCGGCACGGATGTCTGTGGGCCATGCCGGCATGACCTGGGCAGCCGTGCCGTGTTTGGGCCGGTGGTACGGTATGGCGGGCTGGCACGACATGGCCCGCGACTGTAGCGGGCCGGCACGGTACGGGCACGACCCAGCATGGCTGGCCCGCTACTGTGCATGCAACAATATTTTCAAACAGTGTCGCTATAGTATGCTAGAGTGTTCAGAAAGAGGACGACCGTTGCCGTCTAACATTTGCTACAGTATGCTACAGTGCTAAACAGTGAACAGGATAATTTTTTTACTCATCTCAGATAATTTATTTACAACTCCTCTAATTTTTTTAAATTTTTTAAGTCTTTTTTGTTTTTTTCCTTTTTTACTGTAGTTTTTTTTAGGTTGCCAGCGTTGGCTACAGGACCCCTAGGCCAGCAGCCCAGCGCTCCTGCCCAGCGTCGGCGGAAGAAAGGAGGCGGGCGCGGGAGGCAATGGAGGCCGGGGAGGCGCGTAGGCGAAAAGACGGCGGCGGAGGGCGCTGGTGGAGGACGCGACAGGCATCGGCGGTACTGCACCGACCCGAACATGGTGGGCCGCCGCCGGGCCGTGCCAACCCACAACCTTAGTGTGCCGTGCCTAGGCCGGGGGAGGCACACGGGCCGTCACGGCACGGCCGCTACAGGAACCGTGCCTATACGGGATCGTGCCGTAGCGAGCCGTGCCGGACCGTGCCTTGGTCCGTGCCGGCCCAGTCCGCCTGTTTGGCCAGGTATATACACGCTCCTCTCCCGTCGATCACCACCGGTGCGCCGCCGCCGCCCCAACCCCATGGAAGAGCCACCACTCCTTGCATCAACCTCATGCGCCACCGGATCCGTCGCCTCCTCCTCCTCCAGAAACTACCCCGACCCCATGGACGAGGGACCCTCCGTGTCGGTTCCCGGCCTGCCCTTCGCCGACCAGCGTAGGGCTGCGGGGCTGCGCGCGTCCAGCGGCTCGCCGGAGGTCCCCGGGGCGCAGGTCCATGCGCTCGCCTCGATGTCCCACGGGATCTATCCGTTGGCGAAGGCTGAGGCGCTCCGCGGCCTCGCTGCGGTCCTCGAGACGGCGGACGCCCGCGGCGGGGTCTTGGAGCAGTGCTACAGATGCGCGGTGGAGCTGATGAGGGACGAGGATGAGGGCGTCAGGTTGGAATCCGTGCGATTGGTGAGCTGTGCCCATTTTATTAGTATTTTGTCTTTTGTTTATCGACTTGTTGTTGGTAACCTACTTGAGGTTTACGGAGCCTGAAGTTTTAGGAACTGAGGAAATATTCTGTTTCGATGGCTAGATGTCGCTATGTGCGGATAAGTTGAATACGAGAGAAGGATCAGCCGGAAATAGCAATGGTGATCAAACGGACATCATGTTCCTTCAGGTATGTTTTCAGCTAAGTGGAGATCCTGGTGGATTTTATGTTCCTGTACAATAGGTTAACTAGCTAGGTTGTTCCCCCCTCAGAGTAATTAAAAATTTTAATTCATGCATTTTATTGAATATTGGTGTGGAGAGCTAAATATTTTACAGCTTACAGTTTATCGTCACATTTTCATCACCATAAATTCTTTTAACGGTATAAGGTGAATGTGCTGACTGCTGATTTCAAAAGAGATATATTACTGAAATGTAAAGTTCTTAATTGTTCAACGAGAGATACAAATTTATGACTTGAAACACTTCTGTGCATTTTGTGTTTGTACATACTTACCAAGTTTTGACTCACTTAATGCTTACGGTTTATTTTCTCTTTCCTTGCTCCTCTATGCAGCTTAGCTCAATGGCTAGGGACATGTGTACAAAAGTGAGAATTGAAGCATTCAATGCACTTGGTAAAATGCAGAGAGTTTCTGAAGGAGTTTTGCTTCAGTCACTGTCTAAGAAAGTCATGAAACCCAATACTGGGAATTGTTCTATCATCAAGGGAAAAAAAGTACCTCCTAAATTACTATTTCCCTGCGCCGCTGGCATTTTTGCACATGGTATTGAAGATGAGTTCTATCAGGTTTTATCATCTCTTGTGTATCATTTTTTCTTTTACATTGCCATCATTTTCTTTTGTTTTACTGTTCCTTGTATTACAGGTGCGGACAGCTGCCTGTAAATCATTGGGAGCACTTTCAAAATTCTCTACTCAATACGCACAGAAGGCCCTGGACTTATTGATGGACATGATGAATGATGATACAGAAGCAGTTAGGCTGCAGACTTTGCAGACCTTGTTGCATATGGCAACATATGGATGTTTAAGTGTGCAGGAAATGCACATGCATATGGTATTAACTAGCACTCTAGCAGTATAGTTTGCCTTGCCTAAAAATAATCTGTGAGGGTGGTTTGCCCAGTGTAAGCTAGAATGCTAGACATATGGGTTAGTTCTAGAGTGCTAGACATATGGGTTAGACTTATTTATTAACTTAAAAGTTGCTCTTATAAGCAATGGCCTTTTTGAATATTGCAATTTGTCATATTAACTTAAAAACAGGTATTAAGTTTGCATTTTTTAAGTTTCTAATTATATTGATCACATAATTACCCTTAAGACAGCTTATTATATTACTAACATTGTTACTAGTCAACATTCAATCTTCCTTTCATGAAGCTATGACTAGCAAAATGCATAGTGCTTATTTTCATCATTTTTGGTTGTTGCTTTGTTGATGCATGTCGACATCTTGACCTCTTCTGGAACTGGGAATCTTATTTTTGTAAATCTTTGGTAACTAAAGTTCCTGAAGTCAGTACTAGTGTCCTGAAGGATAATGACTGCAGACGATTTTGAGGTACAGTCCATAGTTTAGCTTTCTGAAACCCCCAAAGAGTAAGTCATTGGACAAAGACCAAGCAATTTTGGATCCATTTTGGCCTGAGACATCCCATTTGAGTTTGAATGCCTTTTGATTTTCATTTATACTAGCAAAATGCCCATGCTTTGCTATGGGTAAAAATATATTATAATATGTCATATACAAATATATTTTTTATCAAATATGTTAGTATCACTTGTTTGCTTCTTTGAATATATGGTATTCACTTGTTTGAACAGAATATTGGACTATTTCATAATATTAAAAAAAATCATGGGCCAGTTTATAAAAACTGCAAAAGCAATGGTGGGGTGGCAGATTCACTGCCACCACCACTAGAGCTTTTTAAAGGATTATAGATATTTTGAATTGACCTGCCAAATAATCAAATGTTGTTTTCATCTAGATAGTATTTGTGCTCAGTCTCGCTAAATGCTAAATTTTGTGACCTTATGTAATATTGTTGCTCTTGCAGTTCCTTGGTTTGTTGGTTGACATGAATGCATTAATCCGAGATGCAACACGCAAGATCCTAGGTTTAGTCAAACTGCCTAAACTTCAAATGTTCAAATCTGCAATCGATGTTCTCATTACAAGTTTGGAGAAACATCAAGAGGTATGTTAGTCCAATACTGTTGCAGAACAATCACCACATTTCTTTCTTAACTTTCTCAAAATTTCAGCAGTGATTAGCACTCAGAATATGAAGCGTACTACTGTAGTTTACTCTTTTGCTCTGAATGCTCGAGTATATGACTCAATTTATTGTAATAATTAGTCCTTTTATTCCATTGTGTAAAACTGTGTTTGTTGCATGCAGGAACAAGAAATATATAGTGTTCTTTTTTCCGTTGGTAAGAATCATGGGAACTTTTCAGCCAATATAGCTAAGCATTTGGCCAAAGAGGTCTGTCTCCAATACTTAGTTCCAGTTTATTTACATTTTTCATGCCATCTGGAATTTTGTGTTTGATGTACACTAAGCTATGAGTTACCTGTTCAATAAATCAGATATGCCTTACTTTTTTTTCTGCCAACATTGTTTTTGACAATGTTTCCTTTTTCCATATTTTGCCCTGCTGCTGTCTTTGCAATGATTTTTTCAACATAAGTACATATATAGCTTTGCCTCTCTTTTTAAGTGCATGATGAATGCTTTATAAATGGTCCACTTGGCAATATCACCTCCAAGGCTCCAAAACTTCCTTCCAAAAATGTTAATTAAGGTGCCAATATATAGTCTGTGATATCCTGCGATTTATGCCTATTAAGCTACAACACATAATTCTGGATTTGTTTTTCTTACTTGTTTATACATTATTCTGGTTTTTTATGTATGGACTCTGATTTATGTGCTTTGAGTATAGCTTGGAATCATTTCATTTTTTTTCTTCTGATATTGCATTCTCTGTATGCCACAGATCACTATATCATCTGATGGAGAGCTGATCTTGGATAAACCCAGGATCAAAGCATTGTTAATAGTGTCTATCTCGGTAGCTTTCTCTGATGATAAACACAACAAACTGGATATACCTGAGGTTATCTTTTCACATGCAATTCCCCTACTGGGAAAGATCTCATGTGCAATAGGAGAAGTGGTTGATCAGAATTCGCTCTTATCCTACTTGTGTCGTAAAACTGGAAGTCCATTTTGGGAAACAAGGTTGCCGTCTACAGAGCCCAGAGAATCTGAAGGATGTAGTGTTACAACAGTGGTTGATATCCTTGCCCAGATAGAAAAAACTGGAAAGTCAACTAAATGTTTAGATGAAGTTTTGACGATTCAATCAATTAAGTTCATAATTGCAACAGTTGAAAGGGCTTGGACTATAAGAAAGTCATGCAATATTCGTGATGTTCGAACTATCCTAAGGTATCAATCACTCTAATCCTGTCTACTTTTTTTTTTGCAAGGACTAATCCTTTCTTTTTGACGTGACTAATGTTAAATTTTACTCTGTTTTGTAAATGATTCAGTGCTTTTAATTTCGTTTACTGTAGAACATGCAAGGAAGAACTAAGAATAATAACTTCAAATTCTTCTGGATCGACTGGTGCATTCTTGAGCTTTTTGTGTGAGTATCTTGATGCAGTACAGTTTATTGTTGAAATATTGCGATCGGTTCAATTGGATAATTCATATGACCTTGGCCCAACTTCACTTGATGTTTTACTGGAGAAGTTAAATACATCTATAAGAAGGATGGAATGCTGTTACGCTGGATTCAATACAGAAACTGAGGTTCAAGTCTGCGAGCTTGCTTTGTTATCAAATTTATTTAGACTATCAAAGGTTGGGATTCACTCAAAACTAGTCCTGGATAAGTTGCATTGGGTAATTAATCGTTTAGAATGTCTGTGTGCTGATGGATCATGTGAACTTTCTTTCTTCAGCAGAGAAATTAAGAAGGCCATTGATGCTAACTTTGTTGGTAGTAATATTTGCACTTTGCTTGAACTCTTTCATCTAAAACCAAAAGCAGATTATGGAATGCTGAAAGCAATAAGCGCAGAGTTGCAAATCAGAGACAATGACTCTGAAAATCCATCATCATTTGTTTGTGGATTACCTGTGGGTGTGAGCTTTTACATATCTATATGCAACATCTCTAGTCAGGACAAACTGTGGCTCCGCATGATTGTTGGCGAGTCCACCCAGTACACCTTCTTAGAGTTGCCCTGTTTTGGAGGTAATGATGAGGTGAAGAGCTGCTCTACTATTATTCCTTTCTATGCTACTCCAATGACATGCTCATTCGTTCTAAGGGTATGTTTGTTAATGGAATGCCCATACGGAAGCATCAGCATTCATCAAGATGGGCATGGTGGGCCAACAGATTCTCTAGTCCAACTAAGTGATGAATTGGATGTCTATTTTGTTTGTACTGAATAAAGGTGATGAATGAAACTACAGTGATGGTATGTTCCCATGCACATCTTTAGTATATACTCTTTGATCAATTCTGAACCACTGTCAAATGATGCTTATGCTCAAATGGTGAAAATGAAGAAATAAGTAGAAAATATCCCCCACGCCCCCACCCCCCAACCGCGCGCTCACATAAAAGAAAAAACCTACTAGCTTGGCTCAGAATTTTTACAATAGAGCGGTACGGAGCCGACACTGTTTGACCAAAACTTATTCTCTAGAGAGAATCTATTCTATGTCACGATTATATCTATAATATGCTATCGATTTTGTCTTTTTCTATAATATGTCATTAGACCAGTTATTTTTTAAAAAATATCCAAAATATCCTTATATACATACAATATTTACAGTTGATTTATCCTATTAGAAGTTTCAAAAAATTATGAATATTTTTGTATGGACTCGTTACACGACATAGAAGTTTGTGTATAAGTTTCAAGATTTTTTACTACTAATTTTTATAGAATTTAGTTTATCTGTTATATACTACACATAGTACTTTTATGTTGCCATTCATATCCTAACCAAAATATTTCTGTTCTATTATCTTTTCCGTAAGCGATTTCTTTTATCATATGCCACACAAAAATAACTTTTCACAAGAAAAAACATGAAAAAAAATCTTGAAACACATCTACACGCTTCTATGTCGTGTAAGGAAGCTACACAAAAAAACTTCATAAATTTTTGAAACTTCTAGTGGGGTTGATCAATTGTTAACTCCTATATGTATATAAGGGTATTTTGGGTATTTTTGAAAAAGTAAACAGCTTAATAGCATATTGTAGAAATAATTGATAAACTAAGTGATATATTATAGAGGGGGACAAAGTCGATAGCAAAATGTTGAACCGGTGTAAAATGACATATAAGCAGATTCTATCTATTTTATAAGGCATGAAGTTCATTTTCAGCTTATTTGGTGGATTGTTTGCTACACATTTCTAAGAATATGATTTCTCAAAAAATTTCTTCTGCATTGCTTAAACTATATGTTCTAAGCTATTTGTTATGTTATAATCGAATAGATAATCCACGGCATCAATCTGATTTCAAACGCTATACGGTATAGATAGGTTATAGGCATAGATAAGTCTGGAGTACTACACAAAGGACTGGTTATTTTCGAGGAAACAACCATCTCGTACATGACGCAAAAAGAAGCTAAATCATTTAGCAGCAAATCCTGCTACTTAGTTTTTCTATATGAAACAACAATTTATATGGCATTTACACGAAGCTAACCCTTCCCCGCGTAACCGGCCACATTGTTTTTCTATATGAAACATGGATTTGAATGTTTGATCTCCACTATTGGGGGAAAAAAAATCTTGATCTACGATTTACATGGCATTTACACGAAGCTACCCCTATCTAAGGGTTGAGTAGAATTAATGTTCGGATGAAAGAACTCCCGTCCGCCTGGGAATTTTTTTGATTTTTAGATTTATTTATTAAAAGATTTGCAAAAATAGATTTTCGTTTCAAAAAATTGCAAAAATAGACTCCCGCCGCCCTCTGGGAGGGCGATTTTTAAAAATCGCCCTCCCAGGGGGCGATTTTATGACGTGGCTGACGGCCGTTGGCCCCCCCGCCGACGGCCGTCAGCCATTTTGCAGGCGCCCCCCGGTCTCCCAAAAAACCGCCCACTTCAGAGGGCGGCAAGGGGCCGCCTGCAAAATGTGCCCAAAAACCGCCCATTCAGAGGCGGCAAGGGGGCCGCTGCAAATGTGCCCAAAAACCGCCCACTGAAAGGGCGGTTTTTGGCTCCCGGGGGGCCGCCTGCAAGTCGCCCATTTGCAGGGTGGTTTTTTGCAGGCGGCCCCTTGCCGCCCTATGGGAGGGCGGTTTTTATCCCCCGGTTATAAAACCCCCCTCCCAGACTCAAAAAAGTCATAAAATTCACTCAAATTAGAAAAAAAACAGGAGAGAGCTGAGAGGGCGAAAAGCAGCGAAGCTCTGCCCGTTTGCTGATTTGCCAGCAGGTAAAATCCATTGTTCCTTTGCAATTTCTATTTGTATGTAAGAATTAATGTAGTAATGTACTAGTTACGTGTATAGTACTATATAGATCTGTAGTTTTTAGTTAATCTGTTAGATGACTTATTTTTTTGTACAGATGTTACTTGTAAAATCTGGATACACGGTTTTAGATGTTAGGAGGATGTTGGGTACCTAGTTTTAACTATATTTTTCATCAACAGATATGTCAAATAAGGTGATATTTCAGTTATTTCACGGGCAAGGGAATGTGAGATATGGTCCAGACGGTGTAGATCTATCGGAGTTTAGTTCAACGGCTAAGGGTATTGATAGGCCAGCTGAAGAGAAGTTTTGGATCAGTATACAACTGGCTGATGCGAGGGTTTCGACTGGACCTCAGCTCAGCGGAATAACCTTATATGTAGTAGTCAGTCGTGTAGTTGAAGGTTTTTTTGGGAACTGATGCCAGTGGATTGCACTGCCACTTGGAGATGGTATGTGGAGAATGCATTTCAACGTGGCTGGCCCTGGGCATACTTGTGTCCATATATGAGAAAGATACAACGCTGGTGCAATGCCCGTACAAATGATGAGGGTCAAGTACGGCGGGAGGTGATAGTGAAACAATAGAAGAAAATGAAGGAGGGAATGAAGGAGGGAATGAAGGAGGGAATGAAGAAGATAGACAGGCAACAGGTGTGGCAGATGAGGGAGAACATATTGACACGATCGTTCCAAGAAATGGCTAGAGAAGATTCTGAAAATGAGCATGCAGAGTATGATGACTCGTCTGATGAGGACAACGTGATGCCTGCAGAATGGAGCAACGAGACTTCTCTACGCTTACTATCTCCGAGCGGCAATGTGCCGTGGGAGTACAAGCAGAATGAGGTCATTCAGGGGGCTAAGTACGCATATGTAGAAGATTTAAAGGAAGCAGTCAAACAATGGGCGGTGGTCACTTCAGAGGGAGTTCTCGGTCGTGAAGTCAAACAAATCAGTGTATGAAGTGAAGTGCATGAAGGATGGGTGTCCATGGCGGGTGCACGCATTCAAGGGTATATGGAAAGATTATTGGCAAGTTCAATCGTGACGGAGCATTCATGTTACTTGACAGGTGTTGAAAAATATCATAGAAACATGACCTCTGCATTTGTTGCAACAGAGATGTACTCTCATATTGTCAACAACCTGGGGTATGAACCAAGGTCGATTGTTAGGCATATTGAAGAGAAATTTAAATATACAATTAGCTATGATAAGGCTTGGAGGGCAAAACAGAAGGTTGTAGAGATGAGATTTGGCACATTTGAAGCATCTTATGATAATTTGCCTCGTCTCTTAGGCTGTATTCTTCAGAGGAATCCGGAGACGTGCTATGACCTGAAAGCCTTTCCATCAATTGACCATGGTAATAAAAGCGTGTTGCAACGTGTATTCTTTGCACTAGGTGCTTGCATTCAGGCATTTATCCATTGTCGTCCTATCCTCTGCATCGATGGGACATTTTGACTGGAAAATATAGAGGACAGCTATTAACAGCAATTGGAGTTGATGGAAACAACCAAGTTCTACCGGTGGCTTTCGCTTTTGTTGAGAGTGAGAACACTGATAGCTGGTATTGGTTCCTAGAAAGGGTTAAGACAGCAGTTGTACGGATGAGACCAGATGTATGCCTCATACATGACCGTAACTCTGGCTTGCTGCGTGCAATTGAGGAACTGAGAGATGGAAGTGTTGAGAAGGATACCCAAAGGTGGTCTGATGTTCAAAGCAGATGGTGCATGCGTCATATGGTGCTAATTCTACAGACAGTTTAGAATAAGCACCTTATGGATCTTTTCAAGAGGCTTTGCGCCCAGAATCAAGAGAAGAAGTTCAATGAGCTTGGAGGAGGTGGATGAGCTGACCTCTAAACAAACAGATGAGCAGTCCAGGAGGCTACATTGGAGGGGATGAGGCTCACAAGCTCTTGAACCTCTATCAACTGATGGACTCGTATGAGAAGAAGACATGCATCCTCAGTTAGAAAATTTCAGAGTGGATTGAGAATGAGCCAAAGGAGAAATGGGCATTGTTGTATGACAAGGATGGTTCTCGATTTGGCCATAATGACCACAAATTTGGCAGAGGTCTATAACTGGGTGATGCGTGGTGTTCGAGGCTCCCACTTGTTGGAATAGTTGAATTTATCTTGCATGCACATGCAAGTACTTTAGAGATCGGTCAGAGCAGCTGGCCCTCAATGACGGATAATAATCTTTTCTTTGAACGCTGCTCACTAAGTACCTGCAAGATAAAGTAATAAGGCACGAACACTGTGCTCTACTACCTCAAGGCACACAAGAACACAGATTTGAAATATGTGTGTGTCGACAAGGGCATGCGCGGAATCTACCGCAAAAGAGTTGTGCAGGAGTGTGTGCTCAAAGAAGACGGGACCTGCAAGTGCTCGTGCCGAAAACCTACTCTGCTCCACAAGCCATGTTCCCATGTGATTGCCGCGGAGCGGTGAGTGTGGAATCGAAGCACGTTATTTTTGTCTCACCTTATTTCAGAAAAGAAGCAATCTATAATACCTGGAGTGGAGAGATATACGGTTTCGGTAAGCGGGGACATTTACTACGGAGAATCCTCAAGCTATCTACATTCCTGACCCAACAAAATTGAGGACTAAAAAAGGTACCGCAAGACAAGACGCATCCGTAATGACATGGATGAGTCAGAAGCCGGTGGAAGACTTAAACGTTGCTCAAAGTGTGACCAAACAGGTCATACCTATAAGAAATGTCCAAAGGATGCAGCCGGTCCAAGTGCGGCAGAAGCTGGACCGTCGGGTTCAGCCGCTGATGGTAGTCGTCCTACAGGTGAAGGCACAACTTCAAGACGACCCCGTCTTAGACGTTCTCGAACAATTGGTGGTGCTGGGGTGTAGTGTAAGTCTATACTTGATCTTTGTTGTAGAATGACATGTATCGTACTGTTATTTTTTATTGTCATATAACAATGCTATAAACATTAAAACTAATTTACGCTAACTCTCTATTTGTATGCAGGTATGGCGTACCCTACACCAGAGCTGCTCGACCGGGGTCTCGACCAGTCCACGGTCTTACCCTGTCAGCCGTCGAGGGTGCCCAGTTGCACACCCGTGCAGACGACCCGCGCTGGCCGTGCTGTACCACCAGACAGGTTGACGTACTCCCAGGGACAGGTGCGAGCGCAGGGTAGGAAGTCGAAGAGGCCTAGAGGTTACGGTCCGGGCCCGTAGTACTTTGTGTCTGTAATAGTTTGTCTGTTGTATATAACGTTTTATTAATTCTACGTTTCCTGATGAAACCACTTGATATCCAACTAACGATGCAACTACTGTGTGAGGATGGCACGGCCAGGGAGCGGCGACAGTATGCGCCTAGGAAATAGTGACGACAGCCGGTAGTCACATAAAAATTGATTTCGAAAATTAATTTTTTTAAATCAATTTTTTATTTTTTTTTCGGAATATTGGTCCGGACGGTCCGGATAGGGTCCGGACGGTCCGGACTATATTAAGGCTAATACCGCCTCTAGTTGGGCGGCAAGCCAAAAACCGCCCACCCAGTGGGCGGCAAGGGGGCCGCCTGTAAAATGGCCGGCCCCCGGGCGCATTTTGCAGGCGGCCCCTTGCCGCCCTCTGAGAGGGCGGTTTTTGGGAGGCGGGGGCCGCCTGCAAAATGGCTGACGGCCGTCGGCGGGGGGGCCAACGGCCGTCAGCCACGTCATAAAATCGCCCCCTGGGAGGGCGATTTTTAAAAATCGCCCTCCCAGAGGGCGGCGGGAGTCTATTTTTGCAATTTTTTGAAACGAAAATCTATTTTTACAAATCTTTTAATAAATAAATCTAAAAATCAAAAAAATTCTCCGCCTGGTCAGCCGACGAGCTTAACGACCTCGTCGGCGGCCAGTGCAACAACATACTTCGCCACCGATGGCGAACAGTCACAAAATTTGGGCCTTTTTTCTCCGTGGCAACAAGCGTCGGAACACCGGTAACAGCGGTGCCTTCTCCCGAAAGGTTCTCCTCTTCCTCGCGAGCTGGTAGCTCTTGAGGAATTCCTGGCGCATCACGTAGTACCCGGCGGTTCCGCGAACGGGGCGCGCCTGTTTGTCACGAACACCCGTAGCGTCGTCGTCTCCTCCCTCGGGCCCCGGACAGTTCGCCGCCGGCTGTTTAACCACCGCGTGATCGATCACCTCTGCTTCCTCCGTCGTCTTCTCCGGCGCTGCCGTGGGAGCGCTTATCTCCTCTTGCTGCTGCTCGTCGTCGTCCGGCGCCGTGTGCGCGCTTATCTCCTCCTCCTCCCCACTCTGGAAGGGGCAGTAGTCCCTGAGGTACCTCTGGCGTCGCGCCTTGGCCTCAGCGATCTCCGCCCCGCGATTACCGGGCACGTCGTGAGAGGTGCTTCCTCCGCCGCCTCCCCCGCGGGCGGCGACGACGGACTCCAAGAACGCCTCGAGCGACCCTGGACCGCAGCGATCGGCGAATGTGATGCGCGCCGGCGGCTTGCACTGCGTGTTATATCCTCCCGGAGGGAACCACGTCTTCTCCGCCACCGGCACGGGCGCGGGCGCCGACACCCTCTCCTCCTCCTCACACGAGCGGGTCAACAGCCGCGCAGCCGCCGCCGCGCGGTGCAATGCCGTCGTTAGGGTTGCTCCTCCTTCCCCTAGGACCGAGAGGTGAGCCTGCCCGCCGCGCTCTCCCCTTCGCCTCCCCGACCAACAACCTTCTCGTCTGGCCGAAGCCGAACCACCGCCTCCTCTCGAACTCGTACGCCAAGGCTTCCGCTAAAGCCACGTTCACCATGTAGCGGCTGACGGCGCCGGCGAAGGGGTTCCATGGCTGTTGCCTCGCCTCCATGATCGGCCGCCGCTGCCGCTTGATCGTCGTCCTTCGGCTCTTCTCAACTCCGTCGACGTACGCTTCCTCGGCCGGTGAAGGACCGCGAGCAGAGCGGAAGAAGCACGCGAGCATCTTAAGCGGACCTAGCTACATCATCTGGATCGGCGCTCTGGGTGAGAAAATTACTTGCCTTATATTGGATCAATCTGGTGGAGCGCGCGCATCTTTCGGAATCGGGATCACGTCGGAAACTCGGAATCTTAGTTGCTCCCGGGAAAACAGTCTGTTTCGTTGCATGAAACGACTCCTTTTTTCCTGGGCTCTTTGGGCCAGCCCAGAGCTACAGAGCAAGCCTTCGTCGGGCCTTCACACGCACGGGAACGGCCTAGCCTCGAATAACACGCAATGCTACCATGCCAGTATCATTATTTTTGCATATGGCTCTATATAGCAATAACATTGATCAGCATCCACCATACAGATGATGTAAAGCTGGTAAGCAATGGAAATATGTTGTGATGGACTTTGAAAAGCCACTAGTCGCACCTCGCAAAATGAAAAAAAGAAAAGAAGTTAAGGCACTACTCTCATGGGATTTGCCTCTCTTTTATACCTCGTACTCCCTCCTGTCACAAATAAGTGATGCTTTAAAATATGTGGAGTAAACACGTTTAAATTCTGAAAATAAATATTGTTTAAATATTAGAATTTTACTTTTAAAATGGCTAGATTGTCTCTAAAAATATTTTCAAAAAAATTTTATTATATATTTAAATATTTTCAAAATATTATTCTATATTTTTTATAGATTTAAATACTAGTAACTACTCCCTTCGACATAAAATAAGTTGATTTCCACATATTTATCTACCATGGGTCTATAAATTGAGAAGTTTTATTTCTTTAATGTCTCTTATCTACCCACTCACCAATACTATTGTCCTATTAATATGAGACATTTTAATCTTTTTCATTCACTACTATTTTTTTCTTGGGATGCGATGATTTAACTTATTTTAGATAGAGGTACTCCATCCGCCCCAAAATATAGCTATATTTAGGATTTAAATTTGTCCCAAATATAGCTAGCTAGTACATGTAAAAGGTGAATTTTAGCACTAATCTTTCCATCCTACCCCTGTCAATTCATAGCACGCCAACCAAAGCGGACACTTTAGTGACTTTAATGAGGGCATCTTAGACCTTTTACATCAATTCTTAATCTCTCCAAAAACTTTAAAGATACCTATATTTTGGGACAAAGGGAGTATTAATAACCAAACAAGTATCTTGGTGATTGTGCCATTGTGTACTTGTCCACATATATAGCTAAAATCTCTTATATTTTGGGATGGAGGTAGTAGTATTTGTGACTAGACGGAGTAAACGGGACGGAGTCGATCCATAAACGAGATAGAGTCAATACAAACAAATCCAAGTTAGGCATAGTTCACTTCAGCTACTTGGCTGAGCTGATTAGCCACATGCGAAACGAGGCAGGTCATTAGCTCATGATTATTTAAGTATTAATTATTGCAAACTTAAAAAGGATATATATGATTTTCTAAGAACCTTCTTGTCGATGTTTTACACCGGCAATAAATATATGGGACTACTCGGCGGATGGAAACTCGGTGGATTGCAAAGGAACACAGGGAGATTTTATACTGGTTCAGGCCCTCGATGTGAGGTAATACCCTACGTCCAGTTTATATGTATTCCTTTGAGGAATTATGGTGACGATTCTGATGAACCATATGGCCGTTTGAGCTTATGTGTGCTCTTCTGCCCTCATGGGGCGCCCTGCCTCCCCTTATATACTGGGGGACAGGGTTACAAGGTAGGAGTCCCCATCGGATAACGACTAGGAGATCTTCCCTTAAAGATATAACGCACCCGACTAGGACTGTATATTCCTTCCTATACAAGGCGAAGTCTGCCGAATCTAGCTATATCTTTAATTACAAGGCTAGGCCCATCCTCTATCCGAGTGGCCCATATGCTTGTCATGAGGTACCCGGGGCCCATGGCACCCACACTTCTATATAGAAAATATTTATAAAAAATGTACCAGCTTAAGAAGCATGCTTCCAAAAAAGAGCGAGCAAGGAGGAGAATCAAACGGTGCCTTATTGTACGCATGTAGAGGCCTTATTCTCTAAATGTGAACATGATCCCTCTTCCTAACTTCCTACATGTCCAAGACTGCACAAAAAATTTCGAAACAATCCAGATATGACAAGGTACAGAAAAACACAATAACCACAAAAATTTTCACTGTTTGACCCTTTTTTAAAACCTATTTTGATAATGGACTGTGGCAAAAACTTATTTCAGAAATGGATTGAGAGGCCAGCACCAGACCCGATGGCGCTGAGCGCCCACAACTCAGTGACAGAGAGCCTGGTGTTGACTCCCCTGCTCCCATGGCGAGGGGACGAAGCTGGCTAGCCGACGTGGCGGTGGTCAACTCCCCCAACCTCAACGCCAGACTTGCTAGTGCTTCTAGTGCTGAGGTCAGGGACTTTATCCCCGGACGCGGCCGGCAAGCCCCCAGCCCTTACTTATTTCTTTCTTCCTCCTGCTCGAACATAGGGTTTCGCCCTGTTGTTCTATCTCTTCCCCTCTCTAATCCTCCTCAAATCTCGGGCAAATCGAAACTTTTTTGACCGGATTTTGCATGGAGGAAGAAGTAGCAAGGTAATCTCCTCCAATCCCTCTACTCATTTCTTCTTTTTTTCAAAGCTTTTGTTGAGTTTAGTGCAAACCCTAGGAAGGAAATTTGGGGTGAGGAATAGAATCAAATTGGTTTTTTTTGTGCCAAGCTATTGGAATAGATGTTTGTGGTGCGGATTGTAGCATGCATACCATTTCATTTTGTTATTATTGATTGGGCCATTGATTGCATTTGAGGGTTAGGGTTGATTGTATCAAGGATGTAAGGAGTGATACTATAGGATAGACCACCCTAATAGAAAACAAGAGATGGTGAAATTGTTGAATGAAATATTGGTACATAGTTCCATTTGATTTACTTGGATATTATATAGGAGAGGTATTTTGGTAGGAGCACCTATTATTATAAATGGGTTATTTATCAACGCTTTTATGTATAGTTGATGTGTTTTTCATTTAACCTGTAGTGTGTTTGGTAGGATGGATGCAAGTGGTTATATCCCTCGTCAATAACCTCCGGCGGGCATCCCTCGCCCCATGTGTTGGTGTGGCAATGAGTGCAAGTTTATGATTAGCGAGGTAGATTTCACATATCGCCAAAGATATTGGATGTGCTGTACTACGCATACTCCTGAAAAAGCCAAAGTCTCCAGGGAAGAAAGGAAAGTCGAAGAAACCGGTACAGGTAAATTCTTTTCTACCGTTGTTTAATCCTTTTATCCATACTTGCTAATACATTCTCATACGAAGGTACCTAAGTCACCACCTCGTCTATGTGACTTTGTGGAGTGGATAGATATGGAAGTCCATCCCAACGACGCACGACATCTTCGCATGTGTCAGCAATGGGCAAGAGAGCTTTTTCAACGACACTACGAGGATGAATGCAGGGCTGAGAAAGAGCAGAAGAGGAGAGAGGAAGCGGCAGAGGGAACAATGTGCGAAGGAAGCCGGTCTAGAGGCTACGAGAAAGGGGAAGTATCCTTGCTGCACTCTATAGGACGATGGCTAATGGATGGGCTTATTTAAATTCCCTAAGGCGTGTAATAACGATTGATACGAATGTTTCACGTTGAACTATATGTGCACATGCCATTGTTTGTTGATTATGTATCCCGACTTCTTAATTCATAGTGTATTGAACAATTTGGTATGCAGTTTACATGCATTGCTGTGAAATCTATATGTGTTGATTGCAGAGATATTTTGCTTCATTTGATGTTAGCGCTCCTAGAGGTGCCTTTTTGCATTTGCTTAGAGCCCTGGGGTCAGTGCCAAACCATCTGGCGCCGACCATAGCCACCTCAGCACCCCAAGACCATGGCCGGTAGGGGGGTCTCCCATAGGCATGGGTGGCCAGGATTCAACACCAACTAGGCTAGCGCTGGCCATGGCCGCCTCAGCGCCCCAGGACTTGGGCCGGTAGGGGATTCCCCTTGCATGGGTGGCTAGGGTCAGCACCAATTAGGCTGGCGCGGACCTTGGCTGCCTCAGCGCCCCAAGCCCAAGGCCGACACGGGGGCCTCCCCCTGCATGGGTGGTCAGGTCAGTGCCATTGATTAACTATTCGGGAACAATACTTCATTTGTCATCGGCCTTACGACACACTCTTCATCTCGCTTTCATCCTCAACCATTGCATTCATCAATTCATGATATAAGAGAGGGGAAAACACACGTGGAGATTGATTAAGGTCTAGGCACTCCTTGTATTCTATCTCATGTACTTTCCATGCGATAACTTCGAGCAACTTGAATTGTGACTCGATCACCATCTCAACGTATGCCGACCATTCCATCTCCCCGTTCAACTCTAACATGTGTTTATGTGACATAGGTTCGTCTCCGATATTGTATCTACCTTGCAAAGCTAACGACTGATGTCTTCACCCTAACACCTCCTTTATACGGGACATAAGCTTTTCAAAAGTAGGCCTAGCAAGAAATACTATCGCTTAATAGTTATCCCCTCAAAATGGCTACCATCGTTACTTAGCTCGATCACACTAAAAGTGCATCTAGCTCTTTATGTGGGTTTTGGTTGATTAATGACAAAACGGTTAAGAGACTAATGATTTCATTGAGCTATTTGTAGCAATTAGTCTCAGGTTGCTTAGGGTGATCCATGGAGACCCCCACAAACATGATGCAATGCACCGAGAAGACTAGAAGCTTACTTTAAAATTTCCTTTGTATTTTGAATTTGAGTCTAGGCAAGCCGTACTATCAAGGGGGTTCTAAACAGTGGTTCATGTCTAACCAAGTGCTCAAGTCCAAATCTTATCTAGAGGAGAGACACCGTTGCACAGCACTTACACTGGGTTTGGGTGTGTTCTATCTGTGTGGGTCGGAAGTTCTGACCTCCTGGGTTGGAGGTCCCTACCCACAGTTTCTAAGCATTTGTGTTAAGTGTTGGCCGGAAGTTCCAAATCATGTTTCTGTGAGTAATGGCTACATGACGTAAGGATGTGGGTTTTTAACCCCTCCATCCCTACCAGAGCAGGCTTGGCCATTCCACTTTCATTTTTCCATCTTTTGGCTTCTCCCATGGTTTCAAGACGTCTTCCACCAAGTTCTTGAGCTCCCATGGTAGTTTGAGGATAGTTCTAAGTGGGTTGTGAGGATTTACACTTGTGAGTGAGCTAGAAAGAACTTGAGAATCTAGGGATTGACGTCGAACTGTTGTTTAGAGCTTATTACTCTTGGAGGGTGATCTCCTAGACAGTTAGGCGTCGCCTGCGAGCATCCTCAAGCTGTGGATTGATATGGGCAAGTTTGTGAGGATAGACCTCGCCTCCGAAAAGAAAAGAGGTAACTTTGAGTGGAAAACCAAGCTGATCTTCGTTGTCGCTTGGTAAGGAAAAGGGTTAATTGAGACCCGGCTCCCACGAACTCCTCAATGGAGACATAGGATCTTTGTGATTTGAACTTGGGTAAAATTTGCTTGTAGTGTTCTAAACTTGCCGTGAGCTGCTCGTAAGAGTAGCACACAGTCGATCGGAAGTTCTGGGTCTAGGGACCGGAAGTTCCAACCAGCACTCTCGGTTTGGCTGAGAGATCTGGTCGGAGGTTTCTACCACTAGGTCGAAAGTTCCGGTTTATTGAATTTGACTGTTGCGTTGTAAGAATTTTATTCACCTCCCTCTAGACGACATCCACGAGCTTTCACACACTACCACCGTAATGCACATGGACCACTCTATCCATCTATAGTGTATGATAAAAATATTTAAGAAACAATCCGTTAGTACGTTTAACTACAAATTTGAAATAAAATATAAAATACAAAAACTAGGACATGGTACTAAAACTACAAATGAAATTCAATTACTACAAAGTTACATATTCCAACCAAACAAGATTTTCAACTAAACCCACTATCGGACAAAACAAAATGCCATACACTATTATCCATTACATCTATTCCACCTCTTTTACTTGACAAACTAAAAAAATAAACACACCACAATGACCATCTAAAACAACCAATGTTTGTCCTAAAATCAATATTCAATCTATGTCTTTTAGCGTGGGAACACCTAATGTAGGAATCCGGAGGGACCCCTTTTGAGTTCAGCCGGGGAGTGAATGTGTTCGACCTAGCGTAGGTTGTTGCATGAGTAAATAAGGCAAAATGTTTATATAGGATCAGGCCGCATGGTGGTGTAATACCCTACTCCTATTGTGTTCTTGGTTCGTTGGAGTTTGCTTGTAATAGGAGTTTACAAGACCTAGGTTGTAAGAGTTTTTTGGGTTGGATCGGGATCTCCCCCCTAGTAGCCTTGACTCTCCCCTTATATTTGTTAGGGGAATACCAGAGTGGCTGCACAATAGGAGTTCCCTCAGCTATTACGGAATTAGGTATGCTTGGTCATGTCTTTTGCTGACCGGTGGGCCCAGTCGCTTGTCCTTCTGGGGGCTTCTCTCGAAGCAGGTCTGGAGAGAGGCAATGGCCACTCGCCATGTGTTTGGGCATGGCCGTTGAGAGCTTGTTGGGAAGCTTGGGCTCACCACGCTGGTCATGGGACCCATCTGTTAGCCTCACATGGGACGCAGTGAGCCAGGGCAGGCGACGTGTTAGTCAGCCACGCCGCCTGCCAGCCCACGCCCGTTGTCAGCAAAAGGTGATGATAGCGTTCAACGTCGGTGTATAGAGCCGTTTTATCCTCCATGCTTCATGTCTGGTAGATATATGCCTCATCGCCCTTAATGGGAGAGGCGTGGGAAGACTGAAGTGAGGCAACATGCTTTATCGTGTCGCCATTAATGTTCCTGTCTCTATGTGCTCCCCGAACTACTCAGGGGAGTCGAGTTCGGTTGCAGGGCAAGGCTGTGCCCCAAGCGCGGCTTGCCATGGGCACGAGCTTGGGAGACGCCCCAAGCTTACTCCATAGGGCCGCAAGCTCGAGACCTTTCTTCTTGGACCTGGGGGATCCCAGATGTAGCTTTGTAGTGGCCACAAGTTGTACGCATGGCCCTTGGCAATGTGATGACGTGGCACTAGATTGCCCCGAGCCGCAAGTGATAGGAGCCCTGGTTCCCACTTCACCGACAATGTCAAACTTCAATCAAACTCTAATCAAGCTTAAATCCCCCATATCAATAGGTAAATACAACCCACCAACTACATTGTAAGATTTTGGAACAAATTTGCAAACTACGGTTTGAGTTAAATTCATAAAAATATAAAAAAAAAAGAGGAAAAGAGAGGATTTGGAGGAGGATACCTTGCACGTCGTTCTCCCCGTGAAATCCTCTCCAAAAAGTTTCAATTTGGTAGGCATTTAAAGAGATTTGAGGTCAGGAGGACAGAGTCGCGATGCTGTGCAGGTTAGGAAGAAATAGAGAAAGAAGGAGGAGGAGGAGGAGGAGGAGGAGGAGGAGGGGACAGGGTGGCCGAGTCGAGCCGGGCACTTAAATCCCCTAGCTCAGCGCCAAAGCGATTGACGCGGAGTTAGCGGGTTCAGCGCAATATCAACTGGCGCTAAGACCTGACCATGTCGGCACGCCAGGGTCGATGCTAGGAAGGCTGGCGCTGAGGTATCGGACCTCAGCATCATCGATCCTGGCGGTGAGCTTTTGGTTTATATTTTTAGAAATTTTTTTGGTGTGGTCTATTTTTTAAATAAGTTTTAAAAAAAGTTAAACAATGAAAATACTTACAATAACCATGTAACGGGGACCCGCGCGTTGACGTGTGCGATCCAAGGCCGTCGCATGTGCGGTTCAGCCGTTCTCCCACCAACGCAAAAAAAGAACGGCCCCAGCAGCATCTCCTCCGTACCGTGCCAGGATCTCCAGTACGCTTCCGTCCCATCCTCTGTTCCACTCACCGCCTCGCGCACCGCGAAAACCTTCTCCCACGAATATTTCCGCGTGACAATGTGCCACCGCCCGGGGACAACGTTGTGCGTGGCTGCGTGCGCGCGCGCCTGATGAGCAGCCGAGGCGAGCTGAGCTCCGTACCGCGCCGCAGGGCAGGTCAGGCAGGCTCGATCTGGTTGATTCCCCAATCGTGCACGCGGCCGTGCAACGCGCTGCCACATCCGAAACGGGGCCGCTCCGTGTCACCGGGCTGCCCAGCTATTCCAGAACTTCTCGGCCAGGCGGGCCTGGTGGAAGAGAGTACGGGATAGTAGATTAGAGAGACAGATTAGAGTACTCTAGTTTCTTTTATTTTAACAAAAAATGTACACGTGGCACAGTTCCATTGGCTGGAGTGGCATCATCCGGAGCTTTTCCTTGTTATGGCGGCGTGGCGGCCAATGGTTGGTCAGACTGACGTCGCACCTCGACAGCAGATTCCTTGCGTCCCGATCCGCGCAAAGCGGCTGGGGAGCGACAAAACCAGCCACCCCGTCTCACTGCTCGTGGGACCGGGTGCATGTGGCTCCCACGTCTCGGTTTCTCCCGGTTGCAAAAGGAGCTCCGTGGCCGTGGAGAGTGGAGACGCTTTCTCGCTTTGTCGCGGGCCAAATGGGCCTGAAAGGCCCAGATCCTGAGCGCCACACGTGGCAGCACGAGGCGTTATCTGGTGACGTCGCAACCTCCCCCGGGTCAAGCAAGGCATCTGGCTGAAAAATACTCAAAACTCTGTTGCTTACCGGTTAATTGACCCGCCCGCCTATCTCATCATCGCATCAAACCAAAAATAGCCGCCACGTTGACGAGACCTGTCTCTTGCTGACACCTATGCCCCACCTCTACTGTGTCCCCACCTGTAAGTGTAAGGCTCCGTTGAGATAAGGAGATAAACCAACGGGTATTTAAGCGGCCATTGAACCGTACTGATAGTATATATTTTCTCTTCGTCACGATCGATCGATTTACCTGAGAATAATAAAGTAGTTTACTCCACGAAAGAAAGGGAAGGGGAAAAAGGCTTGAAAGGCTTCTCCTCCCTTTCGCTTCCGCATTGCGCCACCAATCGCCTCCCTCTCCAAGTCTCCTCGCCGCCGCCCCGTCCGCTTCTAGGGTTTCGGTTCCATGCGATCTTGCCGCGGCGGCGGCGGCAGGAAACCCTAGGTAGGAGGCTCTCCTCTGGGTTTGAATCTGAGGTCGTGACCAATGGGCAAGGGCGGGCAGGACGAGGGCAAGCGGCGGGACGGATCCGACGCATCCGGGTCGGAGCCGGCCGCCGCGGCCTTCCCTGCGTGGGCGCGCACGCCGAGCGAGTGCCTCGCGGAGCTGGGCGTCGCGGCGGACCGCGGGCTCAGCTCCGAGGAGGCGGCCGCGCGGCTGCGGCGGTACGGGCCCAACGAGCTGGAGCGGCACGCGGCGCCCTCGGTGTGGAAGCTGGTGCTCGAGCAGTTCGACGACACGCTCGTGCGCATCCTCCTCGCCGCGGCCGTGGTGTCGTTCGTGCTCGCGCTCTACGACGGCGCGGAGGGCGGCGAGGTCGGGGCCACCGCCTTCGTGGAGCCTCTCGTCATCTTCCTCATCCTGATAGTGAACGCCGTCGTCGGGGTCTGGCAGGAGAGCAACGCCGAGAAGGCGCTCGAGGCGCTGAAGGAAATCCAGTCCGAGCACGCAACCGTCAAGCGTGACGGCCGGTGGTCCCATGGGCTTCCAGCGCGCGACCTCGTCCCCGGAGACATAGTAGAGCTCCGTGTTGGCGACAAGGTCCCTGCAGACATGCGTGTGCTCCAGCTTATCAGTTCCACCCTCCGTGTCGAGCAGGGTTCCCTCACTGGCGAGACTGCTTCGGTTAACAAGACCAGCCATAAAATCGAGCAGGAGGACACAGACATCCAGGGAAAGGAGTGTATGGTATTTGCTGGTACCACAATTGTCAACGGCAGTGCTGTCTGTGTCGTTACGGGCACTGGCATGGCCACTGAAATAGGCAAGATCCATGCGCAGATCCAGGAAGCCGCACAAGAGGAGGATGACACGCCACTGAAAAAGAAGCTCAACGAGTTTGGGGAGGCACTGACGGCCATAATCGGGGTGATCTGTGCCTTGGTTTGGCTTATCAACGTGAAGTATTTCCTCACCTGGGAGTATGTAGATGGGTGGCCCAGGAATTTTAAGTTCTCATTCGAGAAGTGCACTTATTACTTTGAGATTGCAGTGGCACTGGCTGTTGCAGCAATTCCAGAGGGCCTGCCTGCTGTGATCACCACATGCTTGGCGCTTGGCACAAGGAAGATGGCGCAAAAGAATGCACTTGTGAGGAAGTTGCCAAGTGTTGAGACACTGGGTTGCACTACAGTGATTTGCTCCGATAAGACAGGAACTTTGACCACCAATCAGATGTCAGCGGTGAAGCTTGTGGCAATTGGGAGGTGGCCTGATACACTTAGGAGCTTTAAAGTTGATGGAACCACTTATGATCCAAGTGATGGGAAGATAAATGATTGGCCAAGTTTGAGCATGGATGAAAATCTTCAGATGATTGCCAAGATTGCTGCAGTTTGCAATGATGCAAGTATTGCACACTCTGAGCATCAGTATGTTGCCACTGGGATGCCCACAGAGGCTGCTTTGAAGGTATGGTTTGTTAGTGCAGTGAAATATCTTCTGTATGTTGCTTCGACTAATGATCATGTAATATCTGCACAATGTTAACTGTGAGCATAACATAAAACAAAGATGAACACATGGTAATTACATTTTAGTCATCTACTTAACTTATTTTGAAGTGCATATGTGTAGAACCCATTCAACTTTCAAGTTGCTTACATTTGTTTGATTATTTCTATTGTTGAATGATTGTGTTATGCATGTGGCAGGTTTTGGTTGAGAAAATGGGGCTTCCTGGTGGATATACTCCATCCCTTGATTCATCTGATTTGCTAAGTATGCTGATTTCTATGAGCTGTAAAATAGAATGCACGGGCATCATTAACTTTCTTTTTCAATGATTCTGGACTAATTGGCCCTTGTCTCTTGTTTGAAGGATGCTGTCAATGGTGGAACAATGCTGCTAGGAGAGTTGCTACTTTGGAGTTTGATCGTACTAGAAAATCAATGGGAGTTATTGTAAAAAAGGCAGACTCTGGAAAGAATTTGCTGCTTGTCAAGGTATTCTGAACCATTTATATAAATTTAATTCCATTGCATAGTTACCAAATATTCTTATCATAAATGAGCTAGTGGACAACCATATTCTGTTTACTCCTATTTATTTCTTGATAATGCTGGAAGCAACATACTTGTGGACTGTTATGTTCCAACTGCAGTGCATCCTTTTGTCCTTCCTCTCCTGGAATTAGGGTATTAGCTTTGTTGTATTGTCAGTTCTCTTTGTCAGCATTATCAATGGCTGTATTGAGTCTTCCCCTTTTGTTCCTTTAGTTGGTTAGGTTGCCTTACTTGGTATCGAATTCTCCGTGTGTTTCTGAAGTGGCAAATGTCATGTTTTTGGTCATCGTGTTTTCTTGTACCTGTGAATGCATTCATGGTAAGAGCGGACTCTTGCAGGGAGCGGTAGAAAATTTGCTAGAAAGGAGTGCCTATATTCAGTTGCTCGATGGATCTGTTGTGCTCCTGGATGAAGGTGCCAAGGCGCTCATATTGTCGACGCTTCGTGAAATGTCTACTAGTGCATTGCGCTGTTTGGGTTTTGCATACAAGGAGGATTTGGTGGAATTTGCAACTTATGATGGTGAAGAGCATGCAGCTCACAAATATCTACTCGATCCTTCATACTACTCTTCCATAGAGAGTCATTTGATATTCTGTGGTTTTGTTGGTCTAAGGGTGAGAACATGTTCTTCATAGAAATTCTCCCACTGTGACTTTTCATTAACTAGATTTCTGCAGAATCTGTGCAACTTTTAACAATACGCTATGACAGGATCCTCCCCGAGAAGAAGTGCACAAAGCAATTGAAGATTGTAGAGCTGCTGGAATACGAGTCATGGTGATTACTGGTGATAACAAAGAAACAGCAGAGGCGATATGCCGTGAGATTGGAGTTTTTGGTTCCACCGAAGATATTAGTTCAAAGAGCTTCACAGGGAAGGAATTCATGGCTCTTTCTGATAAGAAGAAACTCTTAAGGCAAACGGGTGGTCTTCTCTTCTCTAGAGCTGAGCCAAAACATAAGCAGGAGATAGTTAGATTGCTCAAAGAAGATGGTGAAGTGGTTGCTATGACTGGTGATGGGGTGAATGATGCACCAGCACTGAAATTGGCCGACATTGGAGTTGCTATGGGCATTACAGGGACTGAGGTCTGCTTCTTGCTTTGTTATCAAATTGTTCCTTTTCTTTTATCTTTTATGAGGCTATTTTTGCAATTTATCTTGCTCACATTTTTTCTTAATTTGTGTCACCTATCATACATCCTGAGTGGTACAACACATTAGGCTTCACTGTTCTTATGTGATGTAACCATTTTCTTAGGCTTTTTATCGCAATTATTATAGTTTAGCTGTGCTCTTGCCATTACCATTTCTTGCTGCCATTTCATTCATTGTTTGCTCCATCACTACCCTGTTACTACCCAATATCTTTGTATTGCTACTTCCCTGCTGAACATTTGATACTAGCTGGGAACTGCTTAAGATCACATGATAATTCTTAGAAGTGAATATACATTTGGATTTTCTCTCTCCTCTCAATTTTTTCACCTTATTTTCTTTATGCTTCATAATTTACTAAAAAAATTGATTCCATGGTGTTTTCAGATCTCTTTCGATGTTTTATCCCATCCCTTTTTGTATGATTATACTCCCTCCATTGATATACGACGTTGTTGACTTTTGGACGTGACGTTTGACCACGTCTTGTCAAAAAAATTAGTGTAAATATGCAAAAATATAATTTATGCTTAAAATAACTTTAATGATAAAACAAGCCACATCAAAATAAATGATACTTACATAGTAGTAGTTTTTTTGGAAAAGACATGGTCAAACGTCATGTCCAAAAGTAAATGTCATATATTTAAAAACGGAGGTAGTATATGTTTTACAATAGTCCTGCAGTTTTTTACCACAGACTGCAAGCTGTTTATGATGTGGATAAGATCATGTACTTTGTGAACTGTAGAATTGACACATGCACATGGGCATGTGACAGACCAAAATTTTAAAGAAACAGAATTCTGCACAATCTGTTTCCTTGTCTTTCTGTCCAGAATCTTACACCTGTTCTCAGTAAATGTCTAGATTAGAATCCTGACCCTGTTTTTTCCCTTACAATTTTTGTTAGGTTGCAAAAGAAGCTTCAGATATGGTGCTTGCAGATGATAACTTCAGTACAATAGTTGCAGCAGTTGGTGAAGGGAGGTCCATCTACAACAATATGAAGGCATTTATAAGGTCTGTCTTCACACCAGTTATGGCTAACCTTTTCTTGTTTTATTATCATTTGACAAAGTTAATAAAAATGCTGTCAGTTCACGTGGGCTATGTGGTATTGCAGATATATGATCTCTTCAAACATTGGGGAAGTTGCTTCCATATTTCTAACGTCAGCTCTAGGTATTCCTGAAGGCCTCATCCCTGTGCAACTTCTGTGGGTCAATCTTGTTACAGATGGTCCTCCTGCAACGGCATTGGGGTTCAACCCACCAGATAAAGATATCATGAAGAAACCTCCACGAAGAAGTGATGATTCATTGATCACTCCATGGATCCTGTTCCGTTATATGGTATGTTTTCCTCTCTTCTTCTCCATTTTTTGGGTTGGATATGAGGAATGTTTTCCATTGTGTTCATGCATATTTACTTGTATATCCTTATTTAAAGTCAATTGATATTGTGTTATTATGCTGAATGCATTTTTTGCTTATTGTGTTCCATGTAGCTTGTGTAGCTTGTCAACAATAAAATATGCGAAAAACAACTTATAGAATTTTAGTAATTTTATGATGATCTACTTTTATGTACATGTGGTTTCATATTTAGAAATTTATGATAACATGCTTTCATTTACATATGGTATTCAGTGTATCACTATGTAACTACTAAGGCTCATCAATCCAACAAAAATGAGTATTGAGTACCATCAAACATAATGGATGCTCTTTTTTCCCAGCATAGGATGTGTGAGATGTGGCCTGTTAAGTTATTGGGGGTTACTTATATATACTTATTTATTGGGAGTTACTTTATATGCTTACCTCTAAGAAAAAAACTTGTCTCATGAATCAGTTAAATGACTCCAGCCTTCCAGCTTGAAATCGAAATAATTATTGAGTAATGGCTTACACTTGTGTGGGCCTAGTGTCGATCCGAGTGACTGAAGAAAGAGGAACACATGCTAATCTTTTGTAGTACACTGTCTGGACCTTACCATACTCCTTAACTCAATGTACTCACTTCCAATCCATGTCCATCCTATGTGTAGGTCATTGGGATGTATGTTGGGATTGCCACAGTTGGAGTCTTCATCATTTGGTACACACATGGTTCTTTCCTGGGAATTGACCTGGCTGGTGATGGTCACTCACTTGTCTCATACTCCCAGCTCTCAAACTGGGGCCAGTGCTCCTCATGGGAGGGTTTCAAGGTGTCACCATTCACAGCTGGTGCACGCACATTCAACTTCGATGCAAACCCATGCGACTACTTCCAGGGCGGCAAAATTAAAGCGACAACACTCTCTTTGTCTGTCTTGGTGGCTATTGAGATGTTCAACTCACTGAATGCTCTGTCTGAGGATGGTAGCCTTCTGAGCATGCCTCCATGGGTTAACCCCTGGCTTCTTCTGGCAATGTCGGTTTCATTCGGGCTGCATTTCCTGATCCTCTACGTGCCTTTCCTTGCGCAAGTCTTTGGTATTGTGCCTCTCAGTTTCAATGAATGGCTTTTGGTGATAGCAGTCGCCTTCCCAGTGGTTCTCATTGACGAGGTCCTTAAATTTGTGGGGCGCTGCTTGACAGCACGTGCCAGAACACAATCAGGGAAGCGGAAGGAAGAGTAGATGCTAGTCATCAGTATTTTAGATTTCTAGTTGTCACGAGGAACCGGCACCTGATGTAGCACAAACATTATTTTTTCTCGAGTTCCAAAGGCTCTCGTTCTTTGTTGAGAGAATGTTTGCAAACATGACTATGCAGCGAAGTTAGGTACTCTATAGAACTCATAATCAGGCAGCGAATACAGACCGCATTTATTCATTGTAACTAAGATTGTTATTTGTGAATGTGCTGGAGACACAGCATGTTTGCCTGCCCAACTGATCTTGCACTTGCATTCATGAAGTTTTTTCCTGAATATAAACGACACCTGTAGGGAGTGACTTCCTGCTGTGCAGTCTCTGAACTCTGAATCCTGTTCAGACAAGATTCTGCTTGTTTTGTCAGTTTGTTCATGAGAATCTATACTCGTTACTGGTGTGATGTTTTGTATTTGCATTAAGTTTACTGATGTGATATATTATCGCAATTGAACTGTGGTATCTATCATTGTACCATCACATACAGTTTGGTATTATCTTTTTCTACATGGAACAAATTTACATCTCTTGTTTAACTTTACATGCATATAGGATCAAAATTGAGATTTATGTAATCTATTCTCAACGAGAATTTTTTTCTTCAATCCTTCACCTGCCCCCCTCCTCGCTCTTGAGCATCCTTGAGAATACTTTCTTCATGGACATACCGTCGAGGTCCCCCAAGTTGGCGCTCATGGTGGCGTCTGTCACAACACTTGAGATCGACGGGCTGCGCTGAACCTGGGCTGCCACCCCGGAGCTGTCCGGCGATGCTACCTGCAGTTGCAGCGCGTACTCGAGGCACCAGAGCACGTCCCCCATGGACGGCCGCTCCACGCCGTACTCCGCGAGGCACTTCTCGGCGGTGTCGGCGAACTTCTTGAGCGAGTCCGGCCGTATCGTCCCTGCGATCTTCTGGTCGACGATCCGGTCGAGCTCACCGTCCCTCAGCCGGTTCGTCGCCCACTCCGCCAGGTTCACCATCTCCCGCGGCAGCGTCGGGTCGATGACGGCGCGGGCGCAGAGCACCTCGAGCAAGACGACGCCGAAGGAGTAGACGTCAGACTTCTCCGTCAGCATCTGCCGCCGGAAGTACTCCGGGTCGAGGTACCCAAAGCTGCCCTTGACGGCGGTGCTGACGTGCGTCTTGTCTAGCTCCGGCCCGGTCTTGGACAGTCCGAAGTCGGCGACCTTGGCCATGAACCCGTCGTCGAGGAGGATGTTCGCCGACTTGACGTCCCGGTGGATGATCGCCTTTGCTGAGCCGGTGTGCAGGTAGTGCAGCCCCCTCGCCGCGCCGATGCATGCCTCCAGCCTCTGCTTCCACGGCAGCGGCGGCAGGTCGGAGCCGTAGAGGTGGCTCCGGAGCGTGCCCCTCGCCATGTACTCGTACACCAGGATCTTCTCGCCGCGCTCGTCGCAGTAGCCGATGAGCGAGACGAGGTGGCGGTGGCGCAGCTGCGACAGCAGCTCGATCTCCGTGCGGAACTCGTTGAGCCCCTGCTGCGACAGCCGGTTCCCGCGCTTCACGGCCACATGCATGCCGTCGCGGAGCGTGCCCTTGTACACCTTCCCGAAGCCGCCCACGCCGATCACCATCTCCTCCTCGAACCCGCCCGTCGCCTCCTGCAGCGCCGCGAAGGGGAACCGGAACCCGACGCCGGCGCCGGCACCGTTCTGACCGAGCGTGACGACGTTGATGCTGCTCTTGCCGAAGCTGGTGCGAGAGCGGGCGCCCAGCGCGCTCGCCGAGAACGGCGTCCAGGTGTTCGACGGCTGCTTCACCGGCTTCTTCTTCCTCCGCAGCATCCTAACGGCGACGAACCCGAGAGCCATCGCCAACGTCGCCCCGCCCACGGCCGATCCGGCGATGATCCCGGTCTTGATCTTTGAACCGAGCGGCGAGGTGGCGCTGTCGCTGGAGCCGGCGCCGGTGCTCCCTACCATTCTCATGATCTCGAGGCCGTTCAGGAAGCCGCCCGGCATCGCGTTGCCCAGCGTGGACGACCCGATCCTCACGGCGATCCTGCCCGTCGCCGCATCCTTGCCGGACAGGACGAAGTCCCTGTACATCGGCACGGCCAGAAGGTTGAACGTGTCGCCGGCAAGCTCAAAGTCCTGGAGCACCTGCCGCTCGCCGACGTAAACGTTGAACGCCAACCCGGGCGTCGTTTGGCTGACGATGTCGCAGAAGTGGAACCGGATCAGGTAGCCCGAGCCGGCCGGTGCGTCGAACTGCCACGTCAGGTTGAACTGCGCGTTGCTGACCGTCTCCGCCGTCGAGTTCAACTTCGTCGCTGTGGCGTACACCGCGGCCGGCGCCGTCAGCGACGTCGCGTAGCCACTCTTGTACTTGATCGTCGACAGCGCTACTTGCGTGTGCGCCCAGAAGTTGCTCTCGACCTGGAAGCTCCGGTCCGGCAGCCATGTCCTCCACAGCGTGTCGTTGTTCGGCGTGACCTTGGGCTCTCCCATGTTGATCCGTTGCACCGTCTCCAGCGCCTGCGTCGACAGCCCGGCGTACTGGGTCCGCGGGCTCACCATCTGCGCCGTGTCGGCGATGAGCTCGTCGGGATGGGAGACCACCTCGATGGCGTTGACGAACGCCACCTGCTTGCCCCCCGGCGTGAACGTGATAGCCAGCGCGCCGCCGGCGACGTTCACGGAGAACTCCCTGACCACAGCCGTGCCGTTCTTGGGCGTGTACCCGTCGACGAACACCACGCCCTGCACGGACACCTTGAACGCCGCGTCGGCGGCGAGGTCATAGGGCTGGTACAGAAAGGGGAAGAAGCGGAGGCGGACGAAGTGCCGGCCAGGCTTAACGGCAAAAGTGTAGGTGGCCGGCGCCGTGAACACGCGCGCCCACTGATACAGCGCCGGCGCGTCGTCGCCGGCACCGCTGACCTGGCTCGCCGACGTGTTGGCCTCGGTGCTCTGGGGCGCCGTCAGCACCGAGGCCGGTAGACCGGCGTCCCCGACGAACATCCGGCCATCGACGGTGGCGTTCCCGGACGTGCCGCAGAGGACGAGGTAGTTGTCCGCGGGGGTGTACGCGCGCACGGCGGCGCACAGCACCGTGACAACGACGGCGAGCTGCTCGAGCATGTCAAGAACGGTTGCCATGACGCAAGAACTCCGGCCGCCAGAGCATCGGCGATCGATCGACGGCCCTAGACTAGAATCAGAGCCGGCTGCTCAAAGCATGTTGCACCATGGCCGCATGGGAGACGATCTCTAGTTCAGAAACCTGCAGCTTGACGACGATGTGAAACTGGAACAGGCAAGGCAACTGCTAACAACAGGAGACTGAGCCTGTGCCTGGTTGGATTAGGGATGGAGATAATACTCGAGTTTTGTAGGCTTTGTAGAGGTGAAAGGGCTTGGAGCGATGTTTGATTAGTGGGCGAACCCAAAAGTGTCATTTTCTGAGGATCCCAGGTAGAGCGATAAGTTGGGAATTGGGATATTTTTTATCAGGAACCTTTAAATGCTGTCATTTTCCTGGTTTACAGGTTGCACGACAAATCTTAGCTATTTGATTCGGTAGCTTTGCTACACGAGACCATGATCGACGTATAATTTCTGAGGAAAAGTTAATCGTTATTAGTCCTGGTATTGAAGAAATCGACGGAGAAAATACAGAAGACATGGTCCGGTTTTTGTGGGTACAGCTGATCGTTATCCTTGACTCTACTGCTATGCCTTCTCCGCGAGTGGGAACCACACCTACAAAAATACAAAATCTTTAGCTGTTCAAGAGTTATTGATATACACTTGGAAAACCTCTGTTCACAAGTACCACAAACTCTATAGCAGTGACATATTGGCAGGTGAAAACAATGGGCAACGAAGAATCCAGAACAATTCGACCTTTTCTTTTGTTAAGCAAATGCTCTCAATATCCTATGGTCGAACAAAAATAAAGGCGATTAGGATAGGTCGAGTCGTAGTGATCTGCTTTCTTTCCTCTCGTCGTCCTCGCGTCGCAAAGTGGGAAGACCCGAGGAAAGAGTCCCCAACCACCATGGTTAATTGGCACGCAACCGGCCGGGGCAGCCGTCGTTTTCGCTCCACCGTCGTGCGTGCCACTACGGGATCATTTCTGAACCAGCCGGTGTACACGTTTGGTCCAGCAAATTTTGATATTGGAGTCTGAATGTCTGACCAATCACCACCATGAGCATATATCCTAATATCCTATGATACTCCTATTATGATTTCATCCCCTTTTTCACCTGTATTGCACACAGTTACATCTTCACATACAGTATGCGTTCACTTTTCATCAAGTGCCATGAACGTCTCAAGTGCCACTGAACAAGTCATCAGCTGCTGCACCGAAGGATAATGCGCATGATTGGCACCGTTTGATGTTAATGCTGATTAAAAACAAAACAATACGCGATGTCCATAGGCGTGGGGCGTGCGTGGGTTGACCGGTGGCGGCGAGGCCGGGGGCCTCGGGGCTTCAGGTGGAAGACGGCTGGAGATAGCGGTGGCGTGGTGGCGTAGCGTGATAGCGCGGTGGAAATCGACCCGCGCTACGCGGATGCATCCTCTGTTGTCTGTTCCTCTCTTAGACGAACCGAGCCGAGGCGGGGGAGCAGCTGCGTGCATGCATGCCAGGCCACGATGATGATGATGTCGCGATCGCCTTCTTTTGACTTGACCGACTGCGCTCTCGCGTACTGTTTCCGGGATGCGTACGTACTCCTGTTTAGCTGTGATCAATCACGCACGTATTTTTTCCGTTTGGGGTTGGTGATATCGAGTCAATGGGGTGAGACATTGTCGTCGCATCGGCATCAGGCCGTGGGAAACTGGGAATCTGGCACACAGTAATCTGGCACAGGCTGTTCGGCCAGACTTAAAGCCAGCAGCTGCTTCTCTCGTTTTTCATGCGTACGTTTCCCAAAATAATAAACGGTGTGTTTTTTTTAAAATTTTCTATATAAAAGGAGCTTAAAAAAATAAATAGATCTATTTTTTAACTTTTTAATAATAAATACTTAATTAATCACATATTAATAATGTTTTTTTAATGTGTCATTTATTTAAGCCGCTCCAGAGCGGCGAACACTGCCTAGGCACTGGGCCGGGTCAGGGGTTGCTCGGCCTGGCACTGGGCCTCCACCTTCGGGTCGATCCGGGGACCCGTCGTGGAAGGGCGGGCGAAGAAGCGCGGGGCACCGGTAGCTTAGCTGAGGAAAGTTGAGGGAAAGACGGTGCGCACCGCGTGCGGCAGGACGTGCCGGAGCGGTAGCCCGTGGGCGTCGACCACCGTTCGCTACGGCTTGCAGCCTCGGCGGGACGCGGCGGAGATGTCATGTTAGCGAGCGCCTCATCGGGCAGCAACAACACAGTCTACAAGGCTGCGCCGCCCGGGGTTGATGCAGACTTCACTAGAGGGGCGGAGCGGATCAACGCTAAAGCGGCTGCCGGCGGGTGGTGGATGTGGACACTAGACACAGTAGTACCGTAGTAGTCGGATTCATTGCCACTTGGGCTTTGGAGAGTGGAGACGTACGCGTGCGCTGGGCCAGCGGGGCCACATTGCCCTTTGTCAATCATAAATGCTTTGTCCTGGCGACCAAACTGCCAAACCACAAAAAGCCTGATTCACTAACGCTCACGTGGTGGACTTGCGCGCGAGCTAGCCAGAAATTCCTTTTTCGTCCACTTGAATGCGTTGTTTCATTTTCATCTTTTCTTATTCAAACCAGATATGAGGGCTTTCTTTTTTCACGCGTTTTTCGATAGCTGAGCTTTTGATTTTGAAGTAAATCATGCAGGCCCAATCGAAGTGGTGGACTGCTAGCAGCATCCAGGCCATATGGGCCTCACGGCCCAAGTGAGTGTTTTGTTCTTTTTAAATTTGTTTTAAATTCATTTATAAGAAGTTTAATACCGAAATATGTATATGCTTAGAGTTTTATATCTATAAAGTTTCTATGTATGAAATTTATATGCATAAAGTTTGTATATATGAAATTTATATGTATAAAGTTTGTATGTATGAAATTTATATGGATACATTAGCTACATAGTAGAAAGTTTAATGCCAAAATGTTTATATGCACAAAGTTCATATGTATAAAGTTTTAAATGTATAAAATTTGTATGCATAAAATTTATATGTATATAGTTTGCCATGTATAAACTTTTTTCTAGACCAAAAAATACTACTCGTTAGGCTGAAAACATACAGACTGAGAATGGCATGGGAAGTGAAAATAAATATTTACATGTAAACTCTAAAATAAAAAAGCCCGATAAAATATGCATTCTTTCCAAATCGAACTTCCAATCCTGTGTGCACGTGGGCTTGGCCTGTTCGTGCAGGTCACGCGCATGTGAATATTTGCGCAATAGACGGCACGGTGATCCAAGCCGAGCCTGCAATGCGTACCGAGCCCGTGCACACTGCCGGCGCGGGCGTGTGTGACGTTCACCCGGTGGCTGGAGCACAAAACCGGACCAAAACCGAGCACCGTGGCCACATAACGGCAGCATTTTGCCTCCAAATCACGAGAAATTGGCGTCAACCGCAAGGGGGAACGGGCGGGCAGACGCAGTCGACGGTCTCGTGGGGGCGTTCATCGCATCAGCGCGTCACCCAACCGCCTCCTCCCCTCTCCCGTTTCCCCGAGTGGCCGAGCCAGGAGCTCCACGTTTTGCTCCCAATTGTCCGCGCCAATCATCAAGGTCCAAATCAGCCCGAAGTTGAATTGGCTAAGCAGCAGTGGAATGTAAAGGCTGTTTATAACTGTGTAAAAGAAACTGATGATATCTAGTCCTATTCTTCAGTTATGTGGTATTATTCAGACTAGACATTAGCTCACGTTCTCTAATGCATCTAATGTATACGATTCAGTACTATATACACGATTCTGTCTATAGTCGGCATCTAATGCCACATTTGTAGAATCTGAATATACACGATTCAGTACTATATACAAAGCACCCAACACCAAGTTCAGTCTGCGGGATTGCAAACATTTCTCTCTTATCTGATTAAGCTTTACGAACTGAGCCTCGATTTCAGTAGCATGCAAAAATTAGGCATCAACTTCGGTAACACATGTCTAACCATGGTTATTCGCACTCCAAATGAGAGCAAGTTTACTAACAGAGAAGGCTATTACATTTAATTTCACACACGTTATCTCCTTATCAATTAAGAGGTACTAACATATACAATATATTACCTCTAATACACAAACTCTAATGCTACTTTAATGGTGGAAAAAGTCCGAATTAATCTCTTGAACTTTTGCAGTACTTCAATTTACCCCTCAACTTCATTTTGCACCCCCAAACTTTTTAAACCGGACGGATTACCCGCTCAGTCAGATAGAAGGTGGCTTTAGTCCTACGTGGCACCATGTGGCAGTGGATGAGCCATGTGGTAATCCAGTCAATAACATTTAGCGAAAAATATTTTTAAAATTGGGTGGTCCCATGTGTCATAGTTTTTCTCTTTCTTCTACCTCCTACCCTTCTTCTCTCTCTAACCCCATGTAACGCCCCGATTTTTCGGGCCGTTAGGACTATTTTAAATAAAACCCTAATTTCCATTTGATTTTTGTGTGTGCCTAACAACCTAAGTGCCTCAGCTCTCAATTATCCCTCCTTGAAACCTCCAAATTCCTAGAATAATTTAATTCGTAAATCTCTCCCAAAATGCCCAAACAAATTCTTGTCCGAATCCTAATATCAGAGTTCGTAATTCGAAACTCTCCAGAAACCCTCCATTAAAAATTCTCCTTGTTTAATCCTTCCAAAAATTCAAAATGCCAGCCAAAAGCCTCTCTTCCAAATCCCTAGTTCGAATTCCCAAAATTTGAATTCAAATTTCCCTTGAATTTTCCTTCCTTTTTCCTCTCTCAAATATTTCCTCAAAAATTCAATCCATTGAAAAATTTCTCAAATTTTCAGCCCTAAAGCACTTGTAGGAAATCCTGAGAATTTTTAGAACTCAAAAATCAAATCTAAGTTCAAATATCTTTTTAAAATCCATTGGAAACCCTCAAATAAAAACCCTGGGAAAATCTCAAATTCTACTATTCATTCGGGCCGCTTTTCTCTCTCGGCCTGGCTAGCCGCTCGGCCTCCTCTCCTTTCTTTCCCTTTCTCTCCTTTACCGCACGGCCCAGGTCTCCTTGTGGCCCACGGCCGCTTTGGCCTTGCTCAACCCATCTCCCCCACGTGCCGCTCCCCGGCCCATGGCCTGCTCAGGCAAGCGCCGCTAGAGGCTGCCCCCGCACCAGCCCACACGCACGCGAGCCGCTCGCTCTCGCACTTTCGCGCGCTTGCCCTCTCGCCACCGCCTCTGGCCGACACGGCGGGCCCACATGTCGGCTGCGCAGCGGATGCCCGCTGACAAGGCCACGTGTGGCCGTCTCCCACCTCGAACTCCGCCTTCTCTCGCCCACCACCCGTTCGGCTGTTTGCCCACGTGAAGTTGCTGCTTCGACCGCCGTCGTGTCACGTCGATGTTGGACGTCTGCCGCCACCACGGTGCCCAACTCGAGCCCTCGCCGTCAAGCTCGCTACCTGAAGCACTCCGCTGACCCCGCTGCGCACGCAAACCAAGCCACAGTGCCATTGCCACCACCCCGAGCTTTGCGCCACCGTCATTCCTTCCTCGCTCGCTGCGCATCGCCTCTTTCCGTCATTGCGTAGCCCCGCCGCGCCTCTATAAAGCCGAGCCCTCCTCTCCTTTCTCCCCTCAGCCCCGTCGCGCCTTGACACTCGGCCGAGCTCGAGCTCCCGATCCGCCACCGTGATTGCCCTCTTCGGTAAGCCCTCCCCCTCTTCTCCTCTCTCAATTGCGAGAACGCAATCCTGAAGCCATCCCGATCCGTCTTCGCGCCTCGCCGCCGATGCCCGCGCTCCACCGCCGCCGCGCAACCATTCCTCTCGCCACCACCCTTGGGTTGTCATCGCTGGTCACCGTCGCACCCCGATCCTCCCATCCAAGCCGTTCACCTCCCTTGCCATCCTCTCTGCTCTCCGCCACGGTGCTTTGCCGCCACCGGCTCACCACCGTTCGCTGGCATGGCTCGAAAGCTGTGCGCCGTTGATCTCTTCCTGGCTGCCCTCTTCCTCCCCTTCTCACTGTCATGTGGGCCTGCTCTTATTTTCGAGTTGGGAGTCGCTGACATCGGGCCCCACCCCCTCTCAACCCTAGGGCCATCGGCCACCTCACCTAGGCTGGCCCAACAGGCCGTGGACCAGACCCCGGCCTCCCTCACTGCCCCTCCTCACTGGGTCCACCGTGGGCCGTAGACACATGCCCCTCCTCCCTCTCACTAACCTATGGGCCCCACTTGTCAGCCGAGGGGAATATTTCCTCGGCATATTCTTTTTCCAATCTAAATAATTATTTTTAATTCCTAGGAAAATTCTTTAAAACTTTCAAAATTCATATCTTTTTATCTGTAACTCCGATCGATCCCGTTCAAGTCTCAAATTTTTTCTAAAATTGAGATCTGCCCTGTGGCACTATTAGTTATTAATAATAGTATTTTATTTCTAAGGTTTTGTGTGGTTTTCTCTCGTTTACGTGTAGTTGATGATGACAGAAATTCTTTCGGACGTCGAATTTCAAGGATTTTGAAGACGAAGACTAAGGCAAGTCACTCTTTGACTATATTGCCCCCTAGTTTATAAAAAGGTTTTATTTGCAAAATTGCATTGTTAAGTGTGCACAATAATGTGATTGGCCTTGGTTTATGTGGCAATCCGACGGACCCACCTAGTAGTTGCAATCTTCCATAGGTCTTGAAAACCCTATTCCTTGTCGCTCCATCTCAGTGTTACCTCGGCATTCGTGCTCTATGAGCATGTGTATCGATGGTCCCACTCAAAGTCACACTTGTTGTTGATATGGGAAAAACTTGGGTTTTATAAAACCTTTTAACCTGACACGCGGTGTCGGTATATTTACGACATAAGAGATGGTTTGCGAAAACCACGATGCAAAGTGATCGCCTTGATAGGGATGCTTTATATTCACATATAAGGATCGATTCCTTGGGGAATTGCATTGATCATAACACAGTGTGGCCACACGGGCATAGAATTAGGTGTTTAGGGGTATCTCCGGGTTCCTGAGTAGAGCAAGGAAGGTAAGCTTGCCCAGTACTTGGTCGAGAAGTTTGGGGTGATTTGCAAGCTGAATGCTTGATTGAGATTGGCCCATCTATCGGACATGAGGTACCCTAGAATGGCTCCTGAAAGGCCTTGTCGCGAACCTCCCCTGCTTGGCCAGTGAGGAAGTAAGCTCGCGTCGTGTGGAAAAAGTGTGCATCTCTGCAGAGTATTGAACCATTCGAACAGCCGTGCCTATGGTCATGGGTGATGTGAAGTGATTTCTCTAGCGTAGCTCTGTTTTTATAAAATGTTTGCGAAATATGTTTGTGGTTGGGAACCATTACCAGAATCGGCTAGGTCGATTGATGGATGACCATTACGTGGTCTGAAACGGTCATGTGTGGACTGGGATATCGAAAGATATCATATAATAGGCTTCCCGAGGGGAAGCAAAGTGTGTGTTGAAAATCATGGACGGCTCGAGGAGCCTCAGAAGTGAGATATGAGATAAAATGATGTCCTGAAGAGGACAAAAGTGAAAGAAAGATAATATATGAAAAAAAATAAGATGATGACCTGGAAAGGACGGAAGTGAAAATAAACTAATAGACAAGAAGAGTACGGGAAGCTGCCTGAGGGCAGACCCCCCCTTTGAGCCGCTGTCGTAGTGCAACAACCGGTATAGGAGTAGATTTAAATATAAACTTTAATCAATTAAAACTGGTTTCGTCCGCTTGAGTTATTATAAAGCAATTTGTGGACAAGATCGAGGCGAGAGCCTCTTTCCAGCTATAACCGAGAGAACCCACACCTAGGGATTCAAAAAGGTTTCAGAACAAAAGTTTGCGAAATAAACCCAGCCATCCTTTGGAGCTTGCATATTCACACATTTCTGTGACTTGCTGAGTACGTATGTACTCAATCCATTTCTTTTTCTCGTTCTTCAGGAAGAGTGAAGTTGAAGCTGAAACTTAGGGTTTCTTTCCTAATCCCAAGCCGTTGCTTGTGGATTGGGTTCTCGCTGCGTTGTAGTTCTGCTGTTGTTTCTCTGCTTGCCGGTTACATTCTCGGAGTCGTTCCGAAGGTGTGACCTCCTATAAGGTATAATATATATTTAAATAGTTGCAATGATGCATCTTAGTTGACCGCGGATACCAGCAAGGTTTCCTGGGATTGGTACCGTTATCGCAGTTCTATGGGAGTCAGTTCACGCCGATCTCCTGCGGCACATCATCTCTGGTGTCACAGTACGTGGTGCTAGGATGGGGTGTGACACCCCAATAGGACCACCATAGAGACAGCGGCACCCTCCGGAGCTGGCGAAGAAAGAGAGGCCGTCGGCAAGGCGAGCTCACGGCTAGGAGAGTTTGGCAACCTGATGCCTTCCCTCTCCCGTCATCCCCAATCTCCTATGGAGGATGGCAGTCGGCGAGCTAGCGGAGAACATCGGTGGTGGTGCTCATGACAGCAACAGGGCGATAGAGGACGACAACGAGCTCGCCTAGTTGGCAGAGCGGGCTGTGACCCCATTCATCGCCTCCCCCTCTCCCATGGAAGACAACGGCGAGCTCACCGAGTCGGCGGAGCGAGTGACCTTCAGATCCATGGCTTCAGCTTGACGGCGAGGTTGGAGGAGAGCTGCTTGAGGAGATGACGAGAATTGAGAGCTCAGTGAGGGCACCGGAGGCGGTGGCTGGTGGTGGATCTCAAGCTCTCCAGCCATCGCCTCCTTGAGGACGGTCGTGTGGAAGAGGCAAGCAGCAGCGGAGCTCGGGACGGTGCGATTGGTAATGACGAACGAATGCGGAGCTCGAAGCAGTGTAGGACCGGCGTGGACCTCGGGTGGTGGCGGATGGATGTGGAGCTTGAGGCTCTCCCACTCCAGAGCCGCGGCCGGCAAGCACCTTGAGACGGCATTCATCTCCATGGTCTTCATCGCGCCTCGCCTTGCCATTGTCGACATCGCCTGTCGAGGTTGAGCCCAGGGAAGGGGGGAAGAGGGGAGGCGGCGGCTGGCCCACCTCATCATCATCGGCGTCGCTTGCTGGGGAAGAGGGGAGTAGCACTGACAGGTAGGCCCTACCAATTTTTAAAATATTTTTGGCTGATTGGATTGCCACATGTACTCCACATAGGATGAAAAACGCTCCGAATTGAGTTTGGGGGGGGGGGGGGTAATTCGTCCGATTTAAAGAGCGTGGGGTGTGAAATGTCTGGTATTTAAATTGAGGAGGGGGGAGGGGTAATTCGGACTATTGCTAAAGTTTAGTGGGGTAATTCAGACTTTTTCCTTTATTTGTTTATTCTCATACTAATATTTACATTTTTCTTGGAACTTGTGTAGAGATTGTCTCTTGCATAAGAAGTGACTCATCTTCCCTCTCCTCACTTCTCTCTTCCATCTCATTACCCAATTCTATGTGGCACTTTTAGGTCATCATTTTGAGTCTTATTCAACTTGCTCTTGAAAGCCCTTGGATGTTGCCTAGAGGGGGGTTGAATAGGCGTCCCTGAATATTCTTGCACTGCAGCAGTTAAATTTAACAGGCTGGAACTTCTGACCAAAAGGTCGAAACTTCCGACCAGAGCTCTCGGCCAAACTGAGAGGACTGGCCAGAACTTCCGGCCTCAGGGCCTAGAACTTTCGGTCAGCTGTGTGTTGCACTCCCGAGCAATATACAACACAATCAAATAGCAAGATATAGAACCCTAAACAGTGAGGAAATATATGTAGACAACTCAATATAGAAACATATCACAAGATCAAGGAAAACTAGAGAGTGAATCACAAAGAGGGTAAATAGAGTGAAGAACAAGCGACTTTTACCTGAAATTCAGATCACTAAGATCCTACATCTCTGCTGAGGAGCTCTTAAGAGCCGGGTCTCGATTAACCCTTTGCCTCACCAAGCGACCACGAAGATCAACTCGGTTCTCACTCAAAGTTATCTCTCCCTTTCAGAGGTGAGGTCCACCCTCATAAACTTGCCTGGGTCAATCCACAGCTTGAGGATGCTCGCAGGTGATGCCTAACCATCTAGGAGGTCACCCTCCAAGAGTAACAAGCTCCAAACAGCAGCCCAACATTGATCCCCGAGTGCTTAAGGAACTCCTAGCTCTTTCTCAAGTGTAATCCCTCACTAATCACCTAGATCAACTCTTAAACTATCATGGGAGCTCAAGAACTAGATGAAAGGAGGCTTGCAACCATGAGAGAGCCCTAGAGATGCAACAATGAAAGTGGAATGGCCAACCTTGCCCTAGAGGGGATGGAGGGATTAAATACCCACATTCTTACGTCATGTAGCCATTATTCACAGAACCACCCACACTTAGCACCAGACATAGAGGGCTGGTCGGAACTTCCGACCCAGATTGCTGGAACTTCTGACCACCTTGATAGAACCCCCCCCCCCCAACCCGTGCAAGTCCTGTGCAATGGTGCCTCTCTTCTAGACAATATATAGACTTGAGTACTTGGTGATACATGAGCCATTATTTGAAAACCCCTTGATAGTACGGCTTACCTAGACTCAAATTCAAAAACATAAGAGAAATTTAAAATAAGCGTCTAGTCTTCTCGCCGTATTTCGTTGTGTTTGTAGGGGTCTTCATGCATCACCCTAAGCAACTTGGGACTAATATCTGCATCTAGGTTAATAGAATAATTAGTCCCTTAACCGTTTTGTCATTAATCATCTAAAACCCGCATAGGGGGCTAGATGCATTTTCAGCTCTAAGACGTGTAACAAGTATGGGCTGGGTTACGAAACTAACCGGAACTGTGCAGAAACAATTGCAGTACTCAAATGAGACAAACTAGTCCATAAGATGACCAAATGTATAAATAATACAAATTACTCGTACACCAATTTCTAAGATCATCAAGATCAACTAAAAGAGACGGTAAATTGTAAAATCAAAACAATGACTAATGTTGGAGGAGAGTTCTTGACCCCTTCGACCAACAGGCGAAGACACCTTCGACCAAGCGAAGATGGCGCCGAATAAACATAGCGGGGTCCATAGCATAGGGGAAAGTGATCCCCAAGGGGTCCGTCAACAGTGAAAGCAACTGACACTTGTACCCCTCTACCTGCTGTCATTGGAAGGATAGAGATATGTAATTTCCATATGGCCATGGTCTAAGGCTATAAAAGGGTCACAGTACACTAATATGAAAAAATGAATTAAGAGTTCACCGCATTGCTTCTCACTTGGGACATTTGTGCCTTTGCTAGGCACTTTGTCTCGAATCATTGTCTTGTCGAATTCTGATACCACTAACTAGAGGAAGCCATTTGTTATGTCTTGCGACCTTCATATTGGCATGCTAACTTTCAATGGGAGCCTCTCAAATATTGTTTTCTGGAAGTTCTCCAATACTGCAGGGGGTATATGGGAATGCTTCGTATATGCCCGCTGCATAAGTATAGTTATAATCTTTTGGCCGTAGTTTGCCCAAGTACTGAAGTTTTGAGCTATTTAAATGGTATGCCACCCATATGAATGATACCCCCAAGAATACGATCTCTTTGTAAGGGTGAAAACCAAGGAAGTAAATGCAATGATTGTTCTCCTCATCCTCATTTTCAATATCAACAACATTATCGTCATCCGAATTCCACTCAAAATTCTCTTGTTCTCTCGTTCCATGGTTGTCATCTCCATCATCATGTTCATCCTCCAAGATCCATGGCCCGTCAATATAGTGCCGATCGCTCAAACGTGCTGCTGAGGACCCAAGATCGATGTTATGCTTCAACACCCACCTTATCTGGTCGCATGATTAATCAAGTATCCAAGTCTTAAGTTGGTACCAATCACAAATGCTTGCAAAGTACACCCCCTTCTCTGACCTCCCTAGGTAAGATTGTGCATGCTTGCTCTCCTTAATGTCTATTGGTGTTTTTATCACTCGGTACTTGTCCTTTGACAAGGACAACCGGCAAAACATCCAGTCATCCACCAGAAGAATTCTTAGCACACTGAACACTACAACATAGTGTACAACATAATGGAAGACGAACAAGGAATTGACAATGCTTAGCATTAGGAGTATCTCATAACCATCCGCTATTAAAAACCATTGGCTCGGATCGTATGTTATGGTAAATGTGCTACAGTGCCACACAATCCATACAGTAGTACATTATATGCATATGCCGTTGCAGACATAGGCCCCGTTCGGTTTTGCCTATGAGTTGCGCTTATTTTCTCGTTTTTTATAAGTACGTTACTGAACTGCTAAACGGTGTGTTTTTTATAAAAAATTTTTTATATGAAAGTATATAAAAAATCAAATAGATTCATTTTTCAAGTTTTTAATAGTTAATATTTAATTAATTATGCATTAATAACGTTTTTTATTTTACATTGGGCTTATAAGCCGTGCACAATCGAATGCAGCCTCGAAATGGTAGTGCTACGATTCAGCTCTGAATCCAATTATCCAAACAAAAGTGAAGAAATATCAGTTAATGGTTCCATGGTATGTAGAGTACCTCATAACAAATCCACCGCGGCAATGGATGTAGAGCTCTCCCCGCCAATACACGCCGTAGCGCCGTCTTGGCCACAAATACATCACTCCCGGTGCCGGTGAATCCAATAGCGCATCCGCCACCGTCCCCATGGCCTCGCCTTCCCGAGCGAACTGCCTCTCCTGCCATTGCCCTGTCCTTGACGAGAACACGAGCAGCGTGCACGGCGACGGTGGCCATTCCATCAGGCGATAGTCTAGCGGGGGATCTGGCTGCGGCGACGACTCCGTGCCGTCGGAGGTCGACATGTCGTCCAGCAGCGAGAGGAACTCGATCAGATAGAACGGATCCGGCTTCTCGGGCACGCGAGGGAGCAGGAGCACCTCGTAGTGCGGCGACGCGGCGGAGTCGAACACGAGGTGCGTGGTGCGTGGCTGTTGAGATTAATCCGCGCCATCTCCTATTTCTGCTCCACTCTCCAATTTCCTAGCACACGATTTCGTTGTGGTGATCGTGCGCATATACCGTGGCTCTGACGCACGCTGCGTTCGTGCGGGAGTTCATCCGAGTCCTAGGGAGCGACGTGCGCATACCTTCGGCCGTAGTGGCGCGGCTCAGTCGGGAGGCATGGCGGACGTGCACTAGTTGCATGGCGAGGAGCACCGCCGGTCGTGGGATGACACTATCTAGTAGGGAGGTCTCTGAGGCATGCTTTGCATTGTATATAAGTTGATCAAATGCATCAGAAAACGCTGCTAAGTCGGGGCGGCACAAAATCGCATCTCTCTTCTTTTCCTCTGCCTCTCGCTACGCAGGCGCGGATACGCGGGCGAGGACCCGGGCAAGGGGCCCGGGAGCAGACGCGGGGCGCGGACGAGGCCCCGGGGCGAGGGCCCGGGCGCGGAAGAGGTCCCCGGGGCAAGGGCCTGGGAACGGACGAGTTCCCGGGGCGAGGGCCCGGGCGCGCGTAGGAGCTAACAATTGGTATCAGAGCCTCGTTGCTCTCTGGTAGCCATGTCGGCGGCGGGCTCAGCTTCACCCGGAGCACTTTCTCGCACTCCACCACGGCATCGGCGTCCATCACCTTCGCCGGAGCGCGGCCGAGGGCGGCTGCGCAACCCGCGCGCACCGGAGGTCGTGGTGCAGCATGTCATCAAGGAGTCGAGCGCCTCCGTCCAGTACCCGGTTCTGACGAGAACCAACTACGAGGAGTGGGCGCTCCTCATGACGGTGAACCTGCAGGCACAGGGTCTCTGGCAGGCCGTGGAGCCGGAGGAAGACGAGGAGGTTGAATACCGAGATGATCGACTTGCGCTGGCCGCCATTCTTCGCGCAGTCCCATCCGAGATGCTGCGGTCACTGTCGACCAAGCGCACGGCACAAGCGGCGTGGGAGGCGATCAAGACGGTACGCGTCGGCACCCGACGCGTGCGGGAGGCCAATGAACAGCTACTGTGCCGAGAATTCGCTGACGCAAGGTTCAAGGAAGGGGAGAACGTTGACGACTTCTCCCTGCGCCTTTCCGGCCTCGCCAACAGTATCCGCACCCTCGGAGGCGACCTCCCTGAGGTAGATGTGGTTACCAAATTGCTAAATGTCGTGCCTGAGCACCTTTCGCAGATAGCCATCTCGATCGAGACGCTCCTCGACGTTCGCGACCTCTCGATTGAGGAGGTCACCGGGCGGCTGCGCTCCGTGGAGAAGCGCAAGGCCAAGCCCAAGGAAGTCATCGACAACAGCGGGCGCCTCATGCTCACTGAGGAGCAGTGGATGGCGCGGCTCAAGACCCGTGAACAAGGCGGTAAGAGCGGCGGCGCCGGGTCCGGCGGTTCCGCGAACGGCGGTAAGAAGCGTGGCAACAGACGCGGTCGCGGGCGGGGGCACACCCAGGAACACCCCGGCGACAAGTGCAACCACTGCGGCAAGATGGGTCACTGGGCCAGGGACTGCAGGTCCAAGGCAAAGGAGGCCCGAGCTCACTTCGCAACCGGGGAAGATGATGAACCCACGCTGCTCATGGCACGGGCCTGCGTGGTTGAACACCGCCCGCGACAAACTCCGGCGCCAACGCCCTCACCGCCGGGGGACGAACCTCTTGCTGTGCCACTAGCAATAGAGGAGGCCAAGGTACTCGCCCACCTCGACGAGGAGCCCGACCCGGCCGATCTGTGGTACCTCGACACCGGCGCGACGAACCACATGACCGGCTCCCGCACCGTCTTCTCCGAGCTCGACACGGCCGTCGTGGGCACCGTCAAGTTTGGCGACGGCTCTGTCGTCAACATCGAGGGGTGCGGCACCATCCTATTCGCCTGCAAGAACGGCGAACACCGTGGACTGACCGGGGTATACTATATCCCTCGTCTCACGGCAAACCTCATCAGCGTCGGGCAACTCGATGAAAGCGGCTGCGAGGCGCTGGTGCGCGACGGCGCGATGCGGATCCGTGACCGTGATCGTCACTTGCTGGCACGCATCCCGCGTTCCAGGAACCGGCTCTACTCCATCCGGCTCAACGTCGCGCATCCCATTTGCCTCTCTGCAAGGAGTGCCGATGAGGCGTGGCGCTGGCACGCCAGGTATGGGCACCTCAGTTTCCATTCACTAAGGAAGTTGGTGCAGGGCGACATGGTGAGGGGTCTGCCGAAAATTGATCACGTCGATCAAGTCTGCGACAGCTGCCTCGCTGGGAAACAATGTCGAGCCTCCTTCCCCGCGCAAGCCCGGCATTTCGCGGAACACCTGCTGGAGCTGGTGCACGGGGACCTGTGCGGGCCGATCGCGCCCGCGACGCCAAGCGGAAATCGCTATTTCCTGCTGCTAGTCGATGACGTGAGCCGCTTCATGTGGCTCACTCTCCTAGCGAGCAAGGACCAGGCCCCGGCGGCGATCAAGCGCTTCCAAGCTATGGCCGAGCTGGAGTCCGGGCAGAAGCTCAAGGTATTGCGCACCGACCGCGGTGGAGAGTTCATCTCCGTCGAATTTGGTGCCTATTGCGCGGAACGTGGCGTACAACGCCAACTCACCGCGCCCTACTCCCCGCAACAGAACGGCGTCGTCGAGCGCCGCAACCAAACGGTGGTCGCCATGGCTCGCTCCATGATGAAGGCGAAGGGGCTACTGGGGCGCTTCTGGGGAGAGGCCGTCTCGACGGCGGTCTTCCTCCTCAACCGCTCTCCGACACGCTGCCTCGACGGTAAGACACCGTATGAGGCCTGGCACGGCACCAAGCCGGCGGTTCACTTCTTGCGCACATTCGGCTGCATCGCGCACGTGAAGAACACCAAGCCGAACCTGAAAAAACTCGACGACAGGAGCTCGCCAATGATTTTCTTGGGATACGAGGCTGGATCCAAGGCATACAGAGTGTATGACCCCAACACCAAGCGCGTCCACGTTACTCGGGACGCCGTGTTCGACGAGGCGGCTAGCTGGGACTGGACCACTCGGGGAGGCGGCGAGAATGTGGACAACGCCACGGATTTCACCGTGGACTACATGGTGGCACCAATCAGTGTCACGGCCCCAGGGCCGGACCAAGGAGGCGCGTCGACGACGGGCACGCTGTCCCCGACGCCGACACCCACGGTGACATCCACGCCGCCACCGTCATCCGTGCCGGCCATGCCGGCGGGCGCGACACCGAACACGCCCGCAACGCCGTCAGAGTCCATGGCGCCCCCAAGCAATTTTAGCGACGCCCTGGACGTCGACCATGATGATGCACCACTGCGGTACCGCGCCGTCGACAACATCCTCGGACAAGCACCTGCGCCGGGCCTCGCACCTCGCGAGCTGGACGCCGGCGAACTGTACTTTGTGTCCGCCGAGGAGCCGTCTTCTTTTAGGGAGGCGGAGCAGCATCACAGCTGGCGACGCGCCATGATGGAGGAGATGGACTCCATCAACGACAACAGAACTTGGGATCTCGTCGACCCACCGCCGTCCCAACGCCCGATCGGGCTCAAATGGGTGTATAAGGTAAAGCGTGACGAGCACGGCGCCATTGTGTCGATGTTTTACACCGGCAATAAATATATGGGGCTACTCTGCGGATGGAAACTCGGTGGATTGCAAAGGAACACAGGGAGATTTTATACTTGTTCAGGCCCTCGATGTGAGGTAATACCCTACGTCCAGTTGTGGTGTTATTCCTTTGAGGATTTGCGGTGGTGATTCTGGTGAACCAACTCAACCTGCCCTCATGGGGCGCCCTGCCTCCCCTTATATACTAGGGGACAGGGTTACAAGGTAGGAGTCCCCATCGGATTACGACTAGGAGATCTCCCCTTAGAGATATAACGCACCCGACTAGGACTGTATATTCCTTTCTATACAAGGCAAAGTCTGCCGAATCTAGCTATGTCGGCGAAATGGGACTGGGGGTCCCACAGCCTGCGGGGACGCGTGGATCTCCGGCCACATCGGCTCCTCCGGGGGACATATCCTGCACGACCGGCGGCCGGCAGGGAGGCCGTGTCTCCCGCCGGTCGTCTGTGCCCGGATGTGTCGCCCGCGGCCCCGGGTGCTCGTCCCCGCGCCCGGACGCGCCGCCTGTCGCCCGGGAGCGCCTCCTCCGGCCCCGGGCGCGCGTCGCCCGGGAGTGGGAGCGCCGCCTCCGGCCCCGAGTGAGTGCCGCCCGGAAGCGCCGCCTCTGGCCCCGGGCGCGTGTCGCCCGTGCCCGGAGGCGCCGCCTCCGGGCGTGTGTGGCAACCAGGCGACCAGACCAGCCGCCCGCAGCACCTGACAGGCTCCTCCAGGCGTGGCGCAACAGGCGGCTGCTGGCATGCGTGTGCTCCAGCCGCCCACAGCAGCAACAGCTCCGGCATGGGCGTCGTAGGCAGACGTGTGCACAGGAGAGCTCACCGGAAAAGCTCTCTCTCTGTATTCTGGCACTGTGGACTCCCCTTGCCTATAAAGGAGGATCCATGCCACTTTTAGGGGAGGACTCTCTCGGACTCAGAACTGAGCTCTCTCTAACTCTTTGCTCCCAAGCTCATTCTCTAGAAACTGCACTTCTTCTTCGGCTCCGGCCGTGAGCTAGCTTCACTTTGTAACCACCATACCACATTCATCCACCTCATAGCATACACACAGGAGTAGGGTTTTACGCTCCGGCGGCCCGAACCTGTATAAATCCCGTGCTGTTCATCGTCTTCCCCGCGAGATACTACGATTCGGACGGTCCGGACCCGATTCGGACGGTCCGGACCTTCCCGTCTCCAGCTCGGGCCCCTCTGTTTCTGTCCTGAGCGCTGATTCATCTTCTTCCACCCGAAGCCGGCTCCGCCTGAGAACTACTCCCCTGACCGAATCTCAAAAGGGGGGTCTCCTGACTTCCCGCCGTCGGGTTCCATCCCACGACAGCTGGCGGTCCCCGGGATGATTAAGTCCGTCTGGCGGGCCCGAGGGACCCCGTGCCCCCGAGCTAATGTTCCCTGCCGCCCCGGGACTAGGTCTCCGATGGCTGTGAGCAATTAAGCGCAGTGGCCCTGGTCCTCGCTTAACGACTTGCTGCCCTCGCTTGTTTGCCGGGAACAAAAATGGGCCCGGGACCCAGGGCCCCGGAGGTAATGCGGTGGACATGTTCCGGGGCCCGGGGCCCGGCTGGGAAAATAGGAAGGTATCGGACGCCTTCCCCGGGCTCGAGCTCGCCAAGGCGATGCTGTCCGGGTTCTCGCGCCCTGCCTAGCTGCGAAATGTTAAGGAAGCCCGGTTTTTTCGCTGCCCGGTGAATCAGGAGCAGCGCGGACGTGCAACGCTCCACTCCGCGCGGAGCAGATGGCGGTTGCCGTCGGCCAAGTGCAGGCGGCAGCCCGCGGGAGCAGCGGAAGTCCGCCCCGGTCCAGGAGGATCGTCGAGAGCGGACGGGCAGCGATCGCGATAGTGATGCAGCAATTGACCGCCCGCATAGTCGCGACCGGGTCCTTCGTGGCAACCTGGCGTTTGGACCGTCCTTCCACGGATCGGACCGTCCGAATCCAGACGATCCGCGGAAGGCCGGCCGGAGATGGAGGGCGCGGCATCTGACTGAAGGGCGCCGCCAAATCCGCTGTCGACGAGTCCTCCTGCGCTCGGTCCAAGATGGAGGCGCGGGGGAAGAAAACATCTTTCCGGAAAGATCACGCTCGCGGTCCGGAAGCGTGAGATCCTTGCAAGCGAGCCGGCGGTGAAGGCCGCCGAGTCCTGGTCGGTGGAGATGGAAAGGGAGGCCGAGGCCTCCCGGAAGCGCGCGGCCGATTTTGAGGCCGTGGCCGACGCCGCAGCCACGGCGGCGGGGTTCTTCGAGCGGGGGGAGCACTTCGAGAATCCGGGGACCGACGAGTCCGGCGAAGACGCCGGTTGCCTTCCGACGTCATCCGCGGTCCGGTCCGATGAAGGCGAGCGATCTCCCCCCGTGCGACGATATCTCCGGCCCTCCGCTCGTGCTTGCGCTTGGCTTTTGCCTGTCTGGTACAAAGAGAGACATTTGCATATGTATATGATCATGCATATATTTTTGTACCTTGGTTTATTGTGTTGTTCGGAGGTCGCTGGTGTTTGGAGCCTTGTGTCCGGAACGCCGAGTGCCGGGCGTCGTCCGACAGCGAGATCCAGCAGCTGCGAGTAGCCGTCGGGCCTATGGTCCCTGTCCGGGCCTGGCACCGCCGCCTGCCCGGGAACTCGGTCCTCGGGGCAGCGAACGCGACGGTCGCCCGCCGCGGGACCGGTTCCCCGGGGCGCGAGCCTTGTGGAGCGGCAAGGCCCGCAGGTTCGGCCCCTGTCCGTCTTCGGGATCCGGGGGTCCTTCGTGCCCCGGGCACCGTTGGCCTAGGGGGCACAGTGATGCCGCGACAACAGGCTCTACATGATAACCGTGAGAGCACTTGGCTCGTTCCTTTCCATTCCATGCTGCGAGCTGTTGCGTCTACCACCTCCTAGGGGCCTCTTCGTGGTCGCGACCGAGCGGTGGAAAGGATTGCGCATAAGGAATCTACCCCCTAGCAGCGGAAAAAACCGAGCCCGAAGCCAACCAGAGCGGGGCACCGCAAGCCGGGGCTTAGACGATGTCCGGGGTTTAGCAGATGGGATACGGTAGCTCGCTGGTAGGGAATAGATGCTTAGGCGCAACCCAGCCACCGCACGGGCGCGACCCGATTATGCCCCCGGGGGGAGATCGCCGTGATCGCGACGCAAAGAAAGGATAAGGGCACGAGCCCGGGAACGATAATAAAAGTATTACTATGGAAAGCGAATGCGCATCGGCCTCGACCAGTGCTGAGGTTTAGAGGCACTTACAGGATGTGTTTTCAGGTAGTATTTGTGATGATGCTTCTAGGCTTACCGAGCCCGGTTGGGAAGTTCCGATCACCAGGGAGGGGCCTTCCCACGGGGGGAAGATTTCATTCCAACCCGTAAGAAGATACGGCGGAGATTCGAACCCCAAACCTGAAGCGGTCGGGCCCGAACCTGACGCCAAGGATAGCGCTTGAGGCCCTGCGAGCGACGCGGAGCGGAACGCGCCACCTTCGTTCCTCGAGGGAGTCGAGGTTGTCGGGCTGCATACTTGTCGTGTTTGATGTTTTGTCGATGTAGCGCTGTACCGGAGAGCCGAAGGAGAGGTTTGGCGACAGAACGGCTTCGGTCCGGTGCAGCAGGAAGAAACGGGGTCTCCCCGGGCGCCGTGCTTGGTGTGGTATGAATCGTCCCCAGGACCGCCGGGGAAAGGTCTACTCTACACATAGGGAACTGTGAGAGCATCTGGTTCGTTCCCTTGTCCATCCCATGCTACGAACGCAACACATGGAAAACGACGAAAGGAATGAGACCAGGAAGGATATTTAAAACATTGCTTATGTGAAGTGTATATACATGGGGCCCAGGCTAGCGCTGGGTATCCGGAGAAGTCCGGCGCTGGCCCGGGTTTACCCAACTTACAGGATGTTTATACAGACGGATTTGTGGAGATACTTGTTGTGCCTGTGGATGGAGCTCGAACTTGCTTCCCTCGCGAACCTCGAGGCTGAGGAAAGGCATGTGCTCGGGACCCGGGGGCCCCGGCCAGCGCTAAGGATATGTGTCTGGACCGGGGGCCCGGACTGAAAATACGGTTTTTGTCGATGTTTTACACCGGCAATAAATATATGGGGCTACTCGGCGGATGGAAACTCGGTGGATTGCAAAGGAACACAGGGAGATTTTATACTGGTTCAGGCCCTCGATGTGAGGTAATACCCTACGTCCAGTTGTGGTGTTATTCCTTTGAGGATTTGTGGTGGTGATTCTGGTGAACCAACTCAACCTGCCTCATGGCGCCCTGCCTCCCCTATATACTGGGGGACAGGGTTACAAGGTAGGAGTCCCCATCGAATTACGACTAGGAGATCTCCCCTTAGAGATAAACGACCGACTAGGACTGTATATTCCTTTCTAACAAGGCGAAGTCTGCCGAATCTAGCTATCTCTTAATTACACAGGCTAGGCCCATTCTCTATCGAGTGGCCCATATGCTTGTCATGAGGTACCCGGGGCCCATGGCACCCCAGTAGCCCCGAGACCTTCATAGTTGAGTCACAGCTGATGCGAGTGCTCATCCTCCACGTGAAGTCTTCCGAGTGCATTGCTCCCGAGTACTCTTTGTCTGAGTGCTGCTTCTCCGAGTCCTGCTTCATGTCAGCTGGCAGCGAGGCTATGAAGGGTCTTCGATGTAGATGTTGGAATAGTGTGTGCGTAGAATAGGCGCACCTATTAGGTGTAGCCCCCGACTTTGTGCTTTAATTGTGAAAACAATTAAACATGAAGTCAAGATCTTAACCTGAAGCCTTTCCCGAGTAGATTACTACTGGTATATGAGACTCTTCGGTATCATGTCAACCGGAATATGATTTATAGTCTTGCCGAGTAGGGAACTACTCGTATGTAGGACTCTTCGACTTCAATGTCAGTCGGAATGTGTGTTTATAGTCTTGCCGAGTAAGATGCTACTCGATATGGACTCTTCAGCGTCATGTCAGCTGGAAGGGGGTGTTTATAGTCTTTCCCGAGTGGCGTCCCACCAGAAGTTAGACTCCTCCGCGTCATGTCAGCGGGAATGGAGAAATTTATAGTCTCTCCCGAGTAGTGCACTACTCGAAGTTAGACTCATCGCGTCATGTCAGCAGGGAATAATGCTTGCTCATGGCAACTGGTTGGCCACGCATGTAGGCCGAGTACCACTGTATGAAAAATAAATCCATTACGTGGTTAGGTGTACTCGAGAGAGATACCTGCATCTCCAATTTTAATGAAGACCAGCTTGTGATCCTTGTAAGGATGGTATCCTCGAGACCTGGTGGATAAGACAGATACCCAAACATATATGTTTAGCAATAAGGCTCTCATGAAGCATATCTGTTTACCTCATCGGTTCCTGTGGGTAGCACCAGCGCTATATTTCAACTCAGCCTGCGGGCGGTACCACCACATGGAGCATGCTACTGTAGGAACTCATGTCTTGGTGGCTATTACCAAGTAGGTCGGCTGAACCAACCTACCCAGCATAGCTCGGAGGGAAGGGTATCATCCATCGCATGTCAGGATGAGTTTTTTGGTGTGGTAACCGCAATCAGCCAGAGAAATCCTTATTCGCAAGCCTTTCCGACTTACGTTCTGGATGCAAACTGGTTGCCACATGTACCCGAGTAGGTATGTTGCAGGATCTGCTTGCCCTCCTCAGGTGTGACGCAGTTCATGAGAACTCCGGATGCGCTTTGACGATGTAAGTCTTCTCTGACTTGGGAAAAGCCGAACAAGGTACCCGAACCTTGCATTAGCAGAGGGTTCGGCTGGTGACCCTCATGGGGCGTACCCTATCCAACAGAGTTATAGCCAAGCTAGGCACCCGAACCTTGCATTAGCATAGGATCGGCTGGCGGACCCTCATGGGGCGTACCCAACCTGACAGAGTTGCGGCCAAATAGGTACCCGAACCTAGCATTAGCGTAGGATTCGCTGGCGACCCTCATGGGGGTACCCTATTTGCCGAGTGGTATACAGCCCCGACTGGCGCCGGGGGCCGATTGTTGGCTCGCATGGAGCGTAGTCGGGGAAGATGACGCCCCGACTGACACAAGTACTCGGTAAGTAGCCCTCATGGAGCATCCCGAATGTATTTCGGCAGACTTGTCCAGCCCCCGAGCGTAGGAGATAGGCTCGAAGCCCTGAGTTCCTGTCACGTATATCCGGAGCTGGGCCTGCAATATAAAAATATCGGATGAGTAGCATCTGATGATGGAAATAATCACCCGAATAAAATGTATTTTACAATGTATGTAAATACGTGTTCTTCCTCTTTTTGATATTAATTTCCTCGAGTAGTTGACCCCTTACGTTTAAGCACTCTGCCCGACTAGTCATAGCCCCTAGCGTCGGGAGTTGGCTCATGGCTCTTTCCCAGGCACGCGTTTTGGGTGACTTGAGTTCGTCTTACATGGAGCAGAGTTTCACGGATCGAGATTTATGCTACTCGAGTACTTTTGTAATCATTTAAGAGCAAAAACGGAAAAAAAGTAAATGCGCAGCTTATACACCTATTAGGTGTAAGCGGCTGTGGCACTAGCAAGGCCGAGTGAGGAGATGTTTATCAGAAAGCGACTTAGCTGTTCGGTATTTGGGAGCGGGGATGCCATCCTCGTGTTTGAGCTTGTGAGCCCCCGAGCATGTCACTTGTTGTTCTGATAATCTTCAGTTGTTGAAGGTCGAAGGCGGTTGTGACCGACTGCCACAATAGAGCCGTCTGACTTGCGTTTGCAATTCCCAGCTTTAGTCGGGACCGCGTCGTCGGTGTCGTCCCGCTTCTTCTGTCAGGGTGACTTGTTGTCATCAAGAGCCTCGGCAACAGCGTGAGCCGAGTCGGCGTACTTGTTTGCCATGTCGAATAGGGCCTTGACAGAGTTGGGAGGCTTCCGCGTGAATTTGTCGATGAACGAGGTGTCTCTGACTCCTTTTCGAAAGGCGGCGATGACGACCTCATCCTTGACGTTTGGGATTGAGTTCTTCTTCTCAGAAAACCTCTTGATGAAGTCACGAAGAGACTCGTTCTTCCTTTGATGCAACTGATATAAGCCGTACTCGGAAGATGGCCTCTCGTATGTTCCCTGGAAGTTGGCGATGAAGCGTTTCCGGAGTTCTCCCCAGGAGTCGATTGATTGCTTGGGAAGTCCTACTAGCCATGTCCTCGCTGAGTCGGCTAAAGCGACTGGGAGGTAGTTAGCCATGACTTTCTGATTTCCCCCAGCTGCTCGAATCGCCAGAGTGTAGACCGTGAGCCAGGACTCGGGATTAGTCTTGCCGTCGTATTTGTTGATGCCTGTAGGCTTGAAACTTGACGGCCAGTCGACTTGTTGTAGCTCCTGAGTGAAGGCCGGTACTCCTTCGTCTTCATGAAGACTCCGACCTCGACTACGGCGGCGAAACCGCTCGTAGTGGAGGCCGAATTGCTCGTTCTCGTCTTCCAGTTGGCGTTGCTCGTCTTCTTCTCGTTTGCGGCGCCGAGCATTAATGTCTTGCTGAAGGTCGCGCCGCAGTCGGTCTCGGAGGTCCTGGTTGTCCCGACGGTCGCTTCGACGTTGCCGGTTGTTGTGGTTGCCGAGTGACGTCTGGCTTGACTCCGCGTGCAGCCGACAAGAGCCGGCCACTCGGCGTCGCTTTGAGGTGGATGAGACTGCCGTTGGGGATGCCGACCAGTTGGTCGGTACGAGGGTATCACCCGACTGTTGGTGCTGTTGACATGCAGCAGCAGTAAGCATGGCTTTTATTCTTGCGATGGTCGGGGCGGCCTGGTGATCAGGCCCAAGCTGGATCGTGTCCAGTAGGGTTGCGGCGGCCACGATGTTCTGTTGTGGCGTGACGAAGACGTCGTGGTCACCGACTTTTGTTTGGAGGGTTTGTTGCTGAGAGGTTCGCCCAGCCCTGCGTAGATCGTCGTTGCGGGCGTGTAGGCGTCTTGCTTCTTCCTCCTGTTGTTCTCGTAGTCGGCAGGCCTCCTCCTCTTGTGGCTCGTGTCGTCGGCATGATTCCTGAATAGGAGTAGAGCCTCTGGATGCCATGAAAATTTCTCGCGGCGGAGTGAAGCTTGCCGAGCTGGTATCCGACTTGGAGTCGGAATCCGACTGGGAGTCGTAGTCCGACTGAGAGTCGTAGTCGGAATAGTTGATGGGGATGAGTGTAACTCCGACCTCCCTAGATCTGATCTCAAGTGGCTCGGAGCCGTATCCGAGTCGAACTCCAGGGGATCGGGTTTGCCGCGTCGGATGTAGATTGTAGATATCCGCGGCGTCGCCGAGTCCGAACGGGAAGTTGACGATCTCTTCCCTTCTCGGCCCGATCTCGGCTGGCTCAGAACCGAGTCCGAGTCGAACACCGGAAGGAAGAGTTGTCCCTGGACTCGGGCGTATTGGAGATCGCCGCAGCATGTCGTCGAAGATTGCCGCAGCGTCATGTGGGCCGACTGGCGCGGAGTCAGCTGGTTCCTCGGCCGGTTGGATCGGGTCCGTGTCGGCCGGGGTGAGATTGCCGATCTGGTCGGCGACGAAGTCAAGGCTTCTGAATGCGATTGTACCTCCGGGGGAGAGTTCGCCGCCGTCGACTTTGGTTGCTGGATCCATCGAGCTTGTAGATGTAGATCGCGCCGAGCCCCTACCTGGCGCGCCAACTGTCGATGTTTTACACCGGCAATAAATATATGGGGCTACTCGGCGGATGGAAACTCGGTGGATTGCAAAGGAACACAGGGAGATTTTATACTGGTTCAGGCCCTCGATGTGAGGTAATACCCTACGTCCAGTTGTGGTGTTATTCCTTTGAGGATTTGTGGTGGTGATTCTGGTGAACCAACTCAACCTGCCCTCATGGGGCGCCCTGCCTCCCCTTATATACTGGGGGACAGGGTTACAAGGTAGGAGTCCCCATCGAATTACGACTAGGAGATCTCCCCTTAGAGATATAACACACCCGACTAGGACTGTATATTCCTTTCTATACAAGGCGAAGTCTGCCGAATCTAGCTATATCTCTAATTACAAGGCTAGGCCCATTCTCTATCCGAGTGGCCCATATGCTTGTCATGAGGTACCCGGGGCCCATGGCACCCACAGTTTTGATATAAGCCGGGTTCCGGGGGCCCAGGCTTGAATATGGAATGCGAGACGACCTTCCGGAAGCATACTCGCCGGGGCGGTGCTGTCCGGGCTTCGCGCCCTATTCCGGGTGTTGCATTCCTAGGCTTGCACTCGCCTTGGCGAGGCCGCCCTGGTTCGGCACCCTGGTGTCGGGCCCGGGGCATGGATTCGGGAATCCGTGCCTCGGCTCAATGTGTGTCCGGGACCCAGGGGCCCCGGACTGAATACGATTTGCTATGTATGATTGATATGTGCCTGGGCAGCCCGGACATGGACATGGACCATGTCGGGACAACTTCCCCGGACCCGCCCTTGCCGAGACAATGCTGTCCGGGTACTCGAGCCCTGTCGAAGCTATTCTGGATCGGGAGCGGGGTTCAGACCGTCCGCCTAAGGGCCGGACGGTCCGAGTCGCTACAACCGGACCGTCCGTCGACGGTTCGGACCGTCCGAACCGCTTCGAGCGCGCTTGGCCCTCTACTGGTTCTGCCGGAACTCAGGCTCAGCTCCCTTGAGTGGGGGCAAGCTCTCCGTGTCCGGACCAGGGGGAGATATGCACCCGGGAGCGAGGGGCTCGACCGGGGCTAGATACGCGTGCCCGGGAGCCGAGCTCCGACCGGGACTTAGTTCGCGCGCCCGGGAGCCAAGCTCCGACCGGGACTTGATACGCCCCCGGGAGCCAAGGGCTTCGACCGGGGCTTAATATGCGCGCCCGGGAGCCGAGCTCCGACCGGGAATTAGTACGCACGCCCGGGAGCCAAGCTCCGACCGGGGCTATCGGGAGCCAGGGGCTCCTACCGCGCGGGCTCAGGTCCCTTGAGAGGGAGCGAGCCCGGGCCCGCTACTGCTTCTGCCGGGATTTCTGGACGCGCTCGGCCAACTTGTGGACGGCGCGGCACTCCACGAGGTCGTGCGAATCCGTCTCGTGGACGGCGCACCACCTCCGGGTTTCGACCGGCTCGAGACGCTCGGCCAAGCGTTGGACGGCGCGACACTTCGTGATGTCGTGCCGGTCCGTGTTGTGATAGGCGCACCACCCCCGAGCTAAGGCCGGCTCGGCACGTTCGGGTGAGCGCTGGACGGCGCGGCACTCCGCAATGTCGTGCCAGTCCGTCTGGTGGAGAGGGCACCACTTCTGGGCTGTTGCCGGCGGTGGCGTCGCGCCTGCGGCCTTTCGCCGCTTGCGGCGACCATGGCCCCTGCGGGCATCGTAGCTCCGGGGGCTGCCCGTAGCCGCCAAGGCGCAGCTCTCGGCCGCCGCCTTAGCCTTCTGGCGCTTCCTTCTGTTCCGCCGCAGTACGGAACATGGAAGCTTGCCATCCTCTTCAGGATCTTGGTCGGGGGCCCCAGTACTTGCAGCAGCGCTCGCGCGCCGCTCGATCGTGACCCGGGCGTCCTCCTGAACCCGCGTCCGGTCCAGCCGGTCGCGGAGGTCGCCATGGCCATTGTTGGAGTCCCGCGGGCGATGGCCTTCCGCCATAGAGCGCGTCGGTGTCGGAGGCGCCAGCGTACCACCTGAAAAGGAAACTCCCCCTACCTGGCGCGCCAGCTGTCGGAGGACGAAGCCTCGACGGCGGGAAGTCGGGAGACCCCCCTTTGAGGTTCGGCCAGGGGAGCTGTTTCTCAGGCGTAGTCGGCGTTCGGCGGATCGATAGGCGTTCGGGAACAGGGGGCCCGAACTGGAAACAGAGAGGTCCGGACCGCGAAGATCACGCGGGAAAGAGGCAGGAGGCGATTTAGACAGGTTCGGGCCGTCAGAGCGTAATACCCTACTCCTGTGTGTATGCTATGTAGTGGATGAATGTGGCTTGGTGTTTACAAGGTGAGCTCGGCCCGCTGGCCGGAGCTAAGGAAGAGAAACAGTCGTCTGAGAATGAGCTAGAGTCGGAGAGCCGGGATCTAGTCCGAGTACGAGCTCGGGGTTCCTAATGCTAAAGCTTGCTTGCCCCTCGGTTCGGTGGCTTGGATCCTTCTTTATAGATTAGGGGAGTCCACAGTGCCAGAATACAGAGAGAGAGCTTTTCCGGCGAGCTCTCCTGTGCACACGTCTGCCTACGACGCCCATGCCGGAGCTGTTGCTGCTGTGGGCGGCTGGAGCACCTGCATGCCAACAGCCGCCTGTTGCGCCACGCCTGGAGGAGCCCCTGTCGGGTGCTGCGGGCGGCTGGTCTGGTCGCCTGGTTGCCACACACGCCCGGAGGCGGCGCCTCCGGGCACGGGCGACACTCGCCCGGGGCCAGAGGAGGCGCTCCCGGACGGCCCGCTCCCGGGCGGCACTCGCCCGGGGCCGGAGGCGGCGCTCCCGCTCCCAGGCGACGCGCGCCCGGGCCGGAGGGGCGCTCCCGGCGACAGGCGGCGCGTCCGGGCGCGGGGACGAGCACCCGGGGCCGCGGGCGACGCATCCGGGCACGGACGATCGGCGGGAGACACGGCCTCCCTGCCGGCCGCCGGTCGTGCAGGATATGCCCCCCGGAGGAGCCGATGTGGCCGGAGATCCACGCGTCCCCGCAGGCTGTGGGACCCCCAGTCCCATTTCGCCGACAAGCTATATCTCTAATTACAAGGCTAGGCCCATCCTCTATCCGAGTGGCCCATATGCTTGTCATGAGGTACCCGGGGCCCATGGCACCCACAGTAGCCCCCGAGACCTTCATAGTTGAGTCACAGCTGATGCCGAGTGCTCATCCTCCACGGTGAAGTCTTCCCGAGTGCATTGCTCCCGATTACTCTTTGTCTGAGTGCTGCTTCTCCCGAGTCCTGCTTCATGTCAGCTGGCAGCGAGGCTATGAAGGGCTCGATGTAGATGTTGGAATAGTGTGCGCCGAATAGGCGCACCTATTAGGTGTAGCCCCGGACTTTGTGCTTAATTGTGAAGACAATTAATCATAAAGTCAAAGATCTTTAACCTGGCAGTCTTTCCCGAGTAGTATACTACTGGTATATGAGACTCTTCGGTATCATGTCAACCGAAATATGATTTATAGTCTTGCCGAGTAGGATACTACTCGTATATAGGACTCTTCGACTTCATGTCAGTCGGAATATGCGTTTATAGTCTTGCCGAGTAAGATGTTACTCGTATATGGGACTCTTCAGCTTCATGTCAGCTGGAAAAGAGGTTTATAGTCTTTCCCGAGTGGCGTCCCACCCGGAAGTTAGACTCCTCCGCATCATGTCAGCGGGAATGAGAAATTTATAGTCTCTCCCGAGTAGTGCACTACTCGAAAGTTAGACTCTTCAGCGTCATGTCGGCTGGAATAATGTTACTCATGGCAACTGGTGGCCACGCATGTAGGCCGAGTACCACTTTATGAAAATAAATCCATGGCGTGGTCAGGTGTACCCGAGAAAGATACCTGCATCCCCAATTTTAATGAAGACCAGCTTGTGATCCTTGTAAGGATATATCCTCGAGACCTGGTGGATAAAACAGATACCCAAACATATATGTTTAGCAATAAGGCTTTCATGAAGCATATCTGTTTACCTCATCGGTTTCTGTGGGTAGCACCAGCGCTATAATTTCAACTCAGCCTGCGGGCGGCCCACATGGAGCATGCTACTGTAGGAACTCATATCTTGGTGGCTGCTACCAAATAAGCCGGCCTGAGCCGACCTATCCGGCATAGCTCTATAGAAGTATCATCCATCGCCTGTCAGGATGAGTTTTTTGGTGTCGGTAACCGCAATCAGCCAGAGAAATCCTTATTCGCAAGCATTTCCGACTTACGTTCTGGATGCAAACTGGTTGCCACGTAAGCCTGAGTGGGTATAATGCAGGATCTGCTTGCCCTCCTCAGGTGTGACACAGTGCATGAGAACTCCGGATGCACTTTGACGATGTAAGTCTTCTCTGACTTGGGTAAAGCCGAACAAGGTACCCGAACCTTGCATTAGCAGAGGGTTCGGCTGGCGACCCTCATGGGGCGTACCCTATCCAACAGAATTATAGCCAAGCCAGGCACCCGAACCTTGCATTAGCATAGGATTCGGCTAGCGACCCTCATGGGGCGTACCCAACCTGACAGAACCGTGACCAAATAAGGTACCCAAACCTAGCATTAGCGTAGGATTCGGCTGGCGACCCTCATGGGGTGTACCCTATTTAGCCGAGTGGTATACAGCCCCGACTGGCGCCGGGGGCCGATTGTTGGCTCGCATGGAGCGTAGTCGGGGAAGATGACGTCCCGACTGGTGCAAGTACTCGGTGAGTAGCCCTCATGGAGCATCCCGAGTGTATTTTGGCAGACTTGTCCAGCCCCCGAGCGTAGGAGATGGGCTCGCAGCCCTGAGTTCCTGTCACGCGTATCCGGAGTTGGGCCTGCAATATAAAGATATCGGATAAGTAGCATCTGATGATGGAAACAATCATCCGAATTAAATGTATTTTACAATGTATGTAAATACGTGTTCTTCCTCTTTTTGATATTAATTTCCTCGAGTAGTTGACCCCTTACGTTTAAGCACTCTGCCCGACTAGTCATAGCCCCCTAGCGTCGGGAGTTGGCTCATGGCTCTTTCCCAGGCACGCGTTTTGGGTGACTTGAGTTCGTCTTACATGGAGCAGAGTTTCACGGATCGAGATTTATGCTACTCGAGTACTTTTGTAATCATTTAAGAGCAAAAACGGAAAAAAGTAAATGCGCAGCTTGTACACCTATTAGGTGTAAGCGGCTGTGGCACTAGCAAGGCCGAGTGAGGAGATGTTTATCAGAAAGCGACTTAGCTGTTCGGTATTTGGGAGTGGGGATGCCATCCTCGTGTTTGAGCTTGTGAGCCCCCGAGCATGTCACTTGTTGTTCTGATAATCCTCAGTTGTTGAAGGTCAAAGGCGGTTGTGACCGACTGCCACAATGGAGCCGTCTGACTTGCGTTTGCGATTCCCAGCTTTAGTCGGGACCGCGTCGTCGGTGTCGTCCCGCTTCTTCTGTCAGGGTGACTTGTTGTCATCGAGGGCCTCGGCAACAGCGTGGGCCGAGTCGGCGTACTTGTTTGCCATGTCGAATAGGGCCTTGACAGAGTTGGGAGGCTTCCGCGTGAATTTATCGATGAACGAGGTGTCTTTGACTCCTTTTCGAAAGGCGGCGATGACGACCTCATCCTTGATGTTTGGGATCGAATTTTTCTTCTCAGAGAACCTCTTGATGAAGTCACGAAGAGACTCGTTCTTCCTTTGATGCGACTGATATAAGTCATGCTCGGAAGATGGCCTCTCGTATGTTCCCTGGAAGTTGGCGATGAAGCGTTCCCGGAGTTCTCCCCAGGAGCCGATTCATTGCTTGGGAAGTCCTGTTAGCCATGTCCTCGCTGAGTCGGCTAGAGCGACTGGGAGGTAGTTAGCCATGACTTTGTGATTTCCCCCAGCTGCTCGGATCGCCAGAGTGTAGACCGTGAGCCAGGACTCGGGATTGGTCTTGCCATCGTATTTGTTGATGCCTGCAGGCTTAAAGCCGACTGGCCAGTCGACCTGTCGTAGTTCCTGGGTGAAGGCCGGTATGCCTTCGTCTTCATGAGGACTCCGACCCCGACTACGGCGGCGAAACCGCTCGTGGTGGAGGCCGAAACGCTCGTTCTCGTCTTCCAGTTGGTGTCGCTCGTCTTCTTCTCGTTCGCGGCGCCGAGCATTGGTGTCCTGCCGAAGATCACGCCATAGTTGGCCTCGGAGATCCCGGTTGTCCCGACGGTCACTTCGACGTTGCCGGTTGTTGTTTGGGTTGCCGAGTGACGTTTGGTGTGACTTCGTGGGCAGCCGACTAGAGCCGGCCGCTCGGCGTCGCTTTGAGGTAGACGAGACTGCCATTGGGGATGCCGACCGATTGGTCGGTATGAGGGTATCGCCCGACTGTTGGTGCTGCTGACATGCAGCAGCGGTAAGCATGGCTTTTATCCTTGCGATGGTCGGGGTGGCCTGGTGATCAGGCCCAAGCTGGATCGTGTCCAGTAGGGTTGCGGCGGCCACGATGTTCTGTTGTGGCGTGACGAAGACGTCGTGGTCGCTGACTTTTGTTTGGAGGGTTTGTTGCTGAGCGGTTCGCCCAGCCCTGCGTAGGCCGTCGTTGCGGGCGCGCAGGCGTCTTGCTTCTTCCTCCTGTTGTTCTCGCAGTCGGCAGGCCTCCTCCTCTTGTTGTTCGTGTAGTCAGCGTGATTCCTGAGTAGGAGTGGAGCCTTTGGATGCCATGAAGATTTCTCGTGGCGGAGAGAAGCTTGCCGAGCTGCTGTCCGACTTAGAGTCGTAGTCCGACTGGAAGTCGGAGTCCGACTTCGAGTCGAAGTCGGGATGGTTGATGGGGATGGGTGTAACTCCGACCTCCCTAGATCCGATCTCGAGCGGCTCGGAGCCGTATCCGAGTCGAACTCCAGGGGATCGGGTTTGCCGCGTCGGATGTAGATTGTAGATATCCGCGGCGTCGCCGAGCCCGAACGGGAAGTTGACGATCTCTTCCCTTTTCGGCCTGATCTCGGCCGGCTCAGAACCGAGTCCGAGTCGAACACTGGAAGGAAGAGTTGTCCCTGGACTCGGGCGTATTGGAGATCGCCGCAGCACATCGGTGACGGTTGCCGCAGCATCTTGTAGGCCGTCTGGCACGGAGTCGGCTGGTTCCTCGGCCGGTTGGATCGGGTCCGTGTCGGCCAAGGTGAGATCGCCGATCATGTCGGCGACGAAGTCGAGGCTTCCGAATGATATTGTATCTCTGGGAGAGAAATTGCCGCCGTCGACTCCGGTTGCTGGATCCATCGAGCTTGTAGATGAAGATCTCGCCAAGACCCCTACCTGGCGCGCCAACTGTCGATGTTTTACACCGGCAATAAATATATGGGGCTACTCTGCGGATGGAAACTCGGTGGATTGCAAAAGAACACAGGGAGATTTTATACTGGTTCAGGCCCTCGATGTGAGGTAATACCCTACGTCCAGTTGTGGTGTTATTCCTTTGAGGATTTGCGGTGGTGATTCTGGTGAACCAACTCAACTTGCCCTCATGGGGCGCCCTGCCTCCCCTTATATACTAGGGGACAGGGTTACAAGGTAGGAGTCCCCATCGGATTACGACTAGGAGATCTCCCCTTAGAGATATAACGCACCCGACTAGGACTGTATATTCCTTTCTATACAAGGCAAAGTCTGCCGAATCTAGCTATATCTCTAATTACAAGGCTAGGCCCATCCTCTATCCGAGTGGCCCATATGCTTGTCATGAGGTACCCGGGGCCCATGGCACCCACACATTGTCAAGCACAAAGCGCGCCTCGTCGCCAAGGGCTACGTCCAGAAGGCCGGAATCGATTATGAGGAGGTCTTCGCGCCAGTTGCACGCATGGAGTCCGTGCGACTCCTGCTCGCCGTCGCGGCCCACGCCGGCTGGAGTGTCCATCACATGGATGTCAAAAGCGCGTTCCTGAACGGGGAGCTCGCCGAGGAGGTCTATGTACAGCAGCCGCCGGGCTTCGTCATCGACGGGCAGGAGCATAAGGTGTACCGGCTTCGTAAGGCGCTGTACGGACTACGCCAAGCACCCAGGGCCTGGAATGCCAAGCTTGATGACAGCCTCATGTCGCTTGGTTTCCAGAGGAGCATCACCGAACACGCTGTGTACACGCGCAGCAAGGACGGCTCGAAGCTGATCGTGGGCGTCTATGTTGACGACTTGATCATCACCGGCGCGAGCGACGCCAACATCGCCGAGTTCAAAAAGGAGATGTGTACTCTTTTCAAGATGAGTGATCTCGGGCTTCTCTCTTATTATCTTGGTCTCGAGGTGAAACAGGGGAAGACGGGCATCACACTCTGCCAGGCGACGTACGCCGGCAAGCTGCTCGACAGGAGCGGCATGGGGGATTGCAACCCTTGTGTCACACCGATGGAGGCGCGGCTGAAGCTGAGCAAGGCGAGCACTTGTCCCCTGGTGAATGCGACGGAGTATCGCAGCATCATCGGGGGGCTGCGCTACCTAGTGAACACGCGGCCGGACATTGCCTACGCGGTGGGCTACCTGAGCCGATTCATGGAGGAGCCGCACGAGGATCATCAATGTAACGACCCGTTTTCCTTTTCCCTGTTGAGACTTGTTTTCGGGATCTTAATCTTCTCCTGTCCTGTCAGCTGTGCCTCCGTTTTTCCTTCTTCCGGCCAGCCGACTACCTTCTCCCTTGAGCCGAGTAGATTGCTACTCAGTCCTTGTATCCAACCCTTTTTCCTTGTCTTACTCGGATCTCCTTGCTGCCGAGTAAGCGCTGTGTAATGACCGACTACCTTGTTGAGACCTGATGTTTCCCTGTCCCCCCCGAGTTGCACTCACCCGTTGGATGCCGACTACCGAAGTGGAGAAGAATTAGTTTTCACCTGCCCGCAGCACCGCTTGGACCGATGGACAATAACCTACTGCATTGTTGGACCAGTGATCAGTCCAAAGCCCTGTCAGTGAGATTTCTCCAACCTGTCCTAGCCTTGACCTTAATGTCTCATCGCAGCTGCAGTGCCTGCCAACTCCCTGACCACGCCGGACTCCCAAGTCAATCCCTGCGTGGACATCAAATCATTTGTCAGTTCACCTTGACTTTTTCTCCCTAGCCGTTGCCAGCTTCACCGTGCCTCACCCCTGCACGCCGACTATATATTGAGCCATCCATGCTCCTTTTTCCTTTGTTTTGCAAACCGGCCAGCTCCATCTCTGTTGAGTTCTCATCCTCTCAAGCTTTGGAGCTCTGTCGTCTGGTTCGCAAGCCTTGTTCAGCCGACTGCCACCTTTTCTGCAGCCGACTACTTCTTGATCCTTTTCTTGGTGTTTTAACCCTCCTGCTCATCAGTGTTTCTTTCTGCTTGTTCAGAACCTGAACCGGTGGACGATCCAGAAGCCGCCTTCGCCGACGAAGACCCCTCCTTGGAACAAGGCAAGCCTCTTTGATCATATTGTTTCCCATATATGCAAAACTATATTGTTTGGAAAATATATGCATGCTTAGTTTACACCTTTTTAAACTGTTGGCCTCAGTTATGCAAGCGCAAACCGATGGACCCGCCCAGTAGTAGCACTTATTTGGTAGGATGTTGTTATATTTCTCCCTTGAGAGCCCCACAAATGGCACGCTAGCATCCTATCTGAGGATACGATGCCGAGTAGAATGGCTTAGCTCTGCAACGTGTTTGTCGTTGGGAAAACATTGGTTTTTACTAAACTGATTGGAAAACCGGTACTCTGTGTATCGACGTGTTTGCGAAACAAATAAAGTTGTGAAAATCTTGATGTACAGAGACAGTGCCTGTGTGGCTTGGCTATGTATTATCATTAAGGTGTTTCCCACAGCGTAGATTTGTTTGCCAGTGATTTGTGAAAGTGTTTTGATGGAAAGGGAACCGTGACCAGAGTTTGCCGAGTGGGCAAACGGAAGGCCTGTGTGGCCAGAAACGGATCTGTGTGATCCGGGGTGTTAAGCACCATAATCAAGTGATTGAAAAGTAAACAGATGAAGATCATGCCCCGGGTTGTAGCCAGGGCGGCAGTTGTACAGATGTCTTCGGGTTGTAGCCAGAAGATGGATTGATCGTGCTCCCCGGGTTGTAGCCAGGCAGCAGATTGATCAGGCTCCCGGGTTGTAGCCAGGGAAGCCGATTAGCTTAGCTGGTTGTAGCCAGCCTAGCGGGCATTTAGTGCATGAACATGCTCCCGGGTTGTAGCCAGGGCAGCATCGTTCGAGCCCCCGGGTTGTAGCCAGGCGGCGACTTAGCTATCTGGTTGTAGCCAGCCTAGCGGGCATTTTAGTGCCATGAACATGCTTCCGGGTTGTAGCCAGGGGCAGCAGTGTTCGAGCCCCCGGGTTGTAGCCAGGGCGGCGACTTAGCTAGCTGGTTGTAGCCAGCCTAGCGGGCATTTAGTGCCATTGAACAGGCTCCCGGGTTGTAGCCAGGGCAGTGTTCGAGCCCCGGGTTGTAGCCAGGGCGGCGGTTTAGCTAACTGGTTGTAGCCAGTGTAGCGGGCTCAAGTGCCACAGCTGAGATTTGGTTGTAGCCGAGTCTCAGGGTCAACGAGTGGTTGTAGCTACTCGGGAGATACAGGACCAGTTAATGCCGAAGTAAAGATGATATATAAGATGATTCTTTTAATTGGCGAGTTGTTGAAAAAGCAACTTGCGGAATGGATTGAGGCGTGAGCCTCTTTCTGACAACTAAAATTTGGATGTCACTAGTGTTTGCAAAGAAAAAATGTTTCGTAAGGCTAATTTTCGCACATAAACCCTTAGCCTTTTTATCTGACCGACATGGCATTTTCCCGGCTTGCTGAGTACGAAAGTACTCACCTTGTTCATATATATGTATAGTAGTTTTGGAGAAGAAGACGAAGATCCGACTGCTGCCCGAGTTCCTCCAAAGACCAGGTCGACTACGAAGACTTCGAAGGTTTCGAGCCTAGTTCCCAGCGAGCCTTGGTATAGTTTTGTCCAGCTTCCGACCTGTTTTGCTGTTCACGCTAGTTTACCTGTTGATCATTTTTGCCCATCCCGGGTTTGTCCTGGATGGATCTCCTTGTACATATATGTAAATACCCTGTTATGTATTTATTGTAATCTCTGAGTTGTATCATTGTTGTGCGTACCCGACTACTGATCCTGGGATCGGGATGCAGTATGCACATGGTGGCCTTCCACCTAGTCGGGAGGCGCCACAAGAGTGGTATCAGAGCAAGGTTGGCCTAGGAGCGAAACCCCACCCGTGTAGATGACCTTGAGGATCATATTTTGAAAACTATGCTAATTGCAAAAATCTAGGACTTGTCTGAGTATCTTTCTCTCTGCTTTGTAGAATTTTTGGAAAAGTTTCTAAACTCTTGGCTGTCTCTACCTTTGGTTCCTGCGCAAGCCCTTAAGTTCAGTGCCCCATCTGCCCTCTTTTCGTTGTGGCTGGTTTCCCGAGTATGTTCTAGGTCCTGCTGTTTTTAATCCATCTTGCTAATCTTGTTGCTCCCTCATCGGTTCCGTCGGTTGGTTGCCGATATCCTTGTTGAGCCTTTCTCCCTTGGTTGCCCTTTTCTAGGACCTGATGGCAGAACGTCAGCCGTACTGTTCGTGCTCCAGCTCGCTTGGGTTTTGAAGGCCAAGGTCCAGTCCGCAACAAACCTGCTTACCGCCGCGGAGGAACAAGAAGTGGAGCAGACTCACGATCGGATGTCGGGAGATGGCCGTGCAGCGGCCTTGGTACCTTTGACGCTGCAGCAGCAAACCCTGGAGGATTGCCCCAACCTCCTCACCTTCCAGCAGACCCCCAGCAGCTTATGGCCGTCCAGACCCAGATCTTGCAGGGCATTGCTCAGAACTTGGCCGCAATGCAGCCTCTCCTCCATCAAGTTCAACCAGCACAAGCTCATGGCCGTCCAAGCTTGCCGACTTCATGAGGTCCCGTCCAGCCGAAGTTCTCACAAATTGCTGAGCCAGTAGAGGTTGACGACTGGCTGAAGGATATGGATAGAAAGTTGAACCTAGTGCAGTGCACACCTGTGGAGAAGACCCAGTTTGCTGCACACCAACTTCGTGGACCAGCAGCCGACTGGTGGGAGAACTACTGTGCTGCCCATCCAGATGCCTCCAAACATCGCCTGGCCCGAGTTTGTTGAAGCCTTCAGAGCTGCACATGTCCCAGAAGGAGTAATAGACATTAAGAGAGAAGAGTTCAACAACCTCAAGCAGGGACATTCCAGCATCAGCGAGTACCTGAGCAGGTTCAACCATCTAGCTCGCTATGCACCAGAGGACGTGAACACGGATAAGAAGAAAATCAGAAGGTTTCTGAAAGGGATGAATGTGGCAATGAAGATCCAGCTTCTTGCCCATGACTTCCCTACCTTCCAGCATATGGTCAACAGAGCCCTAGTGGTTGAAGACGCGAGGAAAGAGATCGAAGTTTTTCGCAAGCGCAAGGCCTCCCAGATGCAGACTCGTGGTGGTCCGAGTACCAGGCCCTATCTCCCCAGTCCTTCCCGTCAGTTTGCCCCGTCCCAGTTTCAAGAGCAGATGTTTCGCCCATCTGTTTCCCGCCCGGCTTCTTCTGTTCAGTCCTGTTGGCGAAATGGGACTGGGGGTCCCACAGCCTGCGGGGACGCATGGGTCTCCGGCCACATCGGCTCCTCCGGGGGACATGTCCTGCACGACCGGCGGCCGGCAGGGAGGCCGTGTCTCCCGCCGCGCTCGGATGCGTCGCCCGCGGCCCCGGGTGCTCGTCCCCGCACCCGGACGCGCCGCCTGTCGCCCGGGAGCGCCGCCTCCGGCCCCGGGCGCGGGTCGCCCCGGGCCCGGGCGAGTGAGTGCCGCCCGGAAGCGCCGCCTCCGGCCCCGGGCGAATGTTGCCCAGGAGCCCGGAGGCGCCGCCTCCGGGCGTGTGTGGCAACCAGGCGACCAGACCAGCCGCCCGCTGCACCCGACAGGCGCCGCCTCCGGACGTGTGTAGCAACCAGGCGACCAGACCAGCCGCCCGCTGCACCCGACAGGCGCCGCCTCCGGACGTGTGTAGCAATCAGGAGACCAGACCAGCCGCCCGCAGCACCCGACAGGGGCTCCTCCAGGCGTGGCGCAATAGGCGGCTGCTGGCATGCGCGTGCTCCAGCCGCCCACAGCAGCAACAGCTCCGGCATGGGCGTCGTAGGCAGACGTGTGCACAGGAGGGCTCACCGGAAAAGCTCTTTATCTGTATTCTGGCACTGTGGACTCCCCTAATCGATAAAGGAGGATCCAAGCCACCGAACCGAGGGCAGCTCAAGCTCGAGCAATAGACAACAAGGCAACCTTGACTGTTCTTCTTCCCCAAGTCTCCCGATTACGCTTCCGAGCTCCCCGGGTACACCTTGTAACACAACCATACACATTCTCCCACATAGCATACACACAGGACGTAGGGTATTACGCTCCGGCGGCCCGAACCTGTACAAATCCTCTCGCCTCCTCTGTGTGCCATTGTTTCTCGTCTTCTCCAACGCCTCGTACACCTGAGAAACAGCTCCCCTGGCCGAACCTCAAAAGGGGTCTCCGACTTCCCGCCGTCGAGGCTTCGTCCTCTGACAGCTGGCGCGCCAAGTAGGGGAGTTTCCTTCCTCAGGTGGGAACACCGACGTTCCGACACCGACGCCCTTCATGGCTGGAGGCCATCGTCCGCGGATTTCGACGAGGAGTCCGGCGACTACACCCTGCTGGGCAACATTAGCCCAGAGGCAAGCCCGCCACCTTCTCCCCTTTCGCCTTCCTGGGCGCAGCGCGTACCGGGCGGGCAAAGCGCGCCCGCGGCGGCCTGGTAGTGCGGCCTCGGCCCCTTCCCTCGCGGAGGGGGCCGGCAAGTGCCCCGCCGGGTCCGCCGCCGCCTCATCCATACGGCGCGAGCAAGGCGCCGCACCCAAGGCACGTCGCGGCCTCCACTTCCATCGGCGGACACCCAAGGAAGCCCTCATCTCCTTGCGGCGGAAGCCCTCCTGCCCACCCCCCGGCGGTGTTGCCGGGATGGAGGCCGGGGGCTGGCGATGGATTAACGAGTATATCGCCGACTTGGTATGCACCGCCCACCGCCGGGTCACCACGGAGCGCGGCCATACAAGCGCTGCGGACCTCCGACCGCGCGACCTCTTAGCGCGAGTCGGCCGACCGCCCCGGGCCAGAACAAATCCCGCGGGCACGGGCGACCTCCGTAACCGGCTCTCGACCAGGCCCGAGCCCACGGTGGAGGACGCCCGGTCACAATGCGTCCGAGGAGCGCCAGCGCGAGCAGCGCATTCAAGGAGCTGCCGCCAGGCATGTCCGATGGGGCCCCGGCCTCCACGCGTGCCCGAACCATAGTGGGAAACCGCTTACTCGTCGCCAGAGCCCACCCCAGTACGGAATCTGCTCGGGTTGCCTGGCGCTCTCCCCAGCCTGCGGCAGGTTCGCTGGCCGGCTATGTTCCGGGCCCAACTTGCCGGAGAAGTACGATGGCTCCGTGGATCCCACGAGGTTCTTGCAGATATACGCCACCGCCATTCGTCGGCGGGCGGGGACGACGTGATGGTTAAACTATTTCCCCGTCGCCCTCAAGGCCCAGGCTCGCTCTGGATGATGAGCCTCCCCGAGGGATCCATCCGCTCGTGGGAGAACCTTTGCCACCAGTTTTGTGGCAAATTTCCAGGGCACCTTCCCGCGCCCTGGGAACAGAAGCGGACTCCACGCTCTACGTCAGAGTAGCTTGCTACTGGGTGAGCGCTGAGGCACTTCCTACAGCGTTTCAGCCAGGTACGCAACTCTCATATCCCTCACATCGCCCCCCACGCGGTTATCCACGCGTTTCGTCTCGGGCTTGTGCTCGACCAGCGCCATGCTCGAAAAGATGGGCACCCGACGACGTCCAAAACCACGGCGGAACTCTTTCAGTCTTGCCGACCACTGCTGCCCGCCAAGGAGAAGCCCGAGGGCGGTGGAACAAGCCGCGTCCTGAGAGTCCTCGCACGGATGGTAGGGCCCGACGGAAGAGGCCGAGCCTCACGTTTTTCCGCGGCACGGCGGACAGCGGAAAGCGCCAGAAGAGGCAAGGAGGTCGCCGAGAACTTCGCCTTGGCGGCGTCGGCGGCCCCCGCGGGCCGCGCCGCCCGCCAGAAGACGACTACGGCGGCAAGCGGCAGAAGGCTGAGCCGTGCGCCACCGGCTGCGGGCCGGAAGTGGTGCTCCCGGTCCACCGAGGACGGACCGCCACGCCGACCTCACCGAGCTTGCCGGCGCCGTCCAGAACCTGGACCGAGCCGCACTAAGAAGTTCCAATTGGAGCCGCTAGGGGCCTCGCAGTCAGGGACAAGCCCGCTCCCAATCCAGAGCAGCCTCTCGAGTTCCAAGAAACCCTGAGAATGTCATCGCCACCCTCGACGGCGGGCACATGCTCACTCCTCGCGCCGTGGCTTCAAGGCCATGAAGCGCGACATTGTTAGCCGCAACCCCGGCCGGCGGCGTCCCGGAGGCTGAAGTGTCGGACAGTACGATCACCTTCGGCCCCGTGGACCATCCAGCCGACGAGTACCTGGGAGGACAGCTCGCCCTCCGGTCTCCCCCACCATATGCAACGTGAATGGCTGGGCCGCCGTTTCCTCGTCGACGGGGGCGCCGCCCTCAAACATCCTTTGTCCCACCCGAGGTCTTTGAGAAGATCAAGTCCCCAGGGATGAATCTCTCGCCCTCGTCGCCCATCGTCGGGGATTACGAAGGGCCCTCGCTTGGCCCCCTCGGGCAGGTCTCTTTGCGCCGTCACCTTCGGTGACCGTGGCAACTACCGTTGCACCGAGCACGTCATTTTCGACGTTGCGAGTGCAAACTCCCGTTACAACGCGCGGTCCTTGGACGCCCCGCGTTGGTGAAGTTTATGGCTGTTAACAGCACTACGCGTACCTAACCATGAAGCTCCCAGGCCCCTCGGGCCCGATCACAGTCCTTGGGACGTAAAAGCCGCCCTCTTCGTGCGCGAGCAGCGCATAGCGGCCGACATCGCCCCCGGCAGCTCCTGACGTTGGCGGGGGCGCGGGGCCTTCGCTTACGCCGCGCCCCCAAGAAAAAACTGGCGCATCGTCGCCACCGATGCAGAGCTAGTCAAGGAGGTAGTCCTTGATGACGACCCGTCCCGGACCGTTCAAGGTTGGCGGTTCGCTGGACGACAAATAGGAAAGCGCGCTCATCGCCTTCCTCCGGGCAAACACGACGTCTTCGCCTGGGCAACCGATCTCGGACATGCCCGGTGGTCCCCAGGGGTGATTGAGCACCGCTTGGCCATCCGCGAGGGCTCGCGCCCAGTGCACGGCAGAAGGTTCGACGACAGGCCCCCCAGGAGCGCCAGGCCTTCGTCCGGTGAGGAGATCGACAAACTTCTCGCGGCCCGGCTTCATCCGTGAGTCGTCCACCCGGAATGGCTGGCCAACCCAGTCGTCGTCCCCAAATCCAACGGGAAGCTGCGAATGTTGCATAGACTACACCGACCTCAACAAGGCTTGCCCCAAAGATCCATTCCCTCTGCCTCCTCGCATACGTAGACAACCAGATAGTCGACGCCACCGCGGGAGCGAGCTCTTGTGCTTCCTTGACGCTTATGCAGTCGGATACCCATAACAGTACATCCGCTACGATGGCAGAGGAGGATGAGGGAAAAAACTTCTTCTTATTAGCCCCCAGGGGGCCTTTTGTTATTATGTGCATGTCCTTTCGGATTAAAAAAAAATGCTTGTTCCACCTTCCAGCGGGCTGTCCGTGTAACATTTGAATCGCAGCTAGGTTGGGTCGCAACATGCGAGGGCCTACGTCGATGATTAGGTTGCTGAAGTCGCTCAGCGACCGCGCCACTCTACTCCATGATCTGGCCGGAGACGTTTAGTAACCTTCGATGCACAAGGATGAAGCTGAAACCCGGACCAAGTGCGTCTTCGGGGTCCCGGCCTGGCAAGCTCCTCGGGTCCTCGTGTCCAGCCGCGGCATTGAGGCGAACCGGAGAAGATAGCGGAGCAATCGATCGCATGCGCCCCCCGACGAGGCTACGGGAGGCCCAGAAGAACTGACCGGTGCGTGGCCGCACTCGGTCGTTTCATCTCCAGGCTCGAGGGGAAAGCGTGCCCTCCCCCTATTCAAGCTTCTTAAAAATCCGGGCAGTTCACCTGGACGGATGAGGCGGATCAAGCCCTTGATGAGCTTCAAGACGGGTACCTGACTACGCCCCCTGTCCTCGTAGCACCGGCACCAGACGAGCCTTTGTTGCTCTACATCGCGGCAACCCCGCATGGTGTGTAAGCGCGGCGCTCGGTCGTCGAGGCGCCCCTTGCCAAGCAGGGGCGCGACCCGGGATTTACTCCCGCGGCCCGCCACCGCGGAGCCCGAACCTGCCGGGCAGCCTCGCCAAGCGAGGCGAGCCCCGGGGACGCGGCTGCCCCGGGACCGTCCCAGCATGCACCCGGGGCACCCAATGTCCCACTCCATACCTATTCCCATAGGCGAGAGCTCGCTCCCTCCCGGGGGAGCTGAAAGCCCGGACCCCCGGCCCTTGTCGCCACGAGGCTTCGGGAAGAAACACACAACAGACCGTAGCCGGGTACGTACTTCGTCAGCGAGAGGTACTCCGTGACGCCAATCCGCCTTTTATGCGCACCAGGCGCAAAAGATGCTCTACGCTGGTTCTCATCGCGGTACCAGTGAAACTTCGCCACTACTTCCAGGCGCACAGGATATTCGTAGTCACATCCTTCCCCCTCGGGCAGATATCTTGCATAACCGGGAGGAACAGGGCCGCGGTCGCTAAGTGTGCGTCGAGCTCGCTGAGGTTCGACCTCCAGGGCTACGCACCGGCGGTCCGATTGCGCGCACGCCATCAAAAAGCCAACGTCCTGGCGGATTTCTAGCGGAATGGACCCGCCGGGGCCCGAGCCGGACCCCTGTGCTGGACGCCGGGCCTTCCCGCCCCCCGAGCTGCCGCCTGACCTGCGCCTTCCACTGGATAATGAACTTCGACGGCTCCTGCGCCCGGCGGGCTTGCCCGCCCCAGCGCCGGCCGGGATCGTCCTGCGTATCGCCCGCCGGGGACGAGTTCCGCTTCGTCGTCCACCTCAATTCGGGGCCACCAACAACATGCTGAGTACGAGGGCCTTCTCGCCGGCCTCCGGCCGCGATCGCCCTCGGGGTGCGACGGCTATGCGCGCGAAGGCGGACTCCGAGCTCTGTCATCAACCAGGGTCCGGGGCAGTACCAGACCCTGGACCCCCCAATTGGCGCCGCATACAGTGGACGAAGTGCGAAGGCTTGAGCGCTCGTTTCGACGACCTCACGCTTCGCCACGTCCCTCGCAGTCGCAACCTAGCCGCCGACGAGCTCTCAAGACTGGCTTCCTCAGCGGGCGCCTTCCCCTCGGGGTTTTCCAGGAAGCCCTCGAGACCTCCTCGGCGCGCTTATCCTGGGACCTCAGGCTTCAACCCCTGAGCCCCGGGCCTGGAGCCTGGTGACACGCGCTCCGGGCGGCCCAGGATTTTGTCCTCGCGGCCGGACCCAGCGCGCCTTCCTGGATGGACGAAATCCGGGCATATCTTCTCCGAGCACATCTCCCCGAAGACGATGTGGAAGCAGAAAGGACGCTCGCTTATCTAAGCGCTATGTCCTGGTAGAAGGGACCTCTACCGGCGTGGCGCCAACAGCGTCCTTCTCAAGTGTCGGGTTGGCCGCGCGACTCCGGAGTCGAGCCATTTCCTCCATCCTCGCCGACATCCACGAAGGAGTGTGGCAGTCACGCCGCATTTTCGATCGCTGGTCTGGGTAAGGCTTTCCGGCAGGGATTTTATTGCCCACGGCCTTGCAGGACGCATTCGACCTCGGTCCAGCGCTGCCGCGCGTGCCAGTTTCATGCCAAACAGAGCCACCAGCCGGCGCAAGCACTCCAGATGATCCCCCTGTCCTGGCCCTTCGCGGTCTGGGGACTCGATATCCTCGGCCCCTTTCCGGCAGTCGGGGTTATCGGCATCTCTATGTCCCATCGACAAGTTCACAAGCTGGCCGGAGGCGTTGTTCCCCGTGATCGACATCGACAAGCACTCAGCGCTCAAGTTCATCCGGGGAAATCACCAGCCGCTTCGCGGATCCCAACCGCATTATCACCGACAACGGCACGCAGTTCACGAGCGAGCTCGTTCGGCGAATACTGCTCCGACATCGGCATCAGCTCTGCTTCGCTCCCCTGCCCACCCTGCCAGCAATGGGCAGGCCCGAGATGGGCAAACGCTGAGATCCTACGGGCCTCAAGACAAAGGTCCTACAACGACCTCAAGAAAAACGGCGTCAAGTGGGTCGACGAGCTCCCAGCCGATCTTGTGGGGCCAATCGTACCACACCGAGTCGGGCGACCGGGGAGACCCCGTCTTCCTGGTTACGGGCCGAGGCCTTCTGCCGTCAGTAACTCACCTTCGGCTCCCCCCGGATACAGCGCTACAGCGACAACACCGACCACGACAACATGCAGCTCGACAAACCTCGACTTCCTCGAGGAGCGAAGACGACGCGCCTCGCTCCGAGTCGCCCGTTACAGCAAACCTTAGACGCTATCACCAGCGCAAGTTCGGCTCGATCACTCCAGGTCGGGACCTAGTCCTCCTCCCTTACACGTGCCGGAAAGAATAAGCTCTCCCCCATGTGGAAGGCCCCTTCCTGGGTGATCGGTTGTCTCCCGGCCGGGGCTCGGTAAGACTGGGCCAGGAGGATGGACCCCTTCCCAATCCGCTGGAATATCGAACATCTTCGCAAGTTTTACCCATAAGCATATCCTGTAAGTTACGGTAGGCTTGGGCCAGCGCCGGTTTCTTCCAATATCGGCGCTGGCCGGGGGCCCCATACGTACTTCGCCTGCGTATATAGCTTTTTTAATATCTTCGCCTGCTACATAGCTTTTAATATCCTTCCCGGTGCTGTCTTTTTTGTCTGATCCATGTGTTGCGCTCGTGGCTTCTCGTTCCTTTGGGGGCATAATCGGGCCGCGCCCGTGCGACAGTTGGGGTTCGCCCGCATTATCATCATTCCCTACTGACGAGTAACCGCATCCCGACGTGCTAGGTTCAAGACGTTGTCGAAGCTCGCAGGGACCTAAGGCACCCTCCGGGAGCGCCCCGGGTCGTCCCGGCGGACTCCGGCGCCTTACCTGGCTAGCTTCGGGGTCGGTTCTTTCCGGAGGTAGGGGCGAAAATGGTGTATACGTGATCCTTTCCTCCGCACGGTCGCGGCTCTAAGGGCCGTTCGGGGAGATGATCGACGCCACGATTCGTAGGAGTGGGCAGGGGAGCGAGCCGAATACTCTCACAATTCATCGTGTGCAGATCACACCAATCCCCGGCAAGTTTTAGGCAGGCTTTCCGAACCTCGACGCGGCTGCGGAGCCCGGCGAGGCACCAGACGCTCGCTGCCTGACGACCCAGTCTCGGCCAAAGCTCGTTCCCGCGGCCTCGCGGCGCTTCCAGGGCCACAGGCGCCCGGGGCATGGAGGGCCCCCGGACCCGGAGGACAGGAGTCGAAACTACGCACTCGACCGTCCCGCCGGACTCGTCCCGGCCCTTCGCAGCCGTCACGGACCAAGCACCCGGGGCAGGCGGCTGCTCAAGGCCCCGCGAAGGGGACCCGGGCGCGACGACGATTCACGGCGAGTCAGTCCGGTACTCGCGTTCCCGGAGAGCGACGCCTCCGCCCCCGGGACCGTGTTCGCAGTGCCACGACGCCCTCCGCAATGTCCAGATACGTCACCTTATCCACCTTTACATATTGGCTCAATTTGTATTCTTCCCCCGTTGTATGTGCAGCCTAGGTTCCAGGACCGGCCGCGGTGCCCGGCCTGCCCAGCTCCTACCCGGCCCCGGCGAGGCGCCGGGTACTTCGCTGCCGGGACCCCGCGCCGGTCAGAATCAGACCTTGAAGGGCTCCCGGCGAGTCAAAGGGCTGTCCTCGCTGCAACCCACTCGGCCAGCGACATTCAGGACATGGAAGGACCCCGGATCCGCAAGACGGAAGGGGCCGGAGCTATGGACTTCATCGCTCCGGAAGGCCCGCTCCGGATGCTTGAGTGCCTCGACCCGGCCCCCGGGGGGGAGACCATCACGATCCTTGCCCCTGGGGACCGAGCTCCCGGGGCAGTGTGGCTGTGCCGAGACCCGGCTAAGGGCCTCGGGCCCCGGCGGTCGTTCACGACTGTCGGCTCCCGCTGTCGAGAATCGCGCCCAGTATTCGGCACTCCCCGGACACGAGGCCTCTAATCTCGGCCAGCAGGACCTCCTCCTCGTCGTCTTCACCCCCCACCGGAGAAAACGACAGTATCCACGAAGATTACCTCACTGCCGAAGCTTTTCGATCCGAGCCCGATCATTCGGCCGAAGCCACCGTGCTTCGCTTTCTGCTCCGCAGCGCCGCCGTCGGCATCATCTCGCTCTTTTGGCCACCTCGGAGCGAGTCCGACCGGAGCCGAAGGTTTTCGCCGCCGCCGAGCCGTCCCCGACGTCGACGCTGTTGCGCCGACCCGGCCAGGTCCCGCGCAACCTCTGCTCGGTTCGTCACAACGTCCCGAGAGCATCCGCCGCTGGAGCTCGCCGCCAGCGATCTTCCAGCCACCCGAGGTGTCAAGAAGACCACCCTTAGCTCCGCCGAGAACTCCTCTACCTTTTCTGTGTTGGGCCCGACCACATCCGAGCGTCGGTTCACCGTCGCCGCCGCCGAGAAGCTCGCCGGCTCTGTCTGGTTACGCCCTCCTCTGTTCGCCAGACCGGACCGAACACTCCCGGAACGGGCGGTCCGCTTCGCCAGGCCCTGCTCTGTTCGCCAGGTTTTCCTCTATTCGCCTGCGCCCTGCTCTCGCGCACTTTGCCTCACTGGCCTGCGGACCCGGGGAAATCATCCCGATATGGTCCATGTCCTTACCCGGGCCCCGTACCCGGGCACATGTCAAATCACATTCCAGCCCGGGGCCTTTCGGTCCCGGGCACATGTTTGAGCCGCGGCACGGATTCCCGAACCCGTGCCACGGGCCCAACACTGAGGTGCTGAACCAGGGCCCCTCGCCAAGGCGGGTGCAAGCCTAGGAACGCGACACCCGGAATAGGGCGCGATAGCCCGGACAGCACCGCCCCAGCGAGAATGCGTCTCGGAAGGTCGTCTCACATTCCATATTCAAGCCCGGGCCCCCGGAACCCCGGCTCATATCAAAACCGTATTTCAGTCCGGGGCCCCCGGGTCCCGGATACATATCCTTAGCGCTGGCCGGGGCCCCCGGTCCCGAGCACATGCCGTCTCCCGGCCTGAGGGCTCGCGAGGGAAGCGAGTCTGAGCTCCTTTCCCGAACACCAGCGACCTCCAAACAAACACAATAAACCAAGTACGAAAAATATAAACATAATCATACACATATACAAATGTCTCCCTTGTACAAAACAGGCAAAAACCAGAGCGCAAGCATGAGCGAGACCCGGAGACGCCGTCGCACGGGGAGAGGTCGCTAGCCTCCTCTTTGGACCGGACCCCGGACGACGACAGAAGAAAGGGTGCCCGGGGCATAGAGGCCCCCGGGCCCCGAAGGCGGCCACGCATGGCGACAGAAGAAACCGGCGTTCTTCCTCAACCTCTTCGTTCAAGTAATCAGCTCTACAAGATGGTCGCCCGTGATCGAAGAACCCTGCCTCCGGCAGCGGACTCGACCACGGCTCCCGCGTTTTCCTCGCGAACTACCGCGACTTCCTCGCGCACGGCGAACTCACACCCCCGGGACGCGAACCCGGCATCTTGGGCCCGTATGCATTCTCCCCGGAGAGCGTTCCCTTCTCCCATGCCTCCCTCTCGGGCCAGGCGCGGGAGAACTCGTCGGCGGCGGATTCGGTGGCTGTGCCTTCGAAAATCGGGACGACGCACCTCTCTGCTGCCGCGGCCTCCGGACAGCGGTCCGCCACAAAGAACTCGGGGGCGACAGTACGGGCCGGCAAAGCTGCCGCAGCACCATCGCGACCGCTCCGCCGGCCCTTCCTCAACACTTCGTTCCATGTTTTCAGCCCGGGTGCCGGTACGTATCGCATCTAAGTCAAACAAACCGTCAAGCTACGTCGAACCAGGCGGACCCAGCGCCCCTCATTCTTCAAGACATGGCCCTGTTCCTGCCGAGTGATCCCGGCCGAGCAACCTCTCGTCTTCGTCCAGGGCAGGGGCCACTGTCGGCGAAATGGACTGGGGTCCCACAGCCTGCGGGACGCATGGGTCTCCGGCCACATCGGCTCCTCCGGACATGTCCTGCACGACCGGCGCCGCGCAGGGAGGCGTGTCTCCGCCGCGCGCTCGGAGTGCGTCGCCCGCGGCCCCGGGTGCTCGTCCCCCCGCGCCGGACGCGCCGCCTGTCGCCGAGGGAGCGCCGCCTCCGGCCCCGGGCGCGGGTCGCCCCGGCCGGCGAGTGAGTGCCGCCCGGAAGCGCCGCCTCCGGCCCCGGGCGAATGTTGCCCAAGCCCGGAGGCGCCCGCCTCCGGGCGTGTGTGGCCAGCGACTCAGACCAGCCGCCCGCTGCACCCGATAGGCGCCGCTCCACGTGTGTAGCAACCAGCGACCAGACCAGCCGCCCGCTGCACCCGACAGCGCCGCCTTTTCACAGTCCGGACGTGCTTGTAGCAATCAACAGACCAGACCAGCCGCCCGCAGCACCGACAGGGGCTCCTCCAGCTGCGCAACAGCCGGCTGCTGGCATGGCGCGCATGGCTCCAGCCGCCCACAGCAGCAACAGCTCCGGCGATGGGCGTCGTAGGCAAGACGTGTGCACAGGAGGGCCTCACCGGAAAAGCTCTTTCTCTGTATTCTGGCACTGTGGACTCCCCTAATCGATAAAGGAGGATCCAAGCCACCGAACCGAAAGGGCAGCTCAAGCTCGAGCAATAGACAACAAGGCAACCTTGACTGTTCTTGCTTCCCCAAGCTCCCGATTAAACGCTTCCGAGCTCCCCGGGGTACACCTTGTAAACAACCATACACATTCTCCACATGAGTAGCATACACACAGGACGTAGGGTATTACGCTCCGGCGGCCCGAAACCTGTACAAAATCCTCTCGCCTCCTCTGTGTGCCATTGTTTCTCATCTTCTCCAACGCCTCGTACACCTGAGAAACAGCTCCCCTGGCCGAACCTCAAAAGGGGGGTCTCCCGACTTCCCGCCGTCGAGGCTTCGTCCTCCGACAAGTGACAAGAGGCCCGACCCCTCCAGTGCAAGTACCGTGCAAGTCGCCCACCCCAGCCGCTTCAGCAGAGAGTATCCCGATATCACCATCACCGCCAGGAGTGCCCAGGAAGCCATGCTGACAACTGCAACGAGTTGGTCACTTCGCCCGACACTGGCCCCCCTGAAGCAAGACTCTGCAGCCTTATCCGGCGCCCCAACGCCAGCGCTTCAAGAGCCCCTGTGTTCAGTCGAGGACAGCCGATACACCCTAGTGGACTGCCCTCCCGTTGCCCTCCGCCCTTGGACGGCCCGAGCCATATCATATCCAGTCGGAGACAGCCCGAGAAGCTTCAGAAGATGTGGTAATGGGTACGTTTCTTGTCAACTCTGTACCTGCGGTTGTTTCTGTTTGATTCTGGAGCATCGGCATTCCTTTATCTCTCAATCTTTTGTGATAAGTTATGTTGAGATGTTCAAGGCCTTAGGATACCTATGGTCATCCACTCCCGGGCAAGGAGTTTAGGTCAGATCAGTCTTGCCCTGGAGTTACCCTGTAATTAAAGGAGTAGTTTCTCAGCCAACCCATTGTCCTGGAAGCACAAGGCTTGGATTGATTCTACGGCATGGACTGGTTAGCTAGGACACAAAGGCCGAATAGACTGTGCAACCAGCACCATAACCCTGCAGTGCCCTTTTGGACAAGAGGTGAAGTTTGCCTCCCCTGGAAACCCTAAGAACCCATCTCTCCTGAGTTCTGTGCAAGTAGTCCCTTTGAAGAAGTGCGGTGATCAATGAGTACCCTGATGTCTTCCCAGACAGTCCTACCCGGAATGCCCCCTAATAGAGAGATTGAGTTCTCTATAGGTTGCTACCGGCACAAGCGCTCATATCCAAGAGACCCTATAGAATGGCGGCTAAAGAGTTAGCCGAAGGTGAAGAAACAGATAGAAGAACTTGAGAGCCTAGGTTTTGTGCGACCCTAGCACATCACCTTGGGGAGCCAGTGCTCCTAGTGAAAAGAAAGATAAGACCAAGAGGATGTGCGTAGGATTATCGCGCACTGAATGAGTAACCATCAAGAATAGTATCCTCTACCAAGGATTGATGACCTGTTCGACCAGCTGCAAGGAGCTAAGTTTTCTCCTAAGATTGATTTAAGATCAGGATACCATCAGCTGAAGATCAGACCTGAGGATATACCAAGACAGCTTTTCCTGACCCGTTATGGATTATATGAGTATAACAGTGATGTCCTTGGACTCACTAATGCCCCAGCTTTCTTTCATGAGTCTTATGAATAAGGTATTCATGGAATATCTCGACAAGTTTGTCGTGGGTATTCATGGATGACATCCTAATCTTCTCCAAGGACGAGCAAGAACATGTTGGACATCTGAGAATGATTCTAGGAAAGTTAAGAGAACACCATTTGTTTGCCAAGTACTCGAAGTTGTGAGTTTGGCTTAGACCGAGTTGCTTTTCTCGGGCATGTGGTCACTGCCCAAGGAGTAGAAGTGGACCCGGGAAAGTGAGAGACGTGCTTTCTTGGAAGTCCCCGACTACGGTCACAGAGTAAGGAGTTTCCTAGGTTTGGCTGGATACTACCGGGAGATTCATTGAAGGATTTTCAAGGATTGCCAAACCAATAACACTTGCTAAGGGAAGGAAAAGAAGTTTGAGTGGAGTGATGCCTTGAGGAAAGTTTTCAGAATTAAGGAAAAGGCTGACTACCCCACCCGTGTTGATCCTTCCGGATATCAAGAAAGACTTTGACGGTATACTGTGATGCATCCCGGCTAGGCATAGGCTGTGTGCTTATGCAGGAAGGAAGAGTGGTTGCGTACGCCTCAAGACAGTTGAGAGCCGACTCTCCATGAGAAGAAATTACGCCTACCCACGACCTAGAGCTGTCAGCAAGTAGTGCATGCCTTGAAGATATGGCGCCACTACCTGGTTGGAAACCGGTGTGAAGTATACACCGATCATAAGAGCCTGAAGTACATCTTCACTCAGACCGAGCTTAATCTCAGACAAAGAAGATGGCTTGAGTTGATTAAGGATTACGACCTTGGAATACATTACCACCCTGGCAAGGCAAATGTTGTTGCCGATGCCCTTAGTCGGAAAGTCCACTGTAATGCCATCTTGACCCTGCCCCTTCAACCCGAGTTAAGTCGAGAACTGGAAAAGCTAAGGATAAATATGGTCAAGCCAGGAACGCTGGCGACTTTGCTGATTCAACCTACCCTGGAGGACCAGATCAGAGAAGCTCAACAGGAAGATGAAAAGATTGTGTCTATTAAGGAAAGCATGGCCAAAGGAAAAGCCCCTGAGTTCTCCGTTGACAGCAAAGGAATTGTTTGGTTTGGGAAACGCATTTGCGTGCCCGACAGAAAGGAAATCCGAGACTTGATCTTGAGAGAAGCCCATGAGTCCGCTTATTCCATCCACCCAGGGAGTACCAAGATGTACCAGGACATAAAGGATCATTATTGGTGGCCTGGAATGAAGCGAGATATTGCCGAGTATGTCGCAGTTTGTGACATTTGTCAAAGGGTTAAAGCAGAGCATCAGAAGCCAGCAGGATTGCTTCAGCCCTTAAGGATACCCGAGTGGAAATGGGAAGAAATAGGAATGGATTTCATCGTTGGATTACCTAAGACCCGACAGGACATGATTCCATCTGGGTAATAGTGGACCGACTGACCAAAGTCGCCCACTTTATCCCCGTCAAAACCACCTACCCGGCTAAGAAGTTAGCTGAGTTGTATCTGACCAAGGTTATCTGCCAACATGGAGTCCCAAAGAAGATCGTGTCCGACCGAGGAGCTCAATTCACATCCCACTTTTGGCAAAAGTTGCATGAGGCAATGGGCACTAATCTCAATTTCAGTACTGCATATCACCCCCAGACGGATGGACAGACCGAGAGAGTAAACCAGATCGTGGAAGATATGCTAAGAGCATGTGCCCTGGATTTTGAAGGAACCTGGGATCTCTGCCTGCCTTATGCCGAGTTCTCCTACAATAACAGCTATCAAGCCAGTATCCAGATGGCCCCTAATGAAGCACTATATGGACGCAAGTGTAGAACTCCACTCTGTTGGACAGACGTAGGAGAAAAGATGATTTTTGGACCAGACCTTTTGAAAGAGGCAGAAGAGCGAGTTAAGGTTATCCGAGAACGCTTGAAGACAGCCCAAGCCTGACAGAAGAACTATGAGGATAATCAGAGACGAGAGCTCGAGTTTCAGATAGGAGACCATGTGTATCTCCGAGTATCACCCCTACGAGGAACAAAAAGATTCGGAATGGGTGGAAAGCTAGCGCCTCGCTACATCGGACCTTACCCTATCGTTGACAGACGCGGAGTGGTGGCGTATCAACTGGAGTTGCCCGAAGAACTCTCTGACGTCCACGATGTGTTCCATGTGTCCCAGTTGAAGAAATGTCTTCGCATCCCAGAAGAGCAAGTTCCGTTGGAAGAGATCGACGTACAATGCAACCTTACATACAAGGAACGCCCAGTTCGGATTCTGGAGACAAGGGATAGATGTACAAGACGAAAGACAATCAGATTCTACAAGGTGCAATGGAGTAACCACTCAGAGGATGAAGCTACATGGGAACGAGGAGATCGCCTTCAAGCCGAGTACCCGGAGCTCTTCGCCGAGTAGCGGAATCTCGGGACGAGATTCTGTTAAGTGGGGGAGGTTTGTAACGACCCGTTTTCCTTTTCCCTGTTGAGACTTGTTTTCGGGATCTTAATCTTCTCCTGTCCTGTCAGCTGTGCCTCCGTTTTTCCTTCTTCCGGCCAGCCGACTACCTTCTCCCTTGAGCCGAGTAGATTGCTACTCAGTCCTTGTATCCAACCCTTTTTCCTTGTCTTACTCGGATCTCCTTGCTGCCGAGTAAGCGCTGTGTAATGACCGACTACCTTGTTGAGACCTGATGTTTCCCTGTCCCCCCCGAGTTGCACTCACCCGTTGGATGCCGACTACCGAAGTGGAGAAGAATCAGTTTTCACCTGCCCGCAGCACCGCTTGGACCGATGGACAATAACCTACTGCATTGTTGGACCAGTGGTCAGTCCGAAGCCCTGTCAGTGAGATTTCTCCAACCTGTCCTAGCCTTGACCTTAATGTCTCATCGCAGCTGCAGTGCCTGCCAACTCCCTGACCACGCCGGACTCCCAAGCCAATCCCTGCGTGGACATCAAATCCTTTGTCAGTTCACCTTGACTTTTTCTCCCTAGCCGTTGCCAGCTTCACCGTGCCTCACCCCTGCACGCCGACTATATATTGAGCCATCCATGCTCCTTTTTCCTTTGTTTTGCAAACCGGCCAGCTCCATCTCTGTTGAGTTCTCATCCTCTCAAGCTTTGGAGCTCTGTCGTCTGGTTCGCAAGCCTTGTTCAGCCGACTGCCACCTTTTCTGCAGCCGACTACTTCTTGATCCTTTTCTTGGTGTTTTAACCCTCCTGCTCATCGGTGTTTCTTTCTGCTTGTTCAGAACCTGAACCGGTGGACGATCCAGAAGCCGCCTTCGCCGACGAAGACCCCTCCTTGGAACAAGGCAAGCCTCTTTGATCATATTGTTTCCCATATATGCAAAACTATATTGTTTGGAAAATATATGCATGCTTAGTTTACACCTTTTTAAACTGTTGGCCTCGGTTATGCAAGCGCAAACCGATGGACCCGCCCAGTAGTAGCACTTATTTGGTAGGATGTTGTTATATTTCTCCCTTGAGAGCCCCACAAATGGCACGCTAGCATCCTATCTGAGGATACGATGCCGAGTAGAATGGCTTAGCTCTGCAACGTTGTTTGTCGTTGGGAAAAACATTGGTTTTTACTAAACTGATTGGAAAACCCGGTACTCTGTGTATCGGCGTGTTTGCAAAACAAATAAAGTTGTGAAAATCTTGATGTACAGAGACAGTGCCTGTGTGGCTTGGCTATGTATTATCATTAAGGTGTTTCCCACAGCGTAGATTTGTTTGCCAGTGATTTGTGAAAGTGTTTTGATGGAAAGGGAAACCGTGACCAGAGTTTGCCGAGGGGCAAACGGAAGGCCTGTGTGGCTAGAAACGGATCTGTGTGATCCGGGGTGTTAAGCACCATAATCAAGTGATTGAAAAGTAAACAGGATGAAGATCATGCCCCCGGGTTGTAGCCAGGGCGGCAGTTGTACAGATGTCTTCGGGTTGTAGCCAGAAGACGGATTGATCGTGCTCCCGGGTTGTAGCCAGGGCAGCAGATTGATCAGGCTCCCGGGTTGTAGCCAGGGAAGCCGATTAGCTAGCTGGTTGTAGCCAGCCTAGCGGGCATTTAGTGCCATGAACATGCTCCCGGGTTGTAGCCAGGGCAGCATCGTTCGAGCCCCCGGGTTGTAGCCAGGGCGGCGACTTAGCTAGCTGGTTGTAGCCAGCTGTCGGCGAAGTGGGACTGGGGGTCCCACGTTCTGCGGGGACGCGTGGATCTCCGGCCACGTCAGCCCCTCCGGGCCCACTTTCTGCAGAAGAGAAGACCGGCTATGGTCAATGTCCCCTTGGGCGCCCGGGGCGCCATCTCCATCGGCCCCGGGCGCCGATGTCAGCATCCGACAGCCGGGCGCCAATGCCCCGGCCCGACGGCCGGGTGCTGATCGCCCGGGTGCCCGGGTGCCGATCCTTCCGGTGCCCGGGCGCCGATCCTTCTGATCCTGGGTGCCGACGCCTAGGCCCGGGGCCGATTGACCGACTACCGATGCTGACTGCCGACTGCCGATGCCGATGCCGATTCACTGGAAGGACTCCGCGGACCAACTTGCCAACTACTCTGCCACGTGTGGGCGTCTCCCGATGGCCCCCCGTGGACCTCCGACCGTGCAGTCAGAAAACTTTTGACTATGGAGGCTTCGTTCACTGTGTAGTCAGAAGCTTTTGACTATGCAGGCCCTTTTTCCACGACCAGGCCACAGAGGCGTGCGCCGTCACATCTCTCCGCTCCATCCTCTCACACGACGTGCAGCAGCAGCACCTGCTCTGGCGTGGGCGTTGCAGGCGAACAGGGGCGACGGACGTTCCTCCAACTCCGCATGGGCACCGCAGTGGAGGGCGCACAGGAGAACTCACCGGAAGATATCTCCCTCCGCGTACCGGCACTGTGGACTCCCCTAGTTCTATAAGGGAGGATCCAAGCCATGAGGGGGGAGGGAGACAGACGGAACGGAGAACCTCTGACTCTCAGCTATCTGCTCCCGAGCTCACTCTTTAGCCACTGTTCCTGTTCTCAGGCTCCGGCCGGAGCTAGATACACCTTGTAACCACAATACCACATTCATCCACCTCATAGCAAAACACACACAGGAGTAGGGTATTACGCTCCGGCGGCCCGAACCTGTATAAATCCTCGTGTCTTCCTTGTGCATCGATCCCTTCTTCCCCGCGCGATCTCCTCGGTTCGGGCGGTCCGGAACCGCTTCGGACGGTCCAGACTCCTCTGTTTCTTTTACGTCTTCTTCGCGTATCCTTCTTCTACACCCTAACGCCGGCTTCGCCTGAGAACTACTCCCCTGGCCGAATCTCAAAGGGGGGTCTCCAGACCTCCCGCCGTCGAGGTTTCATCCTCCGACAGCTGGCGCGCCAGGTAGGGGGAGTTTCCTTTCCAGGTGACACGCCGACGTCCCCAAGACCAGCGCACTCCATGGCAGGAGGCCACCGTCCGCGGGACTCCGACCAGGAGTCCGACGACTTCACCCCGCCGGGTGGCGTAAGCCCGGTGGTAAGCCCCCTGCGCTCCCCGTCTTCCAGGAGACGCGTTGCGCAACCCAGGCGGGCTGAGCTCGCTCCTCGGCGGCCTGGCAGTGCGGCGTCGGCTCTTTCTCTCTCGGAAGAACCGGCAAGTGCCCCGCCGGTCTGCCACGGCCTCATCCTTGAGGGCGCGAGCGGAGGCGCCGCTCCACGGCACGCCGCAACTCGACTTTCAGCAGCATCGCCACAGGGGGTCCTCCTAGCGGCGGAAGCCCTCCTGCGCCACCCCCGGCTTTTAACGGGAGCGGGGCGGGAGAGGCGCTGCTCAACGAAGTCACCGACCTCGTAGGCGCGGCCCATCGCCAGGTCGCTGCCCACAGCAGCGCAGGGGCTAGGAGTGCCGACCGCGCAACGTCTAGCGCGGGCCGGCCCCCCGCCCCGAGTCAAAGCAGAGCCCGGAGCACGGCGCAACACGCCACGACTCCGGCAGACAGCGGCCACGGCGACCTCCGTGACCGGCTGAACCGGGGGCGGTCCGACGAGGACGCCCGGGTCACCATGGAGCGACAGCGCGAGCGGCGGGCGGACGCCGCCACGCGTTCCGAGGTCCACCTCCAGCTCCAACCTACTGACGGGAAACCGTCATCTGTTACCCGAGCCGCGCCTGTACGGTTCGGGTTGCCTGGCGCTCTCCCCCAGGCCTTCCGGCAGTTTCGCTGGCCGGACAGGTTCCGGCCAGCTTGCCGGAGAAAGTATGACGGCTCCGTGAACCCCACGGAGTCCTGCAAATATACACTACTGCCATCCGGCGGCGGTGGCGATGATCGAGTGATGGCGAACTACTTCCCCGTCGCTCTCAAGGCCCAGGCGCGCTCTTGGGTGATGAACCTCCCGAGGGATCAGTCTACTCGTGGAGGACCTCTGCCACCAGTTCGTGGCCAACTTCCAGGCACCTTTTCCGCGCCCTGGACCGAGGCGGACCTCCATGCCTACGCAGGCAGGGACGAGACGCTAAGGCACTTCCTACAGCGCTTCAGCCAGGTTCGCAATACCACTCCCACATCGCTCCTCACGGGTTATCCATGCCTTTCGCTCGGGTGTGCGCGACAGGCGCCATGCTCAAAGATGGGCACCCGCGACGTCCAGACTACGGCTGAGCTATTCAAGCTCGCCGATCTCTGCGCCCGCAAGGAAGAGGCCCGGGCATGGAACGAGCCACGCCCCGGGGCCCCTGACGAGGACCCCGAAGAATACGGCGAGTCCTCGCGCTCCGCGGCACGTCGGGACAGGAGGAAGCGACAGAAGGAGAAGGCGGTCGCCGACGGCTTCGCCTTGGCTGTTGCGGGCGCCCCACGGTCCGACGATGTCCGCGGGGACAACATCACCGGCGAGCGGCCAAGGGCCGCACGCGCGCCGCCTTCGACGGCAGCAGCCCAGAAGTGGTGCGCCGTCCATGAGACGGATTCGCACGATCTCACGGAATGCCGCGCCGTCCAGAGCTTGGCCAAGCAGGTCAAGTACTTCCGGCAGGAGCCTTAGCCGGCCAAGCCCGGTTCGGACGGTCCGGCCCCGGCTCGGACAGTCCGAACGCGCGGATTTGGATGGTCCGACCCCTGGTCGGATGGTCTGGCCGAGGCCAGCTGTCGGAGGACGAAGCCTCGACGGCGGGAAGTCGGGAGACCCCCCTTTTGAGGTTCGGCCAGGGGAGCTGTTTCTCAGGTGTACGAGGCGTTGGAGAAGACGAGAAACAATGGCACACAGAGGAGGCGAGAGGATTTATACAGGTTCGGGCCGCCGGAGCGTAATACCCTACGTCCTGTATGTATGCTATGTGGGAGAATGTGTATGGTTGTGTTACAAGGTGTACCCGGGGAGCTCGGAAGCGTAACCGGGAGACTTGGGGAAGAAGAACAGTAAAGGTTGCCTTGTTGTCTATTGCTCAAGCTTGTGCTCCCCCCTCTCATCTGCGGCATGGATCCTCCTTTATAGAGCTCAGGGGAGTCCATAGTGCCGGTACGCGGAGGGAGATATTTTCCGGTGAGCTCTCCTGTGCGCCCCTCCGCCTGCGACGCCCACGCCGGAGTTGGTGGAGCGTCCCGTCGCCCCTGTCCGCCTGTGACACCCACGCCGGAGTTGGTGCAGCACGGCGGGTAGGTCGCCTCGGAGAGCAGCCGCTGCAGGCGGCTAAAGTCGTGCGAATGTGACCGAGCATACTGTAACTGCCAGAGCGTGGAAGAAAGGAGCTCTCTCAGTCAAAAGTCTTCTGATGCTCAGGGCTCGTGCGGTGACAGGGTGACGCGCCCTGTCACCACGCCGTCGGCTCACCATAAATGCGGTGGTTGGTGATGGCCAGCTCGAGCCGGCTCCGCGCCCGGGCGCCGCGCGCGTGGAGCGCCGAGGCCGAGCGTCCCGGCCCCGGGCAGCGCCCGCAGCCTCAGGCGCTTAGAGAATAACCAGCGATGGCCAGTTGTTTTTTGCACAGAAAGTGGGCCCCGGGGGGCTGATATGGCCGAAGGCCCTTATGTTCCCGAGAATGTGGGACCCCCATTCCCGTTTCGCCGACAGCAGCGGATAGGCCGACCAAACGTCCCAGCTCAGGGAAGCCCGAACCTAGGCCGCCTTGCCAAAATGAGTGCGAGCCTCGAACGTGGCACCCGGGACAGCCAAGCCGGAGAGATCATCCCGATTCGTCCCACCTTCCCGGGAAGCGTCGACTGTATCGGTACTGGTCCTTTGGTTGGCTATTGGTTTAATGAAAATCTCTCCTCTCCTCCTTTATTAGAGAAAGTCTTCCCCTTTCCTTTGCCATAGGGTACGACTGCCCGGACCCCATCGGACGCGATGGCGAGTCCGGGCGGTCCGTCCGACTCAGTCCGGGGCCTCTGGGCCCCTGCGCACATAGGGTACGACGGCCGGGCCCCATCGACGCGATGGCGAGTCCGGGCTGCTCATCCCGACTCAGCCTGGGGCCTCCGGCCCCGGTGTAATAATCCGGACCACGCCGCTCTGTCGAGCGCGAGTCCGGGCAGACCGTTCCGGTCGAGGATCTCCTCCCGGAGTCAAGAGCTGCACTCTCGCAAGGGAAGCCGAGCCCGAAAACGACCCCCACGGGGCGCGAGTACCCGGACAGCATCGCCTCGGCAAGGGCGGGTCCGGGGAGGCCATCCCAATATGATCCATGTTCTTACCCGGGCCTCCGTACCTGGGCACGTAACGACCATACATATCAAGCCGCATTACCGCCCGGGGCCCTGGGTCCCGGGCACATACTTGAGCCGAGGCACGGATTCCCGAATCCGCGCCCCGGGCCTGACACCGAGGAGCCGAACCAGGGCGGCATCGCCAAGGCGAGCGCAAGCCTAGGAACGCGACACCCGGAATAGGGCGCGATAGCCCGGACAGCACCGCCCCGGCGAGAATGCATCCGGAGGGTCGTCTCACATCCCATATTCAAGCCCGGCCCCCAAACCCGGCTTATATCAAAACCGTATTTCAGTCCGGGGCCCCCGGGTCCCGCGCGCATGCCATTTCCCGGCCTCGAGGCTCGCGAGGGAAGCGAGTCTGAGCTCCTTTCCCGAACACCAGCGACCTCCAAACAACACAATAAAACAAGGTACGAAAATATAAACATAATCATATACATATACAAATGACTCCCTTTGTACAAGACAGGCCAAACCGGAGCGCAAGCACGAGCGAGGCCTGGATCGTACGGGGGGCGTCACCGGAGTACTTCTGACCGGATCCCGGGTGACTCGGATGGGGAGCACTCGGGGGCATGGAGGGTCCCCGGGCCCCGAAGGCACCCGCGTATGGCGTCTGAAGGAAACCGGCGTCTCCCTCAACCTCTTCGTCAGGCATCGGCTCTACAAGAAGTTCACCGCGGTCGAAGAACCCTGCCTCCGGGGCAGCGGATTCGACCACGGCCTCCCGCGCCTCCTCGCGAACGACCGCGACCTCCTCGCGAACCACCGCGGCATCCTCGCGAACCACCGCGACTTCCTCGCGAAATCCCGCGACCTCTTCGCGATTTCCTCGCGCATGGCGAACTCGCACCCCCGGGACGCGAAGCCCGGCCTCTTGGGCCCGTACGCGTTCTCCCCGGGAGAGTGTTTCCTACTCCCACGCCTCCATCTCGGCCAGGCACGGGAGAACTCATCGGCGGCGGATTAGGTGGCGGCCTCCAAACGGACGACGCGCCTCATTGCTGCCGCGGCCTCCGACCAGCGGTCACCACGAAGAACTCGGTGGCGACAGTACGGGCGGCAAGCTGCCGCCTCGCCATCGCGACCGCTACCGCCGGCCTTCCTCAACACCTCGTTCCATGTTTTCAGCCCGGATCCCGGGTACGTATCACATCTAAAAACAACAAATTGTCAAGCTACGTCAAGTCCATGGCGAACCAGGCGGACCCCGCGTCCCCTCTTTTCTTCAAGACGTGGCCCTGTTCCTGCCCGGGCTAATCCCGGTCGAGCAACAGGGCCAGGGGCCACTGTCGGCGAAGTGGGACTGGGGGTCCCACGTTCTGCGGGGACGCGTGGATCTCCGGCCACGTCAGCCCCTCCGGGCCCACTTTCTGCAGAAGAGAAGACCGGCTATGGTCAATGTCCCCTTGGGCGCCCGGGGCGCCATCTCCATCGGCCCCGGGCGCCGATGTCAGCATCCGACAGCCGGGCGCCGATGCCCCGGCCCGACGGCCGGGTGCTGATCGCCCGGGTGCCCGGGTGCCGATCCTTCCGGTGCCCGGGCGCCGATCCTTCTGATCCTGGGTGCCGACGCCTAGGCCCGGGGCCGATTGACCGACTACCGATGCTGACTGCCGACTGCGATTGCCGATGCCCGATTCACTGGAAGGACTCCGCGGACCAACTTGCCAACTACTCTGCCACGTGGGCGTCTCCCGAGGCCCCCGTGGACCCCGACCGTGCAGTCAGAAAACTTTTGACTATGGAGGCTTCGTTCACTGTGTAGTCAGAAGCTTTTGACTATGCAGGCCCCTTTTCCACGACCAGCCGCAGAGGCGTGCGCCGTCACATCTCTCCGCTCCATCCTCTCACGACGACGTGCAGCAGCAGCACCTGCTCTGGCGTGGGCGTTGCAGGCGAACAGGGGCGACGGGACGTTCCTCCAACTCCGGCATGGGCACCGCAGGTGGAGGGGCGCACAGGAGAACTCACCGGAAGATATCTCCCTCCGCGTACCGGCACTGTGGACTCCCCTAGTTCTATAAGGGAGGATCCAAGCCGATGAGGGGGGGAGGGGAGACAGACGGAACGGAGAACCTCTGACTCTCAGCTATCTGCTCCCGAGCTCACTCTTTAGCCACTGTTCCTGTTCTCAGGCTCCGGCCGAGAGCTAGATACACCTTGTAACCACAATACCACATTCATCCACCTCATAGCAAAACACACACAGGAGTAGGGTATTACGCTCCGGCGGCCCGAACCTGTATAAATCCTCGTGTCTTCCTTGTGCATCGATCCCTTCTTCCCCGCGCGATCTCCTCGGTTCGGGCGGTCCGGAACCGCTTCGGACGGTCCAGACTCCTCTGTTTCTTTTACGTCTTCTTCGCGTATCCTTCTTCTACACCCTAACGCCGGCTTCGCCTGAGAACTACTCCCCTGGCCGAATCTCAAAGGGGGGTCTCCAGACCTCCCGCCGTCGAGGTTTCATCCTCCGACACCAGCCTAGCGGGCATTTAGTGCCATGAACATGCTTCCGGGTTGTAGCCAGGGCAGCAGTGTTCGAGCCCCCGGGTTGTAGCCAGGGCGGCGACTTAGCTAGCTGGTTGTAGCCAGCCTAGCGGGCATTTAGTGCCATGAACAGGCTCCCGGGTTGTAGCCAGGGCAGCAGTGTTCGAGCCCCCGGGTTGTAGCCAGGGCGGCGGTTTAGCTAACTGGTTGTAGCCAGTGTAGCGGGCATCAAGTGCCACAGCTGAGATTTGGTTGTAGCCGAGTCTCAGGGTCAACGAGTGGTTGTAGCTACTCGGGAGATACAGGACAGTTAATGCGAAGTAAAAGATGATATATAAGATGATTCTTTTAATTGGCGAGTTGTTGAAAAGCAACTTGCGGAATGGAATTGAGCGTGAGCCTCTTTCTGACAACTAAAATTTGGATCTCACTAGTGTTTGCAAAGAAAAATGTTTCGTAAGGCTAATTTTCGCACTAAACCCTTAGCCTTTTTATCTGACCGACATGCATCTTTCCCGGCTTGCTGAGTACGAAAGTACTCACCTGTTCATATATATGTATAAGTAGGTTTTGGAGAAGAAGACGAAGATCCGACTGCTTGCCGAGTTCCTCCAAGACCAGGCCGACTACGAAGACTTCTGAAGGTTTCGAGCCTAGTTCCCAGCGAGCCTGTGTATAGTTTTGTCCAGCTTCCGACCTGTTTTGCTGTTCACGCTAGTTTACTGTTGATCATTTTTGCCCATCCCGGGTTTGTCCTGGATGGATCTCCTTGTACATATATGTAAATACCCTGTTATGTATTTATTGTAACTCTGAGTTGTATCATTGTGTGCGTACCCGACTACTGATCCTGGGATCGGGTGCAGTATGCACATGGTGGCCTTCCACCTAGTCGGGAGGCGCCACAATCAAGCTGCAGTCAAGCACGTTCTCAGGTACATCGCCGGAACACGACACCACGGTGTCCACTATTCCCGGGAGGAAGAAGACCGGCAAACTCTCCATGGCTACAGCGATAGCGACATGGCTGGCGACCTGGATACGCGCAGGAGCACCAGCGGCATCCTCTTCTTCCTCGGGTCCAGTCCCATCTCGTGGCAATCGGCGAAGCAGAAGGTGGTGGCACTATCTTCGTGCGAAGCCGAGTACATCGCCGCGACAGCCGCCACCTGTCAAGCAATCTGGCTAACTCGGCTCTTGAGTGATCTGAGTGATTCGGAGTCCAGACGCGGAGATCAAGGTGGACAACAAGTCCGCCATTGCAATGACGAAGAACCCGTCTTCCATGACCGGAGCAAACACATTGATACTCGATATCATTTCATCCGGGAGTGCGTCGAGGACGGGAAGATTGTTATCAACTACATTCGTACGGAGGAGCAGCGCGGATGTTATTGACGAGCCGCTTGGCCGTGTTCGATTCCAGGAACTTTGTCAGAGATCGGCATCGCAAGCTCACTGGTAATGGCGACAAGAATTAGGGGGGAAAATGTTGAGATTAATCCTAGCGCCATCTCTATTTCTGCTCCACTCTCCAATTTCCTAGCACACGATTCCGTTGTGGTGATCGTGCGCATATACCGTGGCTCTGACGCACGCTGCGTTCGTGCGGGAGTTCATCCGAGTCCTAGGGAGCGACGTGCGCATATCTTCGGCCGTAGTGGCGCGGCTCAGTCGGGAGGCATGGCGGACGTGCACTAGTTGCATGGCGAGGAGCACCGCCGGTCGTGGGATGACACGATCCAGTAGGGAGGTCTCTGAGGCATGCTTTGCATTGTATATAAGTTGATCAAATGCATCAGAAAACGCTGCTAAGTCGGGGCGGCACAAAATCGCATCTCTCTTCTTTTCCTCTGTCTCTCGCTACGCAGGCGCGGATACGCGGGCGAGGACCCGGGCAAGGGGCCCGGGAGCAGACGCGGGCGCGACGAGGCCCCGGGGCGAGGGCCCGGGCGCGGAAGAGGTCCCCGGGGCAAGGGCCCGGGAACGGACGAGTTCCCGGGGCGAGGGCCCGGGCGCGCGCAGGAGCTAACAGTGGCGTGGCCGCGCACGTCCACGCGCGGGAGGCGCTCCCACCGACGCGTCGCGGGGTTGGCCACGTCGAACACCCAGTTGTCGCCGCAGAGCACGAGGCCGTTGCAGTGGTCCCGGACGGGGCTGTGTCCGCCCATGTAGCCGGGCAGGAAACCGAGGTCACCGTCGACCCGGGGGCCCGTCGTGGAGGAGCGGCGGGCGAAGAAGCGCGGGCTGGGCTTAGTCGACGAGGTTGAGGTTAGACGCCGCGCACCGCGTGCGGCAGGGCCTGGCGGAGCACACCCGCGGGCGGCGACCACCGCGCGCACACACTTGCAGACGCGGCGGGAGGCGGCCGAGGATGTTGGCGAGCACGGCGTCGGGCAGCGCGATCCCCGTCTCCATGTCCGCCGCGCGCGGCGCGCCCTTGATGCAGACTTGACTAGCGAGCAGGTCAACGCTCCGCGGCAGCTCGCAAGCCGGCGGCGGTGGCCGATGGTGTTGGACTAGTACTAGCAGTACTCTACTGTAGTTGAGGCATGAGCTGGCCAGCATCAGCTAGGCCAGATTCCATTTGACAAGCATAAAAAAGCTGGAGAAATTTTTACTGTTACTAATTTAATTTTTTTTTTAATTTACAAAACTAATTTTCGTTTGAATCATTCAAAACTAGTCTCTTGCCGCCCTGGGTCACGGCGGGATTTAAAAAACCACCGTGGCCCAGGGCGCGAATGGCATCCGTCACCCGGGGCTAACGGCTCCGGCGGCCGTTTAGCCGCGGGAGGCCACGTGATTCGCCGCCCTGGGGACGGCGGCGAATGCCCCCAGGAGCCGAATGCAAAATTGCATTCGCCGTCCCGGGGGACGCGGTTTTTAGCATAGTAAACGACGTCCGCATAAGGATCGGACCGTCCGAATCCAGGGGGCCGCCTGCAAAATTTTTTTCTTTTTTTTTGATATTTTTTTCTCAACTAGCAACACGAGAATAGCAAAATCTCGTGAAGGTCAGCTTAAACCATGTAAGATGTGGCTGTAGAAAATTTACGAGTGTGCTTTCAAAAAAACCGTGCTGAAACTTCGACCTCAAAACTCAATCTTCCCGCCGAATTTCATAAAATTTTTTTGGACAACGCGCCGACAAAGTGGGGGGAGCGATGTAAAATTTTCTGTAAGATGTCCGTAGATACTTATTTTGCCCGATCCGAGACCGTATGCGAAATTATGACTGTTTTAAGGTAGTTACGGCGTTACAACAATTTGCGTCGATTCGGACCGTCCGATCGGTGTGCGGACGTCCTATGCATTCGCCGTCTTGGAGAGGCGGCGAATGCCAATTCGCCGCCCTGGGGCATTCGCCGCCCTCCCCAGGGCGGCGAATCACGTGGCCTCCCCGCGGCTAACGGCGGCCGACGCCGTTAAGCCCTAGGTGACGGAATGCCATTCGCCGCCCTGGCCACGGGTTTTTAAATCCCGCCGTGGCCAGGGCGGCAAGAGACTAGTTTTGCAAATGATTCAAACCGAAATTAGTTTTTAAATTAAAAAAATTAAATTAGTAACAGTAAAAATTCAAAGGCTGGAATGCTTCGTGTTGGGCCAAAAACCGGGCGCCCGGCCACACCACGGCAACATTTTTGCCCCAAAATCCGAGAAATTCGTGTCAACTGCAGTGGGCAACGGGCGGCGCGTTCGTCGTCGCGCAGGCGTCGCGCGAATGCGTTCACGCATCGGCGCGTCTCCTCACCCATTCTTTCTGTCCCGATCCCCGACCAGGTCTCCCCAATTTTGCTGCGAAGGAGGAAGGCGAGGCGAGGCCGATCGGAGGAAGCTAGCTAGCTCGCGATGTCGTGCTCCGCACGCGGTGCACCGCGCGGTGGAGGCGAGCGGCGGCCCCCTCCTCACCCGCACCGTCCGCACCTCCCTCGACACCGTCGTCCACCATGCCGGCCAGGCCGTCGCCGGCGGCGCCAGGCTCATCAACAACCGCATCGTACGCACGACCGATCTACTACTACACGCCCGCTCGTCCTCTCGTGGTTGCGGCCTGATTGATTCCGGCGTTTGTTTCTTCGGGTAGGGGAGCCAGAGCTACAAGAGCATGAAGCTGACGGCCAAGAGGCTGGAGGACGCGGCGCTGTCCTACAGAGGGGAGGAGCGGGTGCAGCTGCTGCGCCGGTGGCTCGTCGCGCTCAAGGAGACCCAGCGCGCGGTCGCGGCGGCGAAGGAGTCTCAGCACGCGGCCTATCCCGACCAAACCCTGCCCGTGTTGGTGAGCATATGCATATCTGATCTAGCTTGCCCGAGTTTTTAAACTGCGTTGCGTGATCGATCGGGCACGGGCTGGTGCGCATTGCAGGATCTGTACTTATGGATTACGAAACGGGGCCACAGCCGATGAACTTTATCCATGTTTTCCTCTACAGCCACGCTTGAGTGCACCGTTTTGTCCACGTAGGTTTGTTGCGGAATTCGATTTGCGAACGCCTCGTGTTGCCCTACTATTTAGTCATCCTAATATTTGAAACAATTATCTCGGTCTCTATGGATCAGATGATCTGAAGTTCCAAACTGAAGAAGAATAACTTTCACTGCTCTCAGAAATTTTTGGGCAAGTTCTTCAACCATTTCATGTCTAATTACTTGCTCTATTTTGAAAGTTCTGTGGCTTTGGGATGTGAAGGATGGCCTTTAATTTTTCACTCATATACTGTTGTGGTCTGTTGATGCTGCATACAGAATGTGTCTTTCTGGAGGAAAGGATGTCCACAATGCAATTCTTAGCAGCATACAGGAGTTAGCAAACTTATTTTCAAGTTACCATGATGAAGTATTGGTACGTACTTTCTGTTTTCTTCCTCTCAACATTAAGCCATAGACTGGGATTAAAAAACTAGTTCAGATATAGACCTCTTAGTTCAAGAAAAGTAGAAAAACTCCTTACCTTAGCCACTTGGTTCATGACTTGATCTTGGAACTTTTTTGGTGATTACATTAGACGCCAGAAAAGATATAATATTTTTTTCGCCGGACCGGCGCGACGGAACGTCGGCCAAGTTCATTTAGGGGAAAAGTTTACAAGTTCATTAAGATTTAGGGAAAGTTTACAAGTCAGAGAAACATCAACAGGATTGTTGTATGGACACTCATACCAGCCGCAATTCTACATGAACTGCACAGTGGCTAGACGATCTCTACACCCAACACAGACGCAGAAAAAGACATAATATGTATCATTACGAATATGTACCTCTGTGTTTTTGCTCCCCAGGCAAAACGTGATGAGCTGCTTCAGTTTGCTCAATGTGCAATCTCAGGGTTAAAAGTAAATGCTGACATTGCAAGGTTAGCTCTTTCTTTCGGGGGAGGAGGAAGGTTTGTTTCGGGAATCTACTGTTACATATGTATTTTACATGCTCCCAAATTTGTGTCATTTCTTGATCCCAGATTAGATGATGAAATCGTGCAGCTACAACAACGGATAAATGGAATGGATGCTCTTCAATCTAATTCAACCAGTAGGCGTAGCAAAGCATCTCAAACAGTCGCGGAGGTGGGCCTAATTTTCTTTACTTTTATAGCATTGAGGGTGTAAATTATAATTTTCATTTAAGAGAAGGCAAATTAAGGATACCTTTAATTCTGCTATATGACAAGAGAAATACAGCCGAATTTTATCGCTTGATCCATATGTAAGATCAACATGTTTCTGCTAGACTGAGGGTTAATGAAAAACTATGTCAATGCTCTAATTAATAAATTTTAAATTGTCCACTGTTTCAAAAATTGGAGTTTGAAGATTATGAAACTACTCTTTGTGCATACGCATAACATTTTTTTGTTACTGTTCATGCATTTATGTGAAAATGCACATTCACTCTTTGGTTTCTGCTAAAACAAAAGATGTGTGAGTATGGCCTACTAAAACATTACTGTCCAGTGTCCTCTCTGGAGAATAAAGACAAGTGATCACAAATTAATTGCATTATCCTTTTAAAGAAGTGCATAGAAATGCTCGTTTCTATTTCTTGAAGTTTTGATCATCTGGCCTTCATACTTATTCTTTCCAGTTATTTGAAAAGGGATTCAGCATTGTATTTCAGAATTATGATACTATTTGCAGGGTTTCAGAACTGCAGTTAATGAGGTTCGGTTATGCTCTAGAATGGAAGAACTTCTATTGATGAAGAAATCAATACATCATGGCAACTCATTTGAGACATATTTCGAGAAGGCATGATATTTGTAATTTTTATATTAATGTGGCTTTGTGTTATTGTTCTGGGTAATTCTTATTCTGGAATTCAGATTTAATACAACAATAACAGTTAGTTATTAATTTCTCAAACTTATCTCCTTGTCACCCCTTTTTGACTGACACACATGTTACTATCCATATACCATTTCATAAACTTTTCAGGTCGATAATTGAAGGTTTTGTCAGAATCTCTTGCAAATTCAGCTGCAAAAGCGGAAAGGCGTATATTGGAAAATAGGTTTGTGACTTAAGCATGCTGTGTTTATTGCTCTCAGTTTCAGCAACTTAACACATTTATTTCATAGCATGTAAGTGCACTCAAAGTAATTTTGGTGCAGCATAGTTGGTATAACTTGAAGTTATAAGTAAATTTTAGGTAGAATAGTTATATGCATGTTGTCGTATTTATATACTACCTACGTTCTTTTCTACTTTATGTTCTGGATATCGAACTGTCTCCGATGTACATGTTTTATCGTTACTATTTCAAACTATATATTTATAAAAATTATTAAAATAGAACTATATGAAAGAGTTTTTCATAACAAATCCTCTAATATATGTTTCACATTTTAAATCCTAATAATTTTGCATCTATTAATGAATTAAGATTTTGAGGTTTGACTGCACACATTCTAAGATGCCATCCTTTTGAGAACAGAGGTTGTAGTAATCAAGGGGTATTTGTTCCAATCTTCCACTGTAAAAAATATATATATTTTGCATTTCAGGCATGCCTTTTATTGCCACCAAAATGTTTGAAATGGCCCTTTTGCTTTGATGTGAATTTGTTGGGCCTATGTTTTTAAATGTAGGCTACAAAAGGAAGAATCTCTTATCTTCCGAGTTACCAAAACAAATGAAGTTAGTGGAACGGAAAAGGTAACTTTCTTTGCTACGAGCCTGTGAATTATCACTTCAACTATTACGGTTATTTCGTAAGTCTTACTATGAGCCGTGCAGGAGCTTGTCCTGCATTGAAATTGATAAACAATACATATTTCGCCTGAAAAGAAGACCATCTTAACTTCACCTAACTGTTGTTTCTGAAAGACAAAACATAGCTGGACATCTGAACTGTTCTAACTCTTTTCTTCAGTAATCTTGGGTCATATAGATTGTCTTTAGTTTCTAATTTCTGTTGTTTGTCCTCTTCTTTAAAGGATTTAGTGGCTGAGATCTCTGAGCTTGAGAAGCAAAAGGATCAACTTGAGGCAGAACTAAAGAAAGTATGACGATCCATTCATTTTCCTTATTCCTACAGAACTAACGTTCCCAATCCAAACATTTGATCTATTTCGTGAATGTATCGAATTGCAAAATGCTGGTAATTTATTGTTTTGAATTTCATTAAATATTTCCATTTCACTTTTAAGAGGTAGCCAAAACCTGTAAAGTTATGTAGGGATGGAATTTCCGTAAATGCATCAACACGGATCACAATCCAATATACGTTTTATGTGAATTATTCTTTTTACTTTCTGTAAGGAAAAGAAAGGAGCTCTTCCATTTATTTATGGAAAGAGAGAAATAAGCGTTACAAAACAACATAGAGATGCACTGCAGGGGCAGTGTGATCCAATGAATTGCACCACAGATTTACAAAAGCCTAATCACCACCAAAGCTACGAACTATAGTTTTGTGTTATTATAAAGTTGAGATATAATTTTAAGCCTCTGTTTATGTTATTATAAAGTTGAGATATAGTTCTGAAACTCTTATACTCCCTCCAGTTTTTAATATTTGATGCCGTTGATTTTTGGAATTAAGTTTGGCCATTCATCTTATCCAAAAATTTTGTGCAAATATGCAAAAATATAAGTCATGCTTAAAGTACCTTTATTGATAAAATAAATCACAACAAAATAATTAATAATTACATATTTTTTAAATAAGACGAATGGTCAAACGTAATTTCGAAAGTCAACAGCGTCAAATATTAAAAAACAGAGGGAGTACTCTTTTATGCGGGAAAAAAACTCTCATACTTAATAATGATGGTCAATGTATGGGAACTGGGAGGACATCCTGGACAAACACTCAATGTGTCTATATGAGCTTTGAATAAATTCACTTTAAATTGTGATTTATAGCCTTAGTAGTGCCCTGCAGATGTAATTCTTGTCCAGCATCTCAGATGTTATAAACAAGACAAAAGCCAAAATTTTGAAATGTGATTCTTAAGAATAGTTCTAGGCAGGTTTTTTAGTCGCTTCTTAGCAATCATGAAAATAAGAGTATAAGACTGGGCAATGAAAGTGGAAAAGAAAAACCACCTAAAATTAATTTAAAAATCAAATTCTAAAATTCAAATTGAGATGCAGCTTTTTAGAGAAAACAGTTCCAAGCGGGCTCTAAGTGTTCCTTTTAATTTGGTACCTGATTTAGAATAGAATTTGACATTTCATTTCAAAACTACCTGACGGCTTCGCCAAATTATTTAGCATTATCTGTTAGGTTTTGCTGTTCTGTAGAGGTTATGATCCCTTGAGAGACTTATTTGTAAGAGTGATTCTGAAACTCAGATTACAGGTAAATACTAAACTGAATGCGGCTGTCATGAAGCTTAAAAAAACTAGAGAGGAGAGAGACCAATTCGATGAAGCCAGCAATCAGATTGTGCTGCACTTGAAAGCAAAGGTTTGATGACCTTTTCTTTTTTAGATACTAGAATTCGACAGCTTTATCGGTTCATCGCAAGCTAGGCTTTCACTTGTTCATTGTTTTCTGCTATGTTCTTACTCTAGGAGGAAGAACTATCAAGATCTATTGCTTCCTGCAAAGTTGAGTCAAGCACTGTCAGTGCGTGGATCCACTTTTTAGAAGATACATGGAAGTTGCAGTCTTTATATGAAGAACTAAGGCAAAAACAGGCCAAGTATGTAGGTTCTTTTAGAAAAGTATCGTGTGATTTCTCTATGAAAATACCATTAAAATCATGCAAGATTTTGATATACAAAGATTTGATGATATATGTTAGCACTGGTTTGAACTTTTCTTATTGCAGTGATGAATTGGATAGGTGTGCAACTTGCTTTGCGAAATTGATTGATCATCATGTTTGTGCACGAGTGGTACTTCATTTGACTATTGTCACAGTACTGCTGCGAAACTCCTTTTGCATAGCCATTGTTTCTCAATTTGTTGTTTCTTTTTGTTTTGTAGGAAGAGCTGAGCATTTACATTGATCGTATAAAGACCTTTGTTGATAACTTGAAAATATTTGATGACAGGTATAGCTCTCGTTTGCTAGTTTAGACAACTTGCGCTGTTGCACATGAAGTTTTCCTGTTGCTAATGCTTCTAACTGAATCACCAGATCTGTATCAGCGGAAGAAGAAAATAATGGTTCATCCAAGCAATCAAATCCACGTAAATACCTTGAGGAAGAATATCTGGAAACTGAGAAAAAGGTTATCTAAGTCTTTCTACTGCTTGCCAAAAATAGAGATGCTAGTAGAGGAGAACAAGCTGGGATCAGGAAACTGGTTCCCAAAAGGTTTCTGGTGACATTTATAATTACCTTTTGTTCTATTTCAGGTTGTAGCAGCATTCAGTTTGGTTGATAACATCAGAGCAATATATTTTTCCAATCAAGAACATCAAGCTAGGTAGTTGTTAAAACCTTTGGGGGAGTTTTTAATATCCTTAAGAAGGTCCTGAGAGTTACCACACTTTTAGTGTTAATTTGTGATATCTCTAGCACCTTCCTATTGTATGAGGTACCAAGAGGTATCACAAATTAACGCCATAAAATGTTACACTCTTATTATCTTCTCGAGGATACAAATAAGCTCAACTATTAGAGCCTTCTGCAGGATACTTTGCAGTCTGAAAGAACACTAGAACCGTGCCTATTGTTTATGCAGGAGAGATGATCCTGATGTCAAAAATCTATGTGCCAACATAGACAAGCTGCGGGTCGAGTTTGAATCGGTTCCACGGCCAGTGCTGCAAATCAAGATCAAGGAGAAAGAACAGAGAACAAGGCGATCTCGTTCCTTGCAGGCTGCTGGCTCACCAAGAAATCCAGGACATGAGTCCCCAATACCAGCACAACTCAGGACACGCCTACCATCAGAGTCTGACTCAGAACTGGCAAGATTTGACCCAGATCAGTACAAGGAGTACTCGGCTGACGACATAAGTGGGTGGGAGTTTGATGAGCTTGAAGATGATGAGGTAAGACCAGGCTTCCAGTGATCTGTACAGGCAGCAAACTGGACTCACAAATCCTGAATAGTTCATGCAGAAATAGAATCATCAGTAGTCTAAAATTTGGACAACGTATAGTGGAGGGCTGTGTACAAACTGTACATTGTAGTCTTCGTTTCCGTAAAGAAGTTTTTGCTTCCTCTTGTGAACGTCGTGTTTTCTTCTGCACATATGTCGGTCATTGATAGAAGAGCCGTTTACGATTTATGATGTGTCAACCTCTCCAATCGTACACACAAATCTGCTCGGTGTATGCTATCCTGACCTGCTAAAGTCAACTTCCTCCTCTTTTGTTCGTCTGCGTCTTCCTCCTTTTAGCCTTTGTTCTTTTCTCCTGCTTTACTTGACAGCAGAAAGATCAAAGATGCTAAAAGAAACGGGAAAAAACAAAAGAAGCTCTCAACCCTTTCTATGCACAAAGGTGTTGCCCTACCTTTCTCAGCCTCTATTTTATATTTTCAATTCATAAATGTTCTTATCTACAAATGGAGCAAACAGGCAATTATTTTATCTCAACGGAGTACATTCATTTCTGAAATTTCTGGTTCTGACCATTTACAGCAACAAAAGGTGGAAGAAAATATGAGAAAGTACTGCCATAGCTGTACTAGTAATAACACAAAGGTATCAACTTATCCCCCACCACTACCCCTCCCTCTCCCAAAGAACCATTCTTTTGATCCAGGATTTATTTACACCTTTCCATCCCCTAACACATCTGAGGTAATATATAAGTACATGAATCTAGTCACTCTCTGGGTTGTGATTTGTGATTTATAGTAAGTACTACACTACAGCACCACCTCACTATTCTTTCGTCTTAAAATACTACTATTTTTAGGATTTAAATTTATCTCATAATACTATACTAATTCTCTACATATCTCACTATCTTAACCAATCATAACTTTTCTTATTTAATTTCTTCACCTACTTTTTTACCTCAACCAATTATAACATTGCTCAACTCCAATCTTAATTTCTTCAAAAAATAGCATAGGTTAAAGTATTTTAAGATGGAAGGAGTATATAGCAAAGCAATAAAAAAAAACAACAACTGCACACATCCAAAATTCCAAATCCAAGAAGAGAGCAGCAGAGCACCCAGCCACCCACTAAGTCACACACAGACACCCAGCCACCCAGTCCCAACAGTAGGAGTGAGTGAGTGAGCACAAGACAAACCCTGGAATCAATCAGCCTCAAAGACAAGGGGGGCCCAAGCTGCCACCCCCCATCCCAATTCTGTTTTCTTGGATCCCTCCCTGCCCTGCCACTGCCAATGCTGCTGCCACTGCCATTGCCTTGCCCATAAAAGTTTTTCAAACACTCCTGCCAGCCACTGCCCCCCCACCTCCTTAACTCCTCTCCTCCTTCCCCCATTTGGCCATCTTGGCCGGACGATCGGAGCCGGCTGCCTCCACTCGATGTGCCCAAGAGCGACGGCGCAGCACGGGGGCGCTGCAATGGCGAGAGCAGCGGGGGTTGCTGCTGCGGCGGCGGCTCAGTGCTTCGGGGAGGAGGAGTACATCGACCTGGATCTCAGTTCTTGCCGGGGGTTCGAGTTCCGGGTGTGCCGGAGCGCGGCGGCGGCGCCCTGCGGGGATCAGATGCTCTTCCGGGGCAGGCTGCACAAGGCCTCCGTGCCGAGGTTGGGAGCCAAGCAGCAGGAAGCTGATGCGGGCGGCGGCGGGTGTGGCGGCGGCAGGAGGAGCACCGCGACGGTCGCGCCGTGGCAGCAGCCGCATGCTGCTGCTGCGGGGATCCGCAATTCGCAGCCGGCGGCGAGGCTGCAACAACCGGAGGGCGTGCACACCGGCCGGCGCAAGAAGGCCGCCAGGACCGTGCACGCGAAGCTGCAGGCGTCGCGGGCCTTCTTCCGGTCCCTGTTCGCCAGGACCTCGTGCTCCGACGAGCAATGCCACGGCGTCGGCGTCCGGGCTACCAGGAGCAGGACGGCCACGGCTCCTGGCGGAATCAAGAACGGCGGAGCGGCCGGAGCCTGCAAGCCGGGGCCGTTTGGCCAAATCAGGAACAGCTACGGCAGCTGCAGCGGCAGGGCGGCGGCGGCGCCGACCACTCTGAGGAGCAGCATTGAGCAGGAGAAGCTGATGGACGAGGAGGAGCACGCGGCCAGCGTCCGCCAGCGCAAGTCCTTCTCCGGCGTGATCAAGTGGCGTCCAGCCCCGCCGCCGCAGCCCGCCGCATCAGCGAGGCCGCCGCTAAAGCGATGCAGCAGCGCCCGGTCCGAGTCGGAGGGGCTCATCCAGGGCGCCATCGCCTACTGCAAGCGCTCGCAGCAGCAGCTCGTGCTCGCCAGGAAGAGCGTCAGCGACGCCGCCCTCTGCTCCCTGCAATTCCAAACTCAGCTGTAGCCTTAGCCTACTCCTCCTACGTGTGCATGCTAGCTACTCTAGTAAATGTCTCCCAAAATGATCACGACGATGACAATAATGTGAAGTGCTTCTTTCTTTCTTTCTTCCATCTCACTGCCCACGCCACGTTTTTTCTTCGCAAAGGAAGAACAAAACAACGAGAATTCAGGTCTGTTAGTAGAAGTAGTAGCATAATACAGCAGCAAACAAACTCATCAATCCCCGTAAAAACCGGAGAATTCTGCAGCGTCCTCTCAACAAAGAACGGCGCACATTTTTCTTGTCAGCATGGACCGCTGCCGCAGTGCCGCTGATGGCGGCTCAGAATTTGTTCTGACAAACTGCCACTCGCTCATTCAGTGCGATAGTAAATAGCGGCATTAAACCCCAACCCTGAAACGCAGCAGTGACTAGCTAGTCGCTATCCCCTCCACGCGCCCACCACTACACCACACCGCAGCTAGCTACGCGCGTACTGCCGCTGCACGCTTTCGGAACCCGCGAGCAAACACGAAACGCGATCTCCGTCGCCGCGATGCTGCCGTCGATAAGCGGTAGATCGATGGATCGACGGGGCGCGGCCCGGTAGCGAGGACGGCCGGCGAGAGGGGGTCCCCGCGGCGCGTCATCAAAGGCTGAAAGGGCGGGGGGTGATCGGGTGAAGTGAAGGTGCGCACGCAACCACCCGCACTCGCGAACTGCAAGTTGCTTCGTCCTTAATACTAGATTTGATACAATATAATATTACGAATCTGAATAAATTCTTCAATTTTTAATAAATATTTAGTATAAGTATAAAAATATAAATCATGTTTAAAGTTCTACTTATTTTTAATGTCCCTAATATTTTAGCTTTAAAAGTCCAAACTCACACTTGCTAATAATAAACTAGTTCCCAACAAAATAAATTATATTTACTTATTTTTTAAATAAGATAAATAATTAAATATGATATTAAAAATTAGTAAATCTATAAAAGTTAACGTTTTTATTTATTAAAAACTAAAAGGAGTACCTCGGAGAGGTTTGGTGGGGCTGAGAGGCGCATCGCGCACATGACATGGCCGCCAGTTTTGGTCTTACATTATCTCGGCAATTAACGTGGAGTACGACCGGAGGCAGTACGTTCTGCTCTGCCTTAATTCTTTGACCCCCATGAAGACCCTCTGCCTTGATCTTGATTGATGATGGACGCTGAATTGCTGATCGTTACATCGTTCTCAGATCGCCAAGAAACATCACAGTTTCTGGAACTGAACGAGCCTTATCGAACTAAAACCTTTCCGAGACCGGCTTGAGTGACACAAAGAATCGCGATGCGTGCCAAAGCCAAGCCAGAAATTTCTCGCTTTAGATGCGAGGAGAAAGCGTCTTTACATGTGCTCTCACCGGTTTTCTCCAGGCGATGGCTACGCACTCTACTCGAGTGCGCGCTCAAAGGCACACGACGAGAGAGAGAGAGTGAAAAGAAAATACAGCAAAAAGGCCTTTACTTAGCCTAGCTACCTCACCATGCATGTGCTGAGATGAGATGCATATATGGTGCGGTTACACCTGTGGGAACAGTAGCAGTAGCTAGCGCTATCATGGCGACTTTTGGTTTTCGGATGGAGATAACAACAGCTTTGGTGTGTGCGACTGTGTGTGTTCATGCAAACCACGCACGCATTGCATGTGTGTGTGTGCGCACATCTTTCGCTGCTCATCGCAACAGCCTGTACCGGACGCAGCCAAAGGCCCAAAGCCATGCAAACAAAGGCGATGGCAACGGCACGGCGTAAAATTTGAGCCGTACTTTTTCGATCTGGGCTCTTTTTTCGCGTATACCGATGCGCGGGCAGGACGTTGGCTGGCCAGATCGCCGGCGCTGAAGACGAGAGGAGACCGTACCGTAGCGCTGCATTGTCTTGTGTACACTGTACAGTAAGGTCAACTCGTCCAGGTTGCTGAAGAATTTTGTTCGTATTCTTTCGGAGAGAGCCGAGGAGGCGCCAATTTTAATTTGTTTGCTACTATACGTAAAACAAGGTTACTTCGTACGAGTGTACGAGCGGTAAATTCTGTTTTTTAGGAGTACAATCAATTGGCAACACTTAGTACTTTTTTTAGAACGGAAATGGTTTACTTAGAGTACATTTATACAAAATTCGGTTGAAACTTCAAAAATTTTGATTATGAATATTTTTTCAAATGTTTAGTTTAAAAACAGACATGTTTCAAGGCAAGTGCATGGACGACACAGGCCCCCAAAGTTGTAACACCCTGATTTTTTCGAGCCATTAAAAATTATTTAATAAAAACCTCTAATTTCGAAAATTTAGATATTTGTGTGTGAATTAAGGACATATGTGCCGAATACCTCAGAAACTTTCCTGGAAACCTTAAAAATCTCGCTTCAAAAATTCCCTCCAAAATTCCGAGACTTGAAGGTCTCTCTCTAAACCTATTAAAAATTCTTTCAAGTTCGAAATTGTGGAGGCCATGGGTCCCGGGTACCTCACCACCTACATATGGGCCACTCGGATAGGGGATGTGCCAAATTATGTAGTTAGAGATAAGATAGCATCCGGCAGACTTTGCCTTGTACGATAAGGAAAACATGGTTTTAGTCGGACGAGCTTCTATCTCTAAGAAAGAAATCCCTTGGCTCTATCCGGCTGGGATCCTTATCATGTTCCCCTATCCCCTAGTATATAAGGGAAGACAGGGCGCCCCATGAGGACAGGGAAGATCATTAATCGACATAACCTCTCAGAGGAATAACACCACAACTGAACGTAGGGTATTACCTCACATTGAGGGCCTGAACTAGTATAAAATCTTCTTTGCGTTCCTCTGTAATCCACCGAGTTTTTCCTTGCCGAGTAGCCCTATAGTTCTATTGCCGGTATAAAACATTGACAGTTGGCGCGCTAGGTAGGGGATCCGGCGAGTTTCACATCTACAAGCTCGATGGATCCAATAAGCGGAGTCGACGGCGACAAGTTCTCTCCTGGAGACACAATTTCTTTCGAAAGCCTCGATTTCGTCGCCGACCAGATCAGCAATCTTACCTTGGCCGAAGCAAATTCAATCCAGCCAGCTGAGGAACCAGCCGACGTTGCGCCAGTCGGCCCACAGGACGCCATAATCTCCTTCAACGATCTACTGCGGCAGTCCTTCACTTCGCCAAACATCGGGACAACTCTCTCCTTCGACGTTCGACTTGCGCTAGGCCTTGAGCCAGCTCGGGTTGGGCTAGGAAGGGGAGAGATCGTCAATCTCCCGCACGGATTCGGCGATGCTGCGGATTTACATCCCGCGCAGCAGACCCGATCTCCTGCAATTCAGTTTGGACACGGCCAAGCGCCGTTTTAGATTGGATCTAGAGAGGTCGGGGTCGTTCTTACTCCGATAAACTACTCGGAATCCGACTCTAAGTCGGATAACGGTTCGAGCACTAGCTTGGACTCTAGTTTGGCAAGTCTTCTTCTGTCCCGCAAGATCTTTATGGCTTCAACATCACCATCCGAGGTGCGCCGACTACAAGAGGAGCAACAGGAGGAGGTGCGCTGACTACAAGAGTAGCAACAGGAGGAGGCGCGCCGACTGCGACAGCAGGAGGAGGTTGACCGCGAGGCTCGCAATGACGGGCTACGCAAGGCTAGACGAGCGGCTCAGCAGCAGATTCTCTAGACTAAAGTCGGCGATCACGACGTCTTCGTCACGCCACAACAGAATGTTGTGGCCGCTACAACCTTGCTGGACACGCTTTAGCTCGGGTCTGATCACCAGGCCACCCCAACTATCGCCAAGATCAAGGCGATGATCACGGCTGCAGCCTGCCAGCAACAACAACAGCAGTCGGGCGACACCGTGGTACCAACTAACCGGTCGGGATCTCCAGCAGCAGGCTCATCCACATCGGCACGGCGTCGGGCGGCCGGCTCAAGTCGGCCACACGAGGAGTCAAGGCAAACGTCACTTGTCGATGTTTTACACCGGCAATAAATATATGGGGCTACTCGGCGGATGGAAACTCGGTGGATTGCAAAGGAACACAAGGAAATTTTATACTGGTTCAGGCCCTCGATGTGAGGTAATACCCTACGTCTAGTTTGTATGTATTCCTTTGAGGATATACGGTGGTAGTTCTGATGAACCGTATGGCCGTGTGCTTCTATGAGCTCTTCTGCCCTCATGGGGCGTCCTGCCTCCCCTTATATACTGGGGGACAAGGTTACAAGGTAGGAGTCCCCATCGGATTACGACTAGGAGATCTCCCCTTAGAGATATAACGTACCCGACTAGGACTGTATATTCCTTTCTATACAAGGCGAAGTCTGCCGAATCTAGCTATATCTCTAATTACAAGGCTAGGCCCATCCTCTATCCGAGTGGCCCATATGCTTGTCATGAGGTACCCGGGGCCCATGGCACCCACAGTAGCCCCCGAGACCTTCATAGTTGAGTCACAGCTGATGCCGAGTGCTCATCCTCCACGGTGAAGTCTTCCCGAGTGCATTGCTCCCGAGTACTCTTTGTCTAAGTGCTGCTTCTCCCGAGTCCTGCTTCATGTCAGCTGGCGGCGAGGCTATGAAGGTCTCGATGTAGATGTTGGAATAGTGTGCGCCGAATAGGCGCACCTATTAGGTGTAGCCCCCGACTTTGTGCTTAATTGTGAAGACAATTAATCATAAAGTCAAAGATCTTTAACCTGGTAGTCTTTCCCGAGTAGATTACTACTGGTATATGAGACTCTTCGGTATCATGTCAACCGGAATATGATTTATAGTCTTGCCGAGTAAGATGTTACTCGTATATAGGACTCTTCGACTTCATGTCAGTCGGAATGTGTGTTTATAGTCTTGCCGAGTAGGATGCTACTCGTATACGGGACTCTTCAGCGTCATGTCAGCTGGAAAGGGGGTGTTTATAGTCTTTCCCGAGTAATATATTACTCGAAAATTAGACTCGTCAGCTTCATGTCAGCTGGAAAAAGGGTTTATAGTCTTTCCCGAGTGGCGTCCCATTTGGAAGTTAGACTCTTCAGCTCGTCAGCTGGAAGATTGTTTATAGTCTTTCCCGAGTAGTGCACTACTCGAAGGTTAGACTCATCCGCGTCATGTCAGCGGGAATGAGAATTTTATAGTCTCTCCCGAGTAGTGTACTACTCGAAAGTTAGACTCATCCGCGTCATGTCAGCGGGAATGAGAATTTTATAGTCTCTCCCGAGTAGCGTACTACTCGAAAGTTAGACTCATCCGCGTCATGTCAGCGGGAATGAGAATTTTATAGTCTCTCCCGAGTAGCGTACTACTCGAAAGTTAGACTCATCCGCGTCATGTCAGCGGGAATGAGAATTTTATAGTCTCTCCCGAGTAGTGTACTACTCGAAAGTTAGACTCATCCGCGTCATGTCAGCGGGAATGAGAATTTTATAGTCTCTCCCGAGTAGTGTACTACTCGAAAGTTAGACTCATCCGCGTCATGTCGGCTGGAATAATGTTACTCATGGCAACTGGTGGCCACGCATGTAGGCCGAGTACCACTTTATGAAAATAAATCCATGGCGTGGTCAGGTGTACCCGAGAAAGATACCTGCATCCCCAATTTTAATGAAGACCAGCTTGTGATCCTTGTAAGGATATATCCTCGAGACCTGGTGGATAAGACAGATACCCAAACATATATATTTAGCAATAAGGCTCTCATGAAGCATATCTGTTTACCTCATCGGTTCCTGTGGGTAGCACCAGCGCTATAATTTCAACTCAGCCTGCGGGCGGCCCACATGGAGCATGCTACTGTAGGAACTCATGTCTTGGTGGCTATTACCAAGCAAGCCGGCCTGAACCAACCTACTCAGCATAGCTCTATAGAAGTAGCATCCATCGCATGTCAGGATGAGTATGGCGGTGTTGGTAACCGCAATCAGCCAGAGGAATCCTCGTCTGCAAGTCTTTCCGACTTATGCTCCGGATGCATCCTGGCTGCCACAGACGCCTGAGTAGGTATATTGCAGAATCTGCTCGCTCTCCCCAGGTGTGACGCGGTGCATGGGAACTCCGGATGCGCTTTGACGACATAGGTCTTCTCTGACTTCGGTAAAGCCGGATAAGGTACCCGAACCTAGCATTAGCGTAGGGTTCGGCTGGCGACCCTCATGGGGCGTACCCTATCCAACATAATTATAGCCAAGCTAGGCACCCGAACCTTGCATTAGCATAGGATTCGGCTAGCGACCCTCATGGGGCGTACCCAACCTGACAGAACCGTGACCAAATAAGGTACCCGAACCTAGCATTAGCGTAGGATTCGGCTGGCGACCCTCATGGGGCGTACCCTACTTAGCCGAGTGGTATACAGCCCCGACTGGCGCCGGGGGCCGATTGTTGGCTCGCATGGAGCGTAGTCGGGGAAGATGACGTCCCGACTGGCGCAAGTACTCGGTAAGTAGCCCTCATGGAGCATCCCGAGTGTATTTCGGCAGACTTGTCCAGCCCCCGAGCGTAGGAGATAGGCTCGAAGCCCTGAGTTCCTGTCACGCATATCCGGAGCTGGGCCTGCAATATAAAAATATCGGATGAGTAGCATCTGATGATGAAAATAATCACCCGAATAAAATGTATTTTACAATGTATGTAAATACGTGTTCTTCCTCTTTTTGATATTAATTTCCTCGAGTAGTTGACCCCTTACGTTTAAGCACTCTGCCCGACTAGTCATAGCCCCCTAGCGTCGGGAGTTGGCTCATGGCTCTTTCCCAGGCACGCGTTTTGGGTGACTTGAGTTCGTCTTACATGGAGCAGAGTTTCACGGATCGAGATTTATGCTACTCGAGTACTTTTGTAATCATTTAAGAGCAAAAACGGAGAAAAGTAAATGCGCAGCTTATACACCTATTAGGTGTAAGCGGCTGTGGCACTAGCAAGGCCGAGTGAGGAGATGTTTATCAGAAAGCGACTTAGCTGTTCGGTATTTGGGAGTGGGGATGCCATCCTCGTGTTTGAGCTTGTGAGCCCCCGAGCATGTCACTTGTTGTTCTGATAATCCTCAGTTGTTGAAGGTCGAAGGCGGTCGTGACCGACTGCCACAATGGAGCCGTCTGACTTGCGTTTGCGATTCCCAGCTTTAGTTGGGACCGCGTCGTCGGTGTCGTCCCGCTTCTTCTGTCAGGGTGACTTGTTGTCATCGAGGGCCTCGGCAACAGCGTGGGCCGAGTCGGCGTACTTGTTTGCCATGTCGAATAGGGCCTTGACAGAGTTGGGAGGCTTCCGCGCGAATTTGTCGATGAACGAGATGTCTTTGACTCCTTTTCGAAAGGCGGCGATGACGACCTCGTCCTTGATCTTCGGGATTGAGTTCCTCTTCTCAGAAAACCTCTTGATGAAGTCACGAAGAGACTCGTTCTTCCTTTGATGCAACTGATATAAGTCGTACTCGGAAGATGGCCTCTCGTATGTCCCCTGGAAGTTGGCGATGAAGCGTTCCCGGAGTTCTCCCCAGGAGCCGATCGATTGCTTGGGAAGTCCTGTTAGCCATGTCCTCGCTGAGTCGGCTAGAGCGACTGGGAGGTAGTTAGCCATGACTTTGTGATTTCCCCCAGCTGCTCGGATCGCCAGAGTGTAGACCGTGAGCCAGAACTCGGGATTGGTCTTGCCATCGTATTTGTTGATGCTTGTAGGCTTAAAGCCGACTAGCCAGTCGACCTGTTGTAGCTCCTGGGTGAAGGCTGGTATGCCTCCGTCTTCATGTGGACTCCAACCTCGACTACGGCGGCGAGACCGCTCGTGGTGGAGGCCGAAATGCTCGTTCTCGTCTTCCAGTTGGCGTTGCTCGTCTTCTTCTCGTTCGCGGCGCCGAGCATTGGTGTCCTGCTGAAGATCACGCCATAGTTGGCCTCGGAGATCCCGGTTGTCCCGACGGTCACTTCGACGTTGCCGGTTGTTGTTTGGGTTGCCGAGTGACGTTTGGCGTGACTCCGTGTGCAGCCGACTAGAGCCGGCCACTCGGCGTCGCTTTGAGGTAGACGAGACTGCCATTGGGGATGCCGACCGGTTGGTCGGTATGAGGGTATCTCCCGACTGTTGGTGCTGCTGACATGCAGCAGCGGTAAGCATGGCTTTTATCCTTGCGATCGTCGGGGTGGCCTGGTGATCAGGCCCAAGTTGGAGCGTGTCCAGTAGGGTTGCGGCGGCCACGATGTTCTGTTGTGGCGTGACGAAGACGTCGTGGTCGCCGACTTTTGTTTGGAGGGTTTGTTGCTGAGCGGTTCGCCCAGCGCTGCGTAGATCGTCGTTGCGGGCGCGCAGGCGTCTTGCTTCTTCCTCCTGTTGTTCTCGCAGTCGGCAGGCCTCCTCCTCTTGTGGCTCGTGTCGTCGGCATGATTCCTGAATAGGAGTAGAGCCTCTGGATGCCATGAAAATTTCTCGCGGCGGAGTGAAGCTTGCCGAGCTGGTATCCGACTTGGAGTCGGAATCCGACTGGGAGTCGTAGTCCGACTGAGAGTCGTAGTCGGAATAGTCGATGGGGGTGATTACAACTCCGACCTCCCTAGATCCGATCTCGAGCGGCTCGGAGCCGTATCCGAGTCGAACTCCAGGGGATCGGGTTTGCCGCGTGGGATGTAGATTGTAGATATCCGCGGCGTCGCTGAGTCCGAACGGGAAGTTGACGATCTCTTCCCTTCTCGGCCCGATCTCGGCCGGCTCAGAACCGAGTCCGAGTCGAACACTGAAAGGAAGAGTTGTCCCTGGACTCGGGCATATTGGAGATTGCCGCAGCATGTCGTCGAAGATTGCCGCAGCGTCGTGTGGGCCGACTGGCGCGGAGTCAGCTGGTTCCTCGGCCGGTTGGATCGGGTCCGTGTCGGCCGGGGTGAGATTGCCGATCTGGTCGGCGACGAAGTCGAGGCTTCCGAATGCAATTGTATCTCCGGGGGAGAGTTTGCCGCCGTCGACTTCGGTTGCTGGATCCATCGAGCTTGTAGATGTAGATCGCGCCGGAGCCCCTACCTGGCGCGCCAACTGTCGATGTTTTACACCGGCAATAAATATATGGGGCTACTCGGCGGATGGAAACTCGGTGGATTGCAAAGGAACACAAGGAAATTTTATACTGATTCAGGCCCTCGATGTGAGGTAATACCCTACGTCCAGTTTGTATGTATTCCTTTGAGGATATACGGTGGTAGTTCTGATGAACCGTATGGCCGTGTGCTTCTATGAGCTCTTCTGCCCTCATGGGGCGTCCTGCCTCCCCTTATATACTGGGGGACAAGGTTACAAGGTAGGAGTCCCCATCGGATTACGACTAGGAGATCTCCCCTTAGAGATATAACGTACCCGACTAGGACTGTATATTCCTTTCTATACAAGGCGAAGTCTGCCGAATCTAGCTATATCTCTAATTACAAGGCTAGGCCCATCCTCTATCCGAGTGGCCCATATGCTTGTCATGAGGTACCCGGGGCCCATGGCACCCACATCACTCGGCAACACTAACAACGACAACCGACGGCGTCACCAGTATGACCGCCGGCCTAACCAAGATCTCCGAGTACGCCTACAACATGACCTCCGCCATACCATCAACGCCCGGCGCCACGAACGAGAAGAGGACGAGCGCCGCCGACTGGAGGACGAAAACGATCGCTTCGGTCTCCATCACGAGTGGTTTATCCGCCGTGGTCGAAGCCCGAGCCCTCATGAAGACGAAGGTATTCCTGCTTTCACACGGGAGCTATAGGACATCGATTGGCCGATTGGTTTTAAGCCCACAGGGATCAAAAAGTATGATGGCAAAATAAATCCCGAGTCCTGGCTCACCGTATATACCCTGGCAGTTCGAGCTGTTGGGGGCGACAGCAAGGCCATGGCTAACTACCTCCCGGTCGCCCTAGCCGACTCGGCGAGGACATGGCTGACAGGACTCCCGAGGCGGTCGATCAGTTCCTGGGGAGAACTTAGGGAGCGGTTCATCGCTAGTTTTGAGGGAACCTACGAGAGGCCATCTTCTAAACATGATCTGTATCAACTACACTAGAAGAAGAACGAGTCTCTACAAGATTTTATCAAGAGATTCTCCGAGAAGCGCAACAAGATCCCAATGATCCGAGACGAGGCCGTCATCGTCGCCTTCCGCAAGGGAGTAAAGGACGCCCCGTTCATCGCGAAATTCACTCAGAAGCCACCACCCTCTGTCTGGGCTCTTTTCGACATGGCCAACAAATACGCCGACTCGGCGGAAGCGGTCGCAGAGGCCCTCGACGAGAAGAAGGAGTCCCGACAGAAAGACCAGAAGGCGAAAGCTGATAATGAGCCGTCTCAAAACAAGTTTGGCAGCCGCAAGCGGAAGTCGGACAACAAGGTGGCCAACATGAAGCGCACTCGGTCGCGGCCCCAACGCAACAACGACTACCAAAAAGTCATGAGCGGGCCATGCCCTTTCCATCCCAAGGGCAAGCACGCGGCCAAAGACTGCTTCATGCTAAAGAAGTTTGCCTCTAAGCAGGCTTCATCATCTGGCGCCGACAAGGACAAAGACAAGCCAGATCAGGGTCCGGCTGACGATTTTCAAGATCCCCAAGCCGAGCTCAATCACATTTTTGGAGGGCCGCTTGCGTACGAGTCCAAGCGCAAACAGAAGCTATCAGCACGCGACATCAACATGGTCTCTACAACGGACACCCCCCAGTACCTGCGCTGGTCAGAGATGGCCATTACCTTCAACCGCGCAGATCACCCAGATCGGGTTTCACACCCAGGACGCTATCCACTCGTCCTGGACCCGGTCGTCAAAAATATCAGGCTGAAGAAAACCCTCATCGACGGAGGCAGCGTGCTCAACATCTTATTTGCCAAGACTTTGTACGAGATGATGATTCCTCGTTCAGAATTACGGCCGAGCACTGCGCCCTTCCACGGGATAATTCCCGGCTTGTCATCAACTCCACTCGGGCAGATCACATTGCCAGTAACATTCGGCACGCGGGATAACTTCCGCACGGAAAACGTCTGCTTCGAGGTCGCCGACTTAGAGACAGCGTACCACGCGATACTCGGACGACCGACACTCGCCAAATTTATGGCGATACCGCACTATACATATATGGTGCTTAAGATGCCTGGGCCAGCAGGAGTCCTCTCCCTCCGCAGCGATGTCAAGCAAGCCTTCACCTGCGACAAGGAGAGCTGCGAATTGGCTCAATCACAAGAGGCGGCAGTCGGGCACAACAGCATTCAGCAAGCCGTCACAACTGAAGTCGAGGAAGATCCAGTTCCAGCAAAAAAGGCGGCGAAGTAGGGACTTTCAGTGGACTCTAACACGAAGAAGATGCCCATGGACCCTTCCGACCCCTCCAAAACTGCTCTAGTCGGGACCGGACTCGACCCTAAATAGGAAGACGCGCTTGTCACCTTCCTCCAAGCTAACAAGGATATCTTCGCGTGGAAACCGTCCGACATGCCGGGCTTACCAAGGGAGGTGATCGAGCACGTCCTCAACGTGAAGACAGATGCCAAGCCAGTCAAGCAACGGCTGCGGCGCTTCGCTCAAGACCGCAAGGATGCTATTCGGGAGATCACCAAGCTCCTCGCAGCCGGGTTTATCAAGGAGGTCTATCACCCGGATTGGCTGGCAAATCCAGTTCTAGTCCGGAAGAAAAATAGTAAATGGCGCATGTGCATCGACTACACCGATCTCAACAAGGCATGCCTCAAGGACCCATTTGGTCTTCCCAGGATAGATCAGGTGGTAGATTCCACGGCCGGGTGCGACCTACTCAACTTTCTCGACTGCTACTCGGGATACCATCAAATCAACCTGAGGGAGGAAGACTGCTTAAAGACATTTTTCATCACGCCGTTTGGAGCGTACTGCTACATGACAATGCCGTTCGGTCTGAAAACTGCTGGAGCAACCTATCAATGGGCAATTCAGTGGTGTCTGCACACTCAGATCGCGCGAAACGTGGAAGCCTACGTCGACGACGTGCTGATCAAGACCAAGTCTAAAGAAGACCTCATTGCTGACCTGGAAGAAACCTTCCACAATCTTCGAAGATTCAAGATGAAGTTGAACCCGGAAAAGTGTGCCTTCTGTGTGCCATCCGGCAAGTTACTCGGCTTCATCATCTCGCACCGAGGCATCGAGGCCAACCCGGAGAAAGTCAACGCAATAATGAACATGGCTCCCCCGACTAACCAGAAGGACGTCCAGAAGCTGATAGGCTGCATGGCGGCACTCAGCCGGTTTATTTCCCGACTGGGCGAACGGGGTATGCCCTTTTTCAAGCTATTGAAAAAAGCTGACGACTTCAAGTGGACTCCCGAAGCCCAGCAAGCCTTTGAAGACTTCAAGAAATTTCTCACATCACCTCCCGTGTTGGCGTCACCTATGCCCCAAGAACCGCTAATGCTATATCTGGCGGCAACCACTCAAGTAGTCAGCACGGCACTGGTGGTTGAGCGATTTGAACAGGGCCACATCCAGAAAATTCAGCGGCCAGTTTACTTTGTCAGCGAGGTCCTTGCCGACTCAAAGATGAGATATCCGCAGGTCCAGAAGCTGTTATATGGCCTACTCATCACAGTCCGGAAGCTGGTGCACTATTTCCATGTACATCAAGTCACGGTGGTCACATCGTTTCCACTCGGGGATGTCCTTCATAATCGCGAGGCCACCGGCCGAATCGCTAAATGGGCACTCGAGTTGATGGCGTTCAATATCACCTTTCAGCCATGGACAACAATTAAATCACAAGCTCTAGTCGACTTCGTGGCCGAGTGGACAGAAGTTCAACTGCCTATATCAACAGCGAAGCTAGAGTACTGGACAATGTACTTCGATGATTCTCTATGGATTGGCGGCGTCGGGGCTAGAGTCATATTGACATCCCCCACCGGCGAAAAACTCAAGTACGTTCTACAAATCCACTTCCCGGCTTCCCACAACGTTGCTGAGTACGAGGCACTTATCCACGGACTCCGGATTGCTATATCACTCGGCATACGTCGACTGGTTGTGCGCGGGGATTCTCAACTCGTGGTGAACCAAGCCATGAAAGACTGGACTTGTCTCGATGATACTATGGCGGCATACTGTTAGGTGGTCCACAAGCTGGAAAACAAGTTTGACAGGCTGGAAATCACACATGTCCTGCGCCAATACAATGATGCGGCAGACGAGCTGGCAAATATGGGATCCAAGCAAGAAGCGGTTCCGACTGAAATCTTTGTCGACCAACTCATGGAGCCATCAGTCAAGAAGAAACCGGCGCTGGAGCAGTCGGGAGGCGAACCTACCCCGGCTACAGACGAGGTGCTGCACATATGTCAAGATTGGCGGGCCCTTGTTATCAAATTTCTCCTGGACGACGAACTCCTAGACGATCGCAGTCAAGCTGAACAAATCAAGCATCGAAGCAAAAGCTTTCTACTAGTCGGAGAATACCTGTACCGAAGGAACGCATCCGGTGTTCTCATGCGTTGCGTCACCACCGAGGAAGGCAAGCAGATCCTGCAGTTGATCCACTCGGGTATATGTGGCAACCATGCTGCATCCAGGACGTTAGTCGGAAAGGCTTACCGGCAAGGATTTTTCTGGTCCACAGCAGTAACAGACGCAAAAGAAATTATCCGCAAATGTGAGGGTTGCCAGTTCTACGCAAGACAAACCAATCTCCCAGCCCAGGAACTCCAAACAATCCCCATTTCCTGGCCATTCGCAGTATGGGGGCTCGACATGGTCGGGCTTTTCAGGAAAGTGCTAGGAGGATTCACACATCTATTCGTCGCAGTGGATAAATTCACCAAGTGGATTGAGGCAAAACCCGTTGCAACTATAACAGCGGCACGAGCAAAGGACTTCATCATGTGTATACTATACAGATTCGGGTTCCTAACCGCATCATCACCGACAACGGTACTCAGTTCATGGGCGGCGTGTTCCAAGACTTCTGTGAAGATTTCGGCATAAAGATCTGCTATGCATCTGTGGCACACCCACAGAGCAACGGGCAGGTCGAGCGAGCCAACGGTATGGTCTTACAAGGCATCAAGGCCAGGATATTCGACCGACTACAACCATATGCGGGCCGGTGGGTACAAGAACTCCCATTTGTTCTCTGGTCTCTCAGAACCACGGTTAGTCGGGCAACTGGGTAATCCCCTTTCTTTCTGGTCTACGGTGCTGAGGCCATGCTACTGACAGAGTTACAGTTCGGCTCTCCGCGAATCCGGGCTTACTCAGAAGACGTCTCAAACAATACCTGACTGGTCGAGCTAGATCAGTTGGAAGAAGCAAGGGACATCGCAATAATCTAGTCGGCAAGGTATCTTCAAGGCCTACGTCGTTACCACAATCGCAATGTCTGTGGCAGCGCCTTTTTGGTCGGGGATCTCGTCTTGAGAAAAATACAAACCACCAAAGACAGGCACAAATTATCCCCACTTTGGGAAGGCCGTTCATTATAGCCGAGGTCACACGGCTAGGCGCCTACCGACTGAAGACCGAAGACGGTGTCCTCATCAGCAGCTCATGGAATATAGAACAGCTACGTCCTTTCTATACCTGAGCTTTATACTTTCCCATGTGTACAGTTTTCTCTGACTCACTACGCCGCTTGTACAACCGAGTAGTGAGTTGGGGGCTGCATGTATTATATGTGTTTTGTCAATAATATACGAGCCTGTCTTACTCCAGTTATGAAGCCTTACTACGACTGTCACGTTTGCCCGAGTACACTTTCTTACAGTGAATGATTTTATTAAGTTCCGACAGACTAACTCGGCACAGACTACACATTCGAGTAAAGCTAATGACAACTGAGTAGTAATTCAAGGCTTTGCAGCACTGCACATATATTTACACATGTTTTCCACAAAAGTTTATACATACCGACTACATGATATATTACTCTTACAGACCCAGGTCTTGGGTGATTATCTCAGCAGTCAGCCTCGCCCGGGCTATCAGCTCCAGCGCCTCCTCGGGCGTCGTCTCCTCGGCAAACCCCTCCCCGATGGCTTCAATGTCTGCCCTTGGGTAGATTGATTTGGTCATCGCCAGGGTCTGGGCCACGCTGGCAATGACATGCTCATCCGAGTACCTCTTCAGGGCACTCGGTGCATCCTCAAGATGTGCCTCCACTTGGGAGATTCGGCTGTAGCTGGTTCCCATAGGGCGAGGATCCATCAGATCAAGGAGCCCTTTCATGGACCCGACGAGGGCCTCCCGTGACTCCCTGATAGCCTTTATCTCCTCTGTATAAAACCGATATTGGGCCTGGACATTGGCTCTCATGTCTGTCCGGGTCCACTGGCAAGTAAACTTGTTAGGCTCGGCTGTAGATGGAATGACTAAAAGATTGGTTAAGATCATCGTCGAGACGGGGACTTACTCACGTAGTCAGCCTCCCACTCGGCCACGGTCTTCTCCAGTCTAGCTTTTTCTTCACCGAGCTTGATGGTGGTCTCTTTTAACTCGGCCTTCTCCCGTTCGAGCTCAGTGTTGGCCTGTGTCAGGTCGGCCTTGACCTTCTCAAGCTCGGCCTTGGGTTCTTCGGCCTCCTTCAGCTAGGTTTCCCTCTCTGTTCAGGTCTTCAACTCTGCTTCGAGGGCTGCACAACAGATTAGTCAAGAACTCAACCTTGCGGCCAAGACACAACTGGGCAGTCGGGAACAACGCAGTTGGAGAAATACATCAAGGGTTCTGTCGGGAGGATGCATTCAGGGGATTTACCTCTAATCTTCCCGGCTTGGGCCCAAGTTTCATCCCTGAGCTGGGTGACGGCATCCTTCAGCTAGGCTTCCCTCCCTGCGTGGCGCTCCTCCATCGCGGCCTTCAACGCCTGGAGCTGCTCTAATTCCACGAGGTGGGGGGCCATTTCTATCAGGATCTCGGTCATCTCCTCATTGTGATCAACCAGCTTCTACTCAGGGAGAGAACAAGTCAAGAGCGGAGTCAGATGTCAGAACAGGAAGACCCCCAGGACTCCACTGCAAGAATTATACCCGAACTCCCTAGGACCCGGTGATGGCGGCGCGAAGCAGGCTTTCGCGTTTCCTTCTCGCCGCGGCCTCATCAAGCTTGAACCTCTTCGCGGTTCCATCAGGCGCCGTCCAGGTGAACGTCCGGGGAAACTTACGCGGAGGAGCTTCAATCCGGGGAAGGTTCGGGATCTCCGGCAGTGGCAACGAAGACGATGACCATGACGGTGACGGGGTCCTGGTCCCCACGCCGGCATCCCCCACGGCCTCGAGGGTCGACTCGGGGGCTTTGGCAACGGCTTCGGCAGCGGGCATCGACTCAGGGGCTGGGGCAGCAACCTCAGTAACCGCTCCTTGGTCGGGTGGCACCAGCGGCCCCGCAATCGGGACCACCTCAGTCTCCGGGACTAGAATGGCCACCGGCTCAGTGGGTGTGCTCACAGGCGTCGGCTCGGCTAGGGCGGGCTCTTCAAGGGGAGCGGTCGGAGTGGTCTCCTTGAGATCGATATCGGCACGCTTCCTGCATGGCAAAACAGACATCAAAATACTACTGCAACAGACAAGAATCTCAGAAGATCCAGAGCAGCCTACCTCTTGGAGAACTTGAGTTTCCCGCCGGGCGATCAAGGTCCCGGGGGAGCACTACGCCCGGTTGTTGGCCAGGTTGGCGAAGCGGTCGGTGGCGGCATGGCGACTGGAGGCAGCCCCATCGGTGGCGTGGCCGACTCGGGCACCCGTATGCTTGGCGGCGCCTGCTCGGACCTTGTACTCGGCGGTGTTTTTGCCGGGCTCGGCAATGTCGAGCTCGGCTGTACTGGTCCCAATCTGGGACTTGATCGCCTGGGTGCCACGGCGGTGGTATCCTTTATCTTCAGACTTCCTGCCACGGCACGCGGCGTCATGGCCCCCTTGCCCTGATAAAGTACAGGCTTTTTCCCCGCTCTCTTCGAGTCGGGTTGGGCGGCAGGGGGGCTCCTCGGCCTCTTCTTCGATTTGACTGCTGACAACAGGCGAGAGTCCTCGTCGAACTCCTCACACCACTACAGATGATTCAACAACATACATCACACAATGTTGGGCAATCACAGATACAAGTCCACAAGCATTCAACACAGAAGAAAGACAAAGGTTACCTTGGAGCGGCGCCGAAGGAAGCTATATGCCGTGATGCGGCGCTTATCGTCTTCGGTCTTGATCCCCCCATTGGAGAAGTAACCAAACAGGGTCTCGGTCACCTTGTCCTTGTTGGCCGTCTCGTGGCTTACTCGGTCGGGATCATGTTTTCCCCGAAAGTCCCAGCCGAACGCACTCCTCAGCTTCAACGGCTGGATACGCCAAGTCAGGAAACGCCGGGCCACCCAAGGCCCAGTCAGGCCAGCTTCCTTAAGCTTATCTAATTTCGCCAACAATTGGTGTACTTGGCCCATCTCTTCAAAGGTTGGGTCTGAAGACCAACTTGGTAAAACTACCGGTGGCAAGCCGGTGAATGGACGCAAGGAGGGAGCCAGATCTGCGCAATAGAACCACTCCTTGTGCCAGCCTTTCAAGGAAGATTTCAAGGGGAGATCAAGATATGTTTTCTTCCCATCACTCCTCAACTGGATACCAGCCTCCCCAATCACATTGATATTATTGTTAGAGGGCTGGGGTTTGATGTGGAACAGATGCCTAAAGAAATTAAAGTGGGGTTCCACACCCAAAAAGCACTCACAGAGAATAACAGATATGGACATTTGAAGAATCGAGTTGGGATTCAAATACACCAACTCCAACCCATAGAAGTCAAGGATGCGGCGGAAGAACGCAGAAGAGGGAAGGCACAAACCCCGATCGAAAAAAGAAGCAAAGACCACTGTTTCGCCAGATTGGGGGTTTGGGACCGACTCACCCTTAGCCGGTTGCCAACGGATCACCTCCTGACTGGGCAACTTCAATTGACTCTCTAGCAGCTTTAGTTTCACCGAGCCGCAATCCGAAGTCGGCCAGGCATTCCCCAGCGCACCCGCAAGATCTGAAGCTGTCGACATAGTTGGGGGCGGAGAGATTTGGAGGAAAACCGGTTGGGGGCTTGGAATAGACGAAGAGGACTAGAATCGCCCGAGTTGGAGCAGGGAACAGCAGCAGCAGCTAACCCTAGCCGAGCAAAAGGCGAAATTTGGGTGCGGAGACGGAAGACGAAACGATTGGCTGATTTGGGGAAGATAAAGGAATCTTTTTCTCTCTCCCCGTTATTTATAGAGCCTGTGCCAACTAAATGGGCTTGGGCCTACACAGTCGGTGCTGGGCCACCAAGATATGAGTTCCTACAGTAGCATGCTCCATGTGGGCCGCCCGCAGGCTGAGTTGAAATTATAGCGCTGGTGCTACTAACAGGAGCCGATGAGGTAAACAGATATGCTTCATGAGAGCCTTATTACTAAACATATATGTTTGGGTATCTGTTTTATCCACCAGGTCTCGAGGATATATCCTTACAAGGATCACAAGCTGGTCTTCATTAAAATTGGGGATGCAGGTATCTTTCTCGAGTACACCTGACCACGCCGTGGATTTATTTTCATAAAATTGGTACTCGGCCTACATGCTTGGCCAACAGTTGCCATGAGCAACATTATTCCAGCCGACATGATGCTGAAGAGTCTAACTTTCGAGTAGTACACTACTCGGGAGAGACTATAAACATATTCCCGCTGACATGACGCGGAGGAGTCTAACCTCTGGGTGGGACGCCACTCGGGAAAGACTATAAACGCCCTTTCCAGCTGACATGACGCTGAAGAGTCCCATATACGAGTAGCATCCTAGTTGGCAAGACTATAAACACACATTCCGACTGACATGAAGTCGAAGAGTCCTACATATGAGTAGTTCCCTACTCGGCAAGACTATAAAGTTCATTTCGGTTGATATGATACTGAAGAGTCTCATATACCAGTAGTGTACTACTCGGGAAAGACTTCCAGGTTAAAGATCTTTGACTTTATGTTTAACTGTCTTCACAATTAAGCACAAAGTCGGGGGCTACACCTAATAGGTGTGCCTATTCGGCGCACACTATTCATATATCTCCATGAAGCCCTTCATAGCCTCGCTGCCAGCTGACATGAAGCAGGACTCGGGAAGAAGAAGCACTCGGACAAAAGAGTACTCAGGAGCAATGCACTCGGGAAGACTTCACCGTGGAGGATGAGCACTTGGCGTCAACTGTGACTCAACTATGAAGGTCTCAGGGGCTACTGTGGAGGCCATGGGCTCCGGGTACCTCACCACCTACATATGGGCCACTCGGATAGGGGATGGGCCGAATTATGTAGTTAGAGATAAGATAGCACCCGGCAGACTTCGCCTTGTACGATAAGGAAAATATAGTCTTAGTCGGACAAGCTTCTATCTCTAAGAAGGAAATCCCTTGGCCATATCCGGCTGGGATCCTTATCATGTACCCCTGTCCCCTCTATATAAGGGGAGGCAAGACGCCCCATGAGGGCAGGGAAGATCATTGATCGACATAACCTCTCAGAGGAATAACACCACAACTGGACGTAGGGTATTACCTCACATCGAAGGCCTAAACCAGTATAAAATCTTCTTTGCATTCCTCTGTAATCCACCGAGTTTCCTCTTGCTGAGTAGCCCTATAGTTCTATTGCCGGTGTAAAACATCGATAGAAATCCTTCCCAAATTTCCAATCAAAATTCTTATCCGAATCCAAATATCAGAGTTTGAATTTTGTAATTCGAAACTCCCTACAAATTCTTTGTAACACCTATATTTTTAGGAACGCTAGAAAAATTAGTTTAATAAAAATTATTTGCAAAAGTTTGGATCTTGCTCAGATTTTCTGAAGTTGTGCTATGCGTGGATCTCAAAAATTTTCCTTGAGTTTCAAACCCTAGAGCCCTCCCTAAAATTCCAATAAAATCCTAAACCCAAAAATCTAATTTAAATACAAATTTGAGTTCAAATTCTCCAAATCCCCTATCCAATTTTCCCTAAGAAATTCACAAAAACCACTGTTCATGCTGGGCCACAACCCTCTCTCTTTCTTTTCTTTCCTTAGCCCAGCAAGGCCTGCTTAGACTCCTCACCGCCACATCATGGCCGATCGCTGCCACGTGGCCCACGAGCCATCGGCGCCGTCGGTCTCCTCCCACTGCGCATGCGCTCGCCCAGCCCGCTGTCACACCCCAAACTGACCTTCCGTGAAGGACGAGTCTGGACCGTACAATTAGCCTTCAAACCTATACCAGTCCTAGGAATATTGTGCTGGCACAACAGGCGATAGAACCGTCATGGCATAACTTATCTTTATTAATAGACATAGTCTTACATCTAGGTTAAAACTGCGGACATACCCCGAGTTCACAAGGATACATTAGCAAAAGAGCGGGAGCGGAAGCGGAATCTAGCCCAAAGCCACAAGCGCGACTTAGGAACTAAGCCGAAACCCTAAAACTCCTCGAAGCTAGCCTGCTCCTAGAAGAACTCTTCCTCGATTGGATCCAGCTCGTCTTCCAACACTGGGGGGGATAGATATATATAGAGCAAGGGTGAGTACTAGTGTACTCAACAAGCCATGGGAACTTAAGTGGTTAATGCAAGCTTCAAAGGGTGGCTGGTTTTTTGTACTTTGTTTTATTTAAATTCCTTTTGGAAAAGTCTAAGTGTGTGCTTCTCAACAATCTGGACGAGGTGCGGTCTCGCTCGGATCGGAGTGAATTGTATCAGTCTTTGAATCAGTGCAACTCCCAAGAGTTGGCTTCCAGGATCCAGCTCCACCAGCTGATCCAACATCAACGGGCCCACAGCCCTGCTGTCCTCGACAGCTTCACAACATTTTTCTAAAATCGGATTCCCAATCCGCAAACATCCTTTCACAAGCAGTAGTCAAGCAAAACTACGCTAAGGAATCACCTCACATCCGCCCATGACACGGGTACAGCTGTTTCATAGTTTAAACTCTGCAGAGGGAGTACCTTTACCCAAGCGACGCGACTTATCCTACACCAGCTCGCCGATCAACAGACAAGATTGGTGACTAGGGGTTTTCGCGACAAGGCATTTCCGGAGTCCACCCAGGTTACCCCATGCCAACTGGAGGGGTCCACGACCAATCACAGGGTAGGTCCTCGACCATGTTGTACCAGGAACCCAGGAGGCAACCCCGATGCCCTCCCGCATGATCCACAGTCCATTGGCACGCAAGGCGTCCCTGGGCGACTCTTTACTCAGCCAGGAGTTATCCCATATCACCCATGTGGTTGTACTGTTGTATGTTCGGATGAAATTCCAAAGGAATCGGTCCTTAGCTGCAGTACGGGAGACTCGCCCTGCTGGCACGATCCCCGCACCGCGGTTTTTGCAAAACCATTTTATTTTCAAGGCACCGGCCCAGGTGTCGGGTTTTCCAAGGTTTTGCAAACCCAAGTTTTACCCATCGTAATCAATTTTAAATTTGATAGGCGATCACTGGTACCATGCCCATCGGCACAGGTACCAAGATCTGTCAAGAGAGGTGACAAGGATGTTTAAGGGGATCACAACCAGTCAAGTAAGTCATGCAACAAATGGGTTGGCAGCCTGTCAGTCGTCTCGCGATCGCGGCCAAGAAATTATTACAGCGTAAGCTAGTATATGCAATTTGTCAATTAAAGTACTTAGTTCCGTAATTATAGGCTCAAGATGATCAAAGGTGACTTGCCTTGCTCAAGGCCTGTAGCTTCATTTTTGAAATCCGCATCCTAAGGCTCCTCGGATCCCGATGCTACACGCGATACGAAACAACTTAACAAAACGGCTAGTATAATAGTCCTATTAGAGATTTCTAAGTGTGCCAACGAGAAGATCTCATTTTTAGAAAATTTCTGGAACTGGAACGTAGTCAATCGGACGAACGGACGAAGGGATATTGATTTTGGAAGTTTTTAGGAATTTTCTGGGATATTGAAAAATGGGTTTATGGAGGATTTTCCATATTTGATTTTCCCATGGGCCGCTGACGGGGAAGGCCCAGTGGTCAGCGCCTGAGCGAGGGGGGGAGGGCGGCGGTCTGGGCCGAATGATTCGGGAAGGCCCATGTGGCTCGGGCCGACGCACGGGTGAAATGGGACTCGCGGCCTCTCAGCCTGGGAGCCAGCAGCAGGGCACGGATGAGGTCTGACCGGCGAGCCCGGTCTGGAGCGCGGGGCCTGCTTGTCGGTCTCTGGGTTTATGTGATATGCGCTCATAGAGGAACGGGGCGGAGAAAACAGTGAACAGGGTGCATGTCCACCGGTCTAGGGTACACGGGAGGGGACAGACCCACGCGCAATTGCATGGTGTCTGGTGGGCGGTGCACTCGCGAGGCAGGGGTTTTCTGCTCAACTCTCCGTCGCGTGGGGCCGAAGGAAGAAGAAAAACAGTTCTTGCATCTAAAGGCTGGCGATGGTGCGGTTCATTTTGGCGATTCGCCAGAGAGTTGGCGACGGCGAAGACATCGACAGGGAGAGGGAACCACGAGGAAGAAATTCATTGGTTCGTATTTGTTAGACACTGGGTGAGAAAGAAATATTTCAAAGGTCTTCTGAGGCGGAGTGGATTTGGGGTTTTCTCCGGTGAGGCCTTGTAGGGCAATTCCTCGTGACTGGGGGCCCCCGATGTAGTCTAGAGTTGATTTCCCGGGGTGGAGGTCGACGGGAGCGACGTTGCACAGCCGGCAGCGGCGAACAGAACCAAGGCGGCGTGGTGTCTAGGGCTAACAGATAGGCCTTAGGGGGGGCGGTGACGGCTTCCATGCATGCTAAGGGGGGGGGGGACAGTGGGGAGGCGAGAGGGGAATGGACTACCTGTCACACCCTAATCTAGCACCACCGTACAACAGCACCAGTTAGGGTGTGCCGTAGGAAAACAACGCGAACTGCCTTCCCGCGGAACCACGATACAGATACCAGTCCCAAGATTCAGTGCTGGTATCCATGGCAATCAGAAATGCATCATTGCAGTAACTTAAATAAATACATAATTAAACAAACATATACCTTAACTTACGTTGTAGCTTCGGAGCAAGCCAGAGACAACAACGAACAACACAGAGGCAGCGGCAGCAGTGGAATAGCGGACTAAGTCCCAACACATAGGCAATGGCTAGGAACCAGGATGAAACCCTAATCCTCACTTCACTGCAACTCCAGCATCCAGCTCCCGATGGAGAACTATATATATATATATATATATATATATATATATATATATAGAGCAAGGGTGAGTACTTACGTACTCAGCAAGCTAGGGGAACTTACGTGGTTGTTGCAAGCTTCAAAGCAAGGCTGGTTATTTTGCAATCTGCTTTGTTTAAATCTTTTTAAATCCACTAGTGTGTGCTTCTCAACAATCAGGACGAGGTGAGTCTCGCCCGATCGGAGTGAGTTGTATCAATCTTTGAATCAGCGCAACTCTCAAGAGTTGGCCTCCGGGATCCATCGCCAACAGTTGATCCAACCTCATTGGGCCCATAGCCCTGCCATCCATGTCACTTCTCAACATTTTCTGAAATCAGATTCCCAATCCTCAACATCATTTCACAAGTAGTTGTCAAACAAAACTACGCTAAGGAATCACCTCACATCCGCCCATGACCGCGGGCACGGCTGTTCAAATAGTTTAGACCTCTGCAGAGGGGGTACACTTTACCCACACGACGCGACTCACTCTAGTCACTAGATCACACGCATTGGGTACGATGTGGTGACGTAGAGGTTTTCGCGACAAGGCATTTCCCAAACCCTCCTAGGTTACCCCATGCCAACTGGAGGGGTCCTCAGACCAACGATAGGGTAGGTCCTCAGACCATGCTATGCCAGAAACCCAGAAGGCACCCCCGACGCCCTCCCACACGATCCACAGTCCAATGGCACGCAAGGCGTCCCTGGGAGACTTGTTACTCAGCCAGGAGTTATCCCATATCACCCATGTGGTTGTACTGTCATATGTTCGGATGAAATTCCAGAGGAATCAGTCCTTAGCCGCAATGCGGGAGACTCGTCCCGATGGCATGATCCCCGTACCGTGGTTTTCACAAACCATTTTATTTTCAAGGCTCTGACCCAGGTGTTGGGTTTTTCAAAGTTTCATAAACCCAAGTTTTACCCATCGTAGATATTTTTAAATTTGATAGGCGATCACCGATACCATGCCTATCGACACGGATACCGGGATCTATCAAGGAAGGTGACAAGGAAGTATAAAGGGATCACAATTATTCAAGGGAGTCATGCAGCAAATGGGTTGGTGGCCCGTCGGTCGTCATGCGACCATGGCCGAGAAGTCATAACAGTGTAACCTAGTGTATGCGATTTGTCAAATAAAATACTTGTTCCGAAATTATGGGTTCGAGATGATCAAAGGTGACTTGTCTTGCTCTAAGGTCTTCACTGGTCTTCAAGAATCGTCGTGAAATCCGCTCCGAAACGATAATTCCGGCGACCATTACTATGCGCAAACACACAAAAATCTACACAAAGACTAGTAAAAAGATCCTATTTAGTGCTAATAATAGTGCCATTAAATAGATCTCAATTTTAGAAAATTATTGGAGTTGGAACGGAATCAATCGGATGATCGGAGGAAAAGATATAATTTTTCGAAGATTAATAGAATTTTGGATCGCTGGAAAAAGGATTTATTTAATTTTCTAGAAAGAATATTCTCAGGAAAAGTCCGAGAAATAGATCTCATTTTTAGAAAAATACTGGAACTGGAACGGAGTCAATCGGATGGACGGATCAAGAGATATTGATTTTAGAAGATTTTGGCATTTTCTGGTGTATTGGAAAAATAAATAGGAAATGATTTTCTTTGGTTTTGCCTCCTAGGCCACTGCCAGGCGGGGCCCAGCTGCAGCCTGAGGTGGCCATGCGCACGCGAGAGAGCAACAGTAAAGGGCCGGTCCAGTGAGACAGCTCAGGTGACTGGGGCAAGTGTGGGGCCTGACAGGCGGGCTCCAGCCGGCGAGTGGGGTCCGCTTGTCGGCCTCATGGTTCACGGGAGAGGGAGTTCACCGAAGACGGGTTGGGGAAAAAGTGGTGGACTCGGTGTGGGGCTTCGATTTACGGTGCGCCAGTTTGGGACGGGCCCACGTGCAGCCACAGGGATCCTACAGAGCCGAGCGTATGAGTCCGCAGCGACGGCTCTCGGCTCGGTGCCGGCACGGCAAGGGAAAGACGATGAACAGGGATTGATCGAACGGCCGACGACGATGTGGAAGCGACTCCAGCGAGTGGCGGCGTTTGGGCGGGAGGGAGTACGCCGGCGGGAGGAGAGGAGCATGGCGAAGTGATGGAGCGGCTCGGATTGCGTCGGTGAGGACAGAGGACGACCGGTGACTAGGATGCCGAGACGGCGGAGAGAGAAGAGAAAAGATGGGAGGAGGACGACGGCGACTGTGGCGGCGCGACTGAAGGAGAAGGAGGCCGGCGGCCTTGGGTTTCTCGGGGTAGATCGACGGCGGTGCTCGGATGGGTGCGGTGGTGGTGAACAGGAGAGGCCAAGAGTTGGGACGGAGAAGCTCACCGTAGGGGGGGGGGATTGGCTCGGCGGCAGCGATCGGAAACGAGTGTAGAGAAGGAAGCCGCGAGGCGTTGGCGTTGAGGTGAGCGGCACGGTCGCAGTGATGAAGCCGAGAGGGGAGGAACTCGGGGCCGAGGGGGAACCGTGACCACAGCGCTCGGTGTCGGTTCAAGGGGGGTGACGCCCGAGGAGGTTTAGTGGCGGCGGAGAACGGACGGCCTCGGGAAGACGCCGTGCCTGTGAAGCCCTCGCGGCGGCGCGGCTCCACCGGTCTTCGGGATGCCATGGCCGGGCGGCGGTGGCAAAGAGAGAACAGGGGAAGGAAGGGGGACTCTCGGATGGCCCTTTTATAGGCGAGGAGGGGATTGGTTAGGTCGATTGGGCAGCCTCGGGATTTCTTGTGCCCAATCATGGAGGGGAGAAGGAGGAAGGACGCCGAGGCGAAATTTTGAGCGGGCGACGATTTCAAACGTGCGGCCGGGATGCGTGAGGCGGCGGAGGTGGCTATCGGATGGTGGCTTTTGAAATCCTTGCACGGCCGGGCGGAGGGAAGCGGTCAAGGTGGGGCGGCTGGAATGACGAGAGTGGCGAAGCTCTTTTGACCGAGCGTGGTCTAGGCAAGAGAGAGGCGAGGAGGGGGAAAAAGCGTGGTCACAGCTGATGCCAAGTGCTCATCCTCCACGGTGAAGGTTACCCGAGTGCGATGCTCCCGAGTACTCTTTGTCCGAGTAAGTCTTCCCGAGTCCTGCTTCATGTCAGCTGGCAGCGAGGCTATGAAGGGCTTCATGTAAATATATGAATAGTGTGCGCCGAATAGGCGCACCTATTAGGTGTAGCCCCCGACTTTGTGCTTAATTGTGAAGACAATTAAACATAAAGTCAAAGATCTTTAACCTGGAAGTCTTTCCCGAATAGATTACTACTGGTATATGAGACTCTTCGGTATCATGTCAACCGGAATATAATTTATAGTCTTGCCGAGTAGGGAACTACTCGTATATGGGACTCTTCAGCGTCATGTCAGCTGGAAAGGGGGTGTTTATAGTCTTTCCCGAGTGGCGTCCCACCCAGAAGTTAGACTCATCCGCGTCATGTCAGCGGGAATGAAGATTTATAGTCTCTCCCGAGTAGTGCACTACTCGAAAGTTAGACTCTTCAGCGTCATGTCGGCTGGAATAACGTTGCTCATGGCAACTGGTGGCCACGCATGTCGGCCGAGTACCACTTTATGAAAAATAAATCCATTGCGCGGTCAGGTGTACTCGAGAGAGATACCTGCATCCCCAATTTTAATGAAGACCAGCTTGTGATCCTTGTAAGGATATATCCTCGAGACCTGGTGGATAAGACAGATACCCAAACATATTTGTTTAGCGATAAGGCTCTCATGAAGCATATCTGTTTACCTCATCGGCTCCTGTTAGTAGCACCAGCGCTATAATTTCAACTCAGCCTGCGAGCGGCCCACATGGGGCATGCTACTGTAAGAACTCATGTCTTGTCGGCCCAATACCAACTGTGTAGGCCTGGGCCCATTTAGTCGGTACAGGCCATAAAAGGATGGGGAGAGAGAAAAAGATTCCATCGTCTTCCCCAAAGCAGCCAATCTCTTCGTCTTCCACCTTCGCGCCTAGCTTTTCGCCTCTCGCCCGGCTAGGGTTAGCAACAGCTGTTCCCCACCCGGACTCGGGCGACTTCAATCCACTTCGTTTAATCCAAGCCCCCGATTTGCTTTTCCCCAAATCTCACCACCTCCAGTCATGCCGAAGGCGACGAATCCTGCGGGTGCATCAGGGAGTTCTTGGCCGATCTCGGATTGCGGCTCGGTGAAGCTGAGACGGCTGGAGAGCGAGCTGAAGTTGCCCAGCCAAGAAGTGATCCGTTGGCGGTCGGCGAGGGATGAGTCGAGCCCCAACCCCCGGCCTGGTGAAACGGTAGTTTTCGCCTCTTTCTTTGATCGGGGCTTGTGCCTTCCGTCGTCTGATTTCTTCCGCCGCATCCTTGATTTCTACGGGCTGGAGTTGGTGCATCTAAATCCCAACTCGATCCTTCAGATCTCCATATTCGTTACTCTTTGCGAGTGCTTTCTGGGTGTTGAGCCCCATTTCATCCTCTTCCGACACTTGTTCCATGTCAAGCCCCAGCCTTCCAAGAGTAATATCAGTGTGATTGGGGGGGCTGGTCTTCAACTAAGGAGTGATGGGAAGAAAACATATATCGATTTGCCCTTGAAATCTTCTCTGAAGGGCTGGCACAAGGAGTGGTTTTACTGTGCCGATCTAGCTCCTTCCTTGCGCCCGTTTACTGGTATGCCGCCGGTGGTGTTGCCAAGCTGGTCTTCGGAGCCAACCTTTGAAGAACTGGGCCAGGCACACATATTGCTGACGAAGATAGATGACCTCAAGAGGGCCGGCTTGACAGGGCCCTGGGTGGCTCGCCGTTTCCTGACGAGGCGCGTCCAGCCGCTGAAGCTGAGAAGCGCTTTCGGCTGGGCCTTCAGAGGTAAACACGATCCCGACCGGGTGAGCAGCGAGACAGCGGACAAGGGGGCAGTAACCGATACCTTGTTTGGCTACTTCTCTGAAGGGGTCGTTGCCACCGAAGATGACAACCGCCGAGTTGCTGCCTATAGCTTCATCCGGCCGCGGACCAAGGTAACCTTCTACTTTCTTCTGTGATGAACACCTGTGGAACGATGATTGTTCAACCTTGCGTGATGGTATCTTGTCGACTTGCTTGTAGTGGCATGAGGAATTTGATGAAGATTCTCGTCCATTGTCTGCGGTCGCGTCGAGGAAGAGGCCCAGGAGTCCCTCTGATGCCCGACCCGACTCCAAGAGAGCGGGGAAGAAGCCAATTTTGTATCGGGGTGAGGGGGCCATGACAGCGCGTGCCGTGAGCGGTAGCTTGAAGATAAAGGACACCGCTGCCACAACGCCCACGCGGTCGAGTCCCAGGCTGAGAGCAGCAGGCTTGGGCTCGACGTTGTCGTACTCAGCAACAGCGCCGCCAAGGAGCCAACCAGAGCAGAGGCCGATTGGGGCGAAGGAACCCGAACCAACCATACCAGAGCCGAGGCCGACTCAGGCCGATATGCCTCTGCCGTCGACGACACCAACCGGGGCGAGTGCCGATGATAGCGCTTCGCCGGGGAGCGGGCACGCTAGCAGGAAGCTGAAGTTTTCCAAGAGGTGCGCTATTCCGAGCATTCTGTAGTCGTTGTATGTTAAAATACAGTCCTGATGTCTTGCTTCGTTATGCAGGAAGCGGGCCGATATCGACCTCAAAAAGGTCGACCCATCTGCTCTGCTTGATGAGTCCGCCCCAGCCGAGTCTGCAGCAGCGAACACACCTGCCGAGCCGGCGGCCAGCCCGGTTGTTGAAACCGAGGTGGCTCCGACTACAGGGCCACTACCGCCACTCGACCGAGAGGTGGCCGTTGAAACTGAGGCCCCAGCCCCCGAGGCACCATACGTCGCGGAAGCGGGAGACGGATCCCCCGAGCCGGTCCCCAATGTTGTAGGGGAAGGCGGTGCCGAGGCCAGGACCCCGTCGCCATCATGGTTATCATCATCGCCATCGTCGCCGTTGCCGCCGCCACCGGAGATCCCACATTTGCCTCGGATCGAAGCTCCCCCACGTGTGATGCCCCGGACCTTCTCGTGGACCACTCGCGACGGCACTATGAAAAGCTTCAGGCTCGATGAAGTCGTCGCAAGGAGAGAGCGCGAGAGCCTGCTTCGTGCCGCCATCAACGGGTCCCAAGGGGTCACGGTATGATTCTTGTAGTGAAGCTCCAGCAATCTTCTTGTCTTGATGTTTGACTCTGTCGTCGGTTTGTTCCTTGTCCTGAGCAGAAGCTCGTCGACCGCAACGAGGCGATGACAGAGATCCTGGTCGAGATGGCTCCCCACCTCGCGGAATTACAACAGCTCCGGGCATTGAAGGCCGAGATGGAGGCGCGTCACACGAGGAGGGAGGCCTGGCTGAAGAGCGGCGCTGATCAGCTCAGGGCTGAGACATGGGCCCTGGCCGAGAAGATCAGAGGTAAAATCCTCGAGCATATCTCCCCGACTGGACCGTTGGTGTAATCATCCAGCTACGTCGATCCGACTGCTTGGTGGTGTCATGACTGCGTGATTGAGCTCTTGGCTAATCTGTGGTGCAGACCTCGAAGCGGAGAGGGAGCCGCAGCTGAAGGAGGCCGAAGAAGCCAAGGCCGAGCTTGAAAGGGTCAAGGCCGACCTGACAAAGGCCAACACCGAGCTTGACCGGGAGAAGTCCGAGTTGGAGAAGGCCGTCGTCGAGCTCGGTAAGGAGAAGGCCGAACTGGAGAAGACCGTGGCCGGGTGGGAGGCCGACTACGAAAGTAAGTCCTCAACCCGACTGTGATCTCAGCCAATACATTAGTCATCCTGTGTGTAGCCGAACCTGACAAGCTTACTTGCCGGCCGATCTGGGCAGGCATGAGAGCCAACGTCCAGGCCCAGTACCGGTTCTACACGGAGGAGATAAGGTCAATCAGGGAGTCACGGGAGGCCCTCGTCGGGTCCGTGAAGGGGCTCCTTGACCTTGTGGATCCCCGCTCAGTGGGGACCAGCTGTAGCAGAATTCCTCAAATAATGGGGCGTCTCGAGGACGCGCCGAGTGCCCTGAAAAGGTACTCAGACGAGCGGGTTGCCGTCGGCGTGGCCCAGACCCTAGCAATGACCAAGTCCATCTACCCGAGGGCGGACATTGAGGCCATCGGGGAGGGATTTTCCGAGGAGACGACGCCCGAGGAAGCGCTGGAGCTGATCTCACAGGCGAAGCCGACTGCTGAAGCGATTACCCAAGACCTGGGTCTGTAAAGGCAATATATTTTGTAGTCGGTGTATACGCATGCTTTCATATACGATCATGTGTGAATATATGTGTCGTGCCGCCAAACTTATTATTCGGTTGTCATTAGCTTTACCCGACCATGTAGCATGCACCGAGTTAGTTCGATAGAACTTGATAAAAATCGTTCGGAGGAAGATGCTATACTCGGGCGAACGCATCAGTCGTGGCAAGGCTTCATAACCGAGGTGAGATAAGCTTGTATGTTATTGACAGAACACATATATACATGCAGCCCCCGACTCACTACTCGATTGGAAGAAGCGGCGTAGTGAGTCAGGAAAAACTGTACACATGGAAAAAGTAAAACTCAGGTATAGAAAGGACGTAGCTGTTCTATATTCCATGAGTTGGTGATGAGGACGCCGTCTTTGGTCTTCAGTCGGTAGGCGCCTGGCCGCGTGACCTCGGCTATAATGAACGGCCCTTCCCAGATGGGGGATAGTTTATGCCTGTCCTTGGTGGTTTGTATCTTCCTTAGAACGAGATCCCCGACCAAAAAGGCACGGCCACGGACATTGCGATTGTGGTAGCGACGCAGGCCTTGAAGATACCTTGCCGACTGGATTGTTGCGGCGTCTCTTGCTTCTTCCAGCTGATCTAGTTCGATCAGTCGGGTGCTGTTGGAATCGTCTTCGGAGTAAGCCCGGACTCGCGGAGAGCCGAACTGTATCTCGGTCGATAGCATGGCCTCAGTACCGTAGACCAGGAAGAAAGGGGATTGCCCTGTTGCCCGACTAACCGTGGTTCTGAGAGACCAGAGAACGGATGGTAGTTCTTGTACCCACCGACCCGCATATGGTTGTAGTCGGTCGTATATCCTGGCCTTGATGCCTTGTAAGACCATGCCGTTGGCTCGCTCAACCTGCCCGTTGCTCCGCGGGTGTGCCACAGACGCATAGCAGATCTTGATGCCGAAGTCGTCGCAGAAATCTTGGAATAGGCCTGCCGCGAACTGAGTGCCGTTGTCGGTTATGATGCGGTTAGGGACCCCAAACCGGTATAGTATACTCAAGATGAAGTCCTTTGCTCGTGCCGCTGTGATTGTTGCGACAGGTTTAGCCTCAATCCACTTGGTGAATTTATCCACTGCGACGAATAAATGTGTGAACCCTCCTGGCGCTTTCTTGAATGGCCCGACCATGTCGAGCCCCCATACTGCGAATGGCCAAGAGATAGGGATAGTCTGGAGTTCCTGGGCGGGAAGATTTGTCTGTCTTGCGAAGAACTGGCAACCCTCGCACTTGCGAACGATATCTTTGGCGTCTGTGACTGCGGTGGGCCAGAAGAATCCCTGCCGGTAAGCTTTTCCGACTAACGTCCTGGATGCAGCGTGGTTGCCACATATGCCGAGTGGATTGAATGCAGGATCTGCTTGCCTTCCTCGGTGGTGACACAGCGCATGAGGACACCGGATGCGCTCCTTCGGTACAGGTCTTCTCCGACTAGCAGGAAGCTTTTGCTTCGACGCTTGATTTGCTCGGCTTGATTGCGATCTTCTGGGAGTTCATCGTCCAGGAGGAATTTGAGAACAGGACCCCTCCAGTCTTGACATATGTGCAGCACTTCGTCGGTGGTCGGGTAGGCTCGCCTCCCGACTGCTCTTGTGCCGGTTTCTTCTTGACTGATGGCTCCATAAGTTGCTCGACGAAGATTCCAGTCGGAACCGCTTCTCGCTTGGATCCCATGTTTGCCAGCTCATCGGCCGCGTCGTTGTATTGACGCAGGACGTGTGTGATTTCCAGCCCGTCGAACTTGTTTTCCAACTTGCGGACCTCCTGACAGTATGCCGCCATTGTGTCGTCGAGACAGGTCCAGTCTTTCATGACTTGGTTGACCACGAGTTGGGAGTCTCCGCGCACAACCAGTCGACGTATGCCGAGTGATATGGCGATGCGGAGCCCGTGAACAAGAGCCTCGTACTCGGCGACGTTGTGGGAAGCCGGGAAGTGGATTTGTAGTACGTACTTCAACTTTTCGCCAGTGGGGATGTCGGTATGACACCAGCCCCGGCACCGCCGATCCGTAAGGAACCGTCGAAGTACATTGTCCAGTACTCTAGCTTTGTTGTTGGTGTTGGGAGTTGAACTTCTGTCCACTCGGCCACGAAGTCGGCTAGAGCTTGAGATTTGATAGCTGTCCGTGGCTGAAAGGTGATGTCAAACGCCATCAGCTCGAGTGCCCATTTAGCGATCCGGCCGGTGGCCTCGCGATTATGAAGGACATCCCCGAGTGGAAACGCTGTGACCACCGTGACTTGATGTGCTTGAAAGTAGTGCACCAGCTTTCGGACTGTGATGAGTAGGCCGTATAGCAGCTTCTGGACCTGCGGGTATCTTGTTTTGGAGTCGGCAAGGACCTCGCTGACAAAATAGATTGGCCGTTGTATTTTTTGAAGATGACCCTGTTCGGATCGCTCCACTACCAGCACCGTGCTGACTACCTGTGTTGTTGCCGCCAGATAAAGCATTAGTGGTTCCTGGGGCAGGGGTGACGCTAGCACGGGGGGTGATGTGAGGAATTCTTTGAAGTCTTCGAAGGCTTGCTGGGCTTCCGGGGTCCACTGAAAGGTGTCCGCCTTTTTGAGGAGCTTGAAGAAGGGCATGCCCCGTTCGCCCAGTCGGGAGATAAACCGACTGAGTGCCGCCATGCAGCCTGTCAGCTTCTGGATGTCTTTGAGGTTGGTCGGGGGCGCCATGTTCTTGATGGCGTTGACTTTCTCCGGGTTAGCCTCGATGCCGCGGTGCGAGACGATGAAGCCGAGTAACTTCCCAGATGGCACCCCGAAGGCGCACTTGTCCGGGTTCAACTTCATCTTGAATCTTCGAAGGTTTTGGAAGGTTTCTTCCAAGTCGGTAATGAGGTCTTGTCTGGATTTAGACTTGATCACCACATCGTCGACGTAGGCTTCCACGTTGCGCCCGATCTGAGTGTGCAGACACCGCTGAATAGCCCTTTGGTAGGTTGCGCCTGCGTTTTTCAGACCGAACGGCATTGTGATATAGCAATACGCTCCAAACGGCGTGATGAAGATGTTTTTTAAACAGTCTTGTTCCCTCAAGCTAATTTGATGATATCCCGAATAACAGTCGAGAAAACTGAGTAGGTCGCACCCCGCCGTGGAGTCAACCACCTGATCTATCCTGGGAAGACCAAATGGGTCCTTGGGGCACGCTTTGTTGAGGTCGGTGTAGTCGACGCACATGCGCCATTTACCGTTTTTCTTCCGGACCAGGACTGGGTTGGCCAGCCAGTCCGGGTGGTAGACTTCCTTGATGAAGCCGGCTACGAGGAGCTTGGTGATTTCCTCCCGGATAGCATCCTTGCGGTCTTGAGCGAAGCGCCGCAGCCGTTGTTTGACCGGCTTGGCGTCTGGCTTTACGTGTAGGGCATGCTCGATCACCTCCCTTGGTACGCCCGGCATGTCGGACGGTTTCCACGCGAAGATATCTTTGTTGGCTTGGAGGAAGGTGACGAGCGCGTCTTCCTATTTGGGGTCGAGTCCGGTCCCGACTAAGGCAGTCTTGGAGGGGTCGGAAGGGTCCAGGGGGATCTTCTTCGTGTCAGAGTCCGCTGAAATTCCCGACTTCGCTGCTTTTTTCGCCGGAACTGGATCTTGGTCGACTTCAGATGTAGCGGCTTGCCGGATGCTGTCGCGCCCGACTGCCGCTTCTTGTGTTTGAGCCAGCTCGCAGCTCTCCTTGTCGCAGGTGAAGGCTTGCTTAGCGTCGCTGCGGAGGGAGAGGACTCCTGCTGGCCCGGGCATCTTCAGCACCATGTATGTGTAGTGTGGTATCGCCATGAATTTGGCGAGGGCCGGTCGTCCGAGTATCGCGTGATACGCGGTTTCGAAGTCGGCGACCTCGAAGGAGAGGTTTTCTGTGCGGAAGTTGTCCCGCGTGCCGAAGGTCACCGGCAAGGTTATCTGCCCGAGTGGGGTTGATGACAAGCCGGGGATTATCCCATGGAAGGGCGCGGTGCTCGGCCGTAGTTCTGAACGAGGAATTCTCATCTCGTCCAAAGTCTTGGCGAACAGGATGTTGAGCGCACTGCCTCCGTCGATGAGGGTTTTCTTCAGCCTAATATTTTTGACGACCGGATCCAGGACGAGTGGGTATCGTCCCGGGTGGGAAACCCGATCTGGGTGATCCGCGCGGTTGAAGGTGATAGCCATTTCGGACCAGCGCAGGTATTGGGGGGTATCCGTTGTGGAGACCGCGTTAATATCCCGCGCTGATAGCTTCTGCTTGCGCTTGGATTCGTACGCGAGTGGCCCCCCGAAGATGTGGTTGAGTTTGGCTTGGGGGTCCTGGAAGTCATTAGCCGGACCCGAGTCTGGCTTGTCCTTGTCCTTGTCGGCGCCAGATGATGAAGCCTGCTCGGAGGCAAACTTCTTGAGCATGTGGCAGTCTTTGGCCGCGTGCCGGCCCTTGGGGTGAAAGGGGCAAGGCCCGCTCATGACTTTCTGGTAGTCGTTGTTCCGCTGGGGCCGCGGCCGACTGCGCTCCATGTTAGCCACCTCGTTGTCTGACTTCCGCTTGCGGCTGCCAGGCTTGTTCTGAGGCGGCTCGTTGTCGGCTTTTGCCCTGTTGTCTTTTTGTCGGGGCTCCTTCTTCTCGTCGAAGGCCTCTGCGACGGCTTCAGCTGAGTCGGCGTATTTATTGGCCATGTCGAAGAGAGTCCGGACAGTGGATGGTGGCTTCCGAGTGAACTTCGCGATGAGCGGGGCGTCTTTTACTCCCTTGCGGAAGGCGGCGATGACGACCTCATCTTTGATGCTTGGGATTTGATTGCGCTTCTCGGAAAACCTTTTGATGAATTCCCGTAGAGACTCGTTCTTTTTCTGATGCAGTTGGTAGAGGTCGTGCTCGGAAGCCGGTCTCTCGTAGGTCCCCTGGAAGTTAGCGATGAACCGCTCCCTGAGTTGTCCCCAGGAACCGATCGACCGCCTTGGGAGGCCTGTCAGCCATGTCCTCGCCGAGTCGGATAACGCGACTGGGAGGTAGTTAGCCATGGCTCTGCTGTCGCCCCCAGCAGCTTGAACTGCTAGGACGTAAACGGTGAGCCAGGACTCTGGGTTGGTCTTGCCGTCGTACTTTTCAATTCCGGTAGGCTTAAAGCCGACTGGCCATCGGACGTCCTGTAACTCCCGAGTAAAGGCTGGAATGCCTTCATTATCGTGAGGACTTGGGCTTCGGTTTTGGCGGTGTAGCCGCTCGTAATGGAGACCGAAGCGCTCGTGTTCATCCTCCAGCCGGCGGCGTTCGTCTTCTTCGCGTTCTTCGCGCCGGGCCCTTAGGGTGTGGCGAAGATCGCGTTGTAACCGCAATCGGAGGTCTTGATTGGGTCGGCGGTCGTATTGGTGACGCCGCCGGTTGTCGTAGTTGGTATTGCCGAGTGTTGTTTGGCGGGATTCTTCATGCTGCCGGGTGGAGCCGGCTGCCCGTCGTCGTGCTGATGCAGATGACTCCGCCGCTGGAGAGCCCGTTCGATGAGTCGGTACGTGAGTGTTGCCTGACTATTCTTGCTGCTGGCAGGCGGCAGCAGTAATCATCGCCTTGATCTTGGCGATGGTTGGTGTGGCCTGATGGTCCGGCCCAAACTGGAGCGTGTCCAGCAGAGTTGCGGCGGCCACGACGTTCTGTTGTGGCGTGACGAAGACATCGTGGTCGCCGACTTTGGTTTGGAGGATCTGCTGCTGGGCGGCTCGCCCAGCTTGTCGAAGCCCGTCATTGCGAGCTTGTCGGTTGGCCTCCTCTTGTTGTTGTATTCGGCGCGCCTCCTCATGCTGCTCCTCTTGCAGTCGGCGCACCTCGGAAGGTGGCGTTGAAGCCATGAAGATTTCGCGGGGGAGGAGGAAGCTTGCCAAGGTGGAGTCCGAGTTGATGCTCGAACCACCATCCGACTTAGTGTCGGACTCCGAGTAGTTTATCGGAGTTAGGACGACTCCGACCTCCCTAGATCCAATCTGAAACGGTTCATGACCGTGTCCAAACTGAATCGCTGGAGGTTGGGTCTGCTGCGCGGGTTGTAGATGCACAGCGTCACCGAATCCGTACGGGAGACGGACGATCTCTCCCCCTCTCGGCCTAACCCGCGCTGGCTCAAGGCCTAGTGCGAGCCGGACGTCGAAGGAGAGAGCTGTCCCGATGTCCGGCGATGTGAGGGACTGTCGTAGTAGGTCGTCGAAGGAGATGGCGACGTCCCTGAGGCTAACTGGCGCGACGCCGGCTAGCTCCTCGGCTGGCAAGATCGGATCTGCCTCAGCCAAAGAAAGGTTGCCGAGTTGATCGGCGACGAAATCAAGGCTCCCGAAGGTGATGGCGTCTCCGTTGGAGAACTTGTCGCCCTTGACTCCGTTGATGGGATCCATCGAATCTGTTGATGAAGAACTCGCCGGGCCCCTACCTGGCGCGCCAACTGTCGATGCTTTGCACCGGCAATAATACTATGGGGGTACTCGGCGATCTGGAATTCGGTGGATTGCAGAGGAACACGAGGGAATTATACTGGTTCAGGCCCTCAATGTGAGGTAATACCCTACGTCCAGTTGAGGTGTTATTCCTCTGAGGTGGATTTGTGATCAATGATCTGGGTTGCCCTCATAGGGCGCCCTGCCTCCCTTTATATACTAGGGGACAGGGGTACATGGCAAGGATCCCAGTCGGATACGACCAAGGGATTTCCTTATTAGAGATAGAATCCTATCCGACTAAGGCTATGTTTCCTTATTGTACAAAGCATAACCTGCCGGGTGCTATCTTATCTCTAATTACATGATCTGGCCCATCCTCTATCCGAGTGGCCCATGTGCTTGTAGTGAGGTACCCGGGGCCCATGGCTCCCACAGGACGGGGCCGGGATGGCGTTGCACGGTGTCGGGCGGCCTTGCGGGATTTAGGCTGAACGGTTTGTGTGCATGAGCAAGCGAGAGGGAGGGAGACGGAACAGGGAAGAAGAACAGTGTCGGTGTGATCGACGGCGGAGCGCAGGCGAGGGACACGCAGCGGGATCTCGCGGTGGGCGGCGCTCCGCGTGCAGGCAATGCGGTTAGGGAGATCGAGTGGTTGGCGCTAGTGTATCGGCCACGCGGCAGGCATCGGCACCTTGCGGCGGCTCGCGCGGCGCGGTGCAGAGAGAAGAATCAACTTCCTACGAGAGTTATGCAACTACTAGGAAGGTTCGTCGGTTCGACACGCAAACCGAGGCCAATCAATTTATCGTGCGCACTAGCAATGCAATTTTGCAAACAAAGTATTTTAAATTTAGGAGCAATATGGTCAGGGAGTGACTTGCCTCGGACTTCGTCTTCGAATCTTCGTGAAAATCCATCGTCCAAGAGAATTTTTGAAGCATTGACTACGCGCAAAACAAAAGAAAACACACAAAACCCTAAAAATAAAGTACTATTATTAATAACTAATAGTGCCATGGGGTAGATCTCATTTTTAGAAAAATTTAGAGACTTGTACGGGGTCAATCGGAGTTACGGATTAAAAGAGATGGATTTTTGAAGTTTTAGGGATTTTCACGAATATAGAAAAAGTTTAATTGGATTTTTGGAAAATTGAATTTTTGGGGAAAAGTGGCTGACAGGTGAGGCCCTTATTTAGTGACTGGGTGAGAGAAATTGTGGGGATGGCCCACTTGTCAGTGTCTCATAGAGAGAAAAAGCAGGGTCGACCTGTGATAGAGAGGAGAGAGAGGGGGTTGAGAGGGTGGCCCCACATGTCATTGACATAGAGAGGAGAGAGAAATAGAGGGGGCCCACATGTTATAGGTAGGGGAGAGATGAGAGAGTGACAGGAGGGCCCACATGGAAGTGAGAAAAAGCAAGGGCCACTTGTCAATGAGGGGGATTAAATGGGCCCACATGCCATAAATACAGGGGTTATTAAAATAGAGTTAAGTGAATGGGGCCCACCTGTAAGTGGGACATATATAGTAATAGGGTTAATTAAATTTTAAACCGTGTCGGGCCCACATGTTAGATGCTTAGGATTAAATTAGGCGGGGTGGTCCACCTGTCGGTTACTTGGGTGGATCAGTGGGGCGAGGCCCACAGGTCAGACAGGGGAGGCGTGGGCTTGGCGGGCGGGCAGCCATGGCGGCAGAAAATCAACGGAGGACGATGGCTGGGGAGGATTCGGCGAGCGGTGGCTCGCCGGAGAAAGTGAAGTGCGGGAATGGAACGAGGGGGATGCAGCAAGGGAGGTGGACGGCTTGGATTACTTGGATGGTGGCCGACGGCGGCGGGCGACGGTGTCCAATGGGCAGCGGTGAGGTGCGGTTGTCGCCGGCGTCTGTCCCAACAGCGGAGGGGCTGGGAGAGGCTCGTGTTGGAGGTGGTGTTTCGTGGGAAAGGGAAAGGAGGGAGAAATCGGGCTCCTACCTCATGCGACGACGAGCTCTAGAGCAACGGCAATGGCGGGAGGCGGCGCCCGATTTGGGGCTTTTTCCTACAGCGGTGCCTGGGTGCAATTGGAGGCTCGGTTGAGCTCATGAGGGGGTGAGGAACCCAGTGGTGGTGGTAGTTTATTGGATTGGCTTCGGGAGCTGTCGGATTGAAGCGAGGTCGAAGGATTAATGGCGGCGGTGGAGAGAGAGCTTGAGCTCGCGATGGTAATTGCGCGGCAGGGTGGTGTTTTTATAGGCTGGAGGCAGTGCTACATGACGGCCCACAGAGGTGGTGGAGCATGCAGGGCAAGGCGCGACGGGACGCAATGCTGCGGATGGCTGTGGCCGACGTCACCTTGCTCCCTCGGGTTGTTGTGAGAGAGGGGAAGAACGACAGCGGGGACAGGGATGAGACTGAATGGGATGTGTGTCTCTGACCTTGAAGCTTACCGAGACACGGGGTATGGGCGTCCTGTGTCGAGGCAAAGAAGAAAGATCGAGAGAAGAGAGAGAAGCGAGAGGATGGTGCGGGAGGAAGGAGGTGAGGAGGAAGATGACGACAGATGCTGACAGCGGGGGTCCATAGGTCGAGAGACGGCATCTGCGGCTGGAGGCAATGTCAGGTGGGCCCGGTGCCGAGGCACTGGTGTCACGCGCGCGGGCGGCCACATGTGCGGGCGCGGATGGGAGAGGGGCTGATCGATAGGGCCTGGTTGTCGGTCGAGGTGCGCGTGCGGGAGGGGAACTGAGGCTAAGTGGGCCGAGGAGAGAGAAAGGGATGGGGATGGCCCAAAGGCACAGTGACTCTTTTATATTTTCCAGGAATTTATTTGGAGGGTTTTTGATGATTTCTAATAAGGATTTAATCCAAAATTTTATATTTTGGAGCACAAAATTCCTGAGGTTTTGTATGGGAGTACCTTTTGTCTAGGAGTTGAATATAGGTGTATATATATTTATTTGGATAATTTTGATTAATGATTTTGAAGGAGGTGAGAGAATTTGAAGAGGCTTCGGACTCAAATTTAATTTAAAAAATAGGATTGCTACTCGGGAAATTTTGGGGAATTTTATTTGAGAGGTAATCGGAGTATTTTGAACATGTATTTGAATTCAAAAAGGAATTTTGAGTTTGCAGAAGTCTCAGAAGATAAATGCCTCATGTTTGGTATTTGGATAAAAAGGATTTGGAGTTTTATTTAAGGAATAATTTCTAAAGGGTTCAGGAGGGATATTTAAATTTGAACTTAATTCTTGGGATTTGAGAGGGTTTTGGTATTTGAGTTTTCAGGATTTTCAGGAGTTCTACAAAGGGCTTTTAATTAGGACTTTGATATATATATACATCTAAAATGAGTTAATTTCTGAGGAGGCTTAGGGAGGGTTTCGGAGAGGATTTGATTCTCGATATTTGATAGAAATTTTTGATTGTGGGTTTAGGAAGGGTCTCAAAGGAAATTCAAAGGGGATCTTGGATTTGAATTTTTCCGAGGAAATTTTGAGAGAGAGTCGAATTGCGAAATTCGAATCTCACAACTTGGAGAGAGTTTGGGAATGAGGATTTAGGGTTTCAAGGGGTTTTGATCTAAGATCTACGGCACTAATCCTTAAGCACACACAAAAGTTGAATTTTTCTTAAAACTAGGGTTTTTACTAAAATAGTTTTTAACTGCCTGGAAACCAGGGCGTTACATCCTGAGTACAGGGGGTCTGGGACTTGCCTGGTACTTGGTTTGGGACCCATTTATCTAACATCAGATTATCCTGGGGATTCTTTGGAAATATACATACATATTTATATACACACATATATATGTATACATCTAAAATGAGTTAATTTCTGAGGAGGCTTAGGGAGGGTTTCGGAGAGGATTTGATTCTCGATATTTGATAGAATTTTTGATTGTGGGTTTAGAAAGGGTCTCAAAGGAAATTCTAAGGGGATCTCGGATTTGAATTTTTCCGAGGAAATTTGGAGAGAGAGTCAAATTGCAAAATTTGAGTCTTGAAACTTGGAGAGATTTGGGAATGAGGATTTAGGGTTTCAAGGGGTCTTGATATGAGATCTACGGCACTAATCCTTAAGCACACACAAAAGTCCATTTTTTTTTAAAACTAGGGTTTTTACTAAAATATTTTTAACGGCCCGTAAACTGGGGCGTTACATCCTGAGTACAGGGGGTCTAGGACTTGCCTGGTACTTGGTCTGGGACCCGTTTATCTGACATCAGATTATCCTAGGGATACTTTGGAAAGGCCTTGTCGCAAACCTCTGGGCACTAGCCGTATCTGATCAATGCGCGTTGAGTGTCTGGAGTAAGCTTGCGTCATGTGGGTAAAGCGTGCACCCTTTGCAAAGGTTATAATATGTTTGAACAATCGCGCCCACGGTCACGGGCAGATGTGAAGTGATCCCTTAGCGTAGCTTTATTTTCATAAAATGTTTGTGAACTATGTTTGTGGTTGGGAACCGTTACCAGAACCAGCCCAAGTGGCAGGTGGATGACCTGAGTGGTCTGAAACGGGACTGTGTGTTCCGGGGTATTGTGTGGGACCATAGTCAGAGTTGGATGTGTGAAATAAAGAGAATTGGTTAAGAAAGATTTAATGCACCCAAAGGAGATGTTGTCCGGGACAGTACGCTCCAGAAATGGACTTGTGACAAGTCGTTGCGAAATGACTTGTGGAATGGGTTGAGACAGGGTCTCTTCTCAATAATCGTGGTGAGTTGTTGTAAAGCAACTCATGGAATGGATTGAAACGTGAGTCTCTTTCTGACAACTTAAAGAACACTTAGAAATTTTATAAAATATTTTCCAACACTTAAACCATTTGCGAAAACAAAACTAGAAACCGTCTTTGATAAACCTTGCATTCCATATTAATTCCATGACTTGCTGAGTACCTTGTGTACTCACCCTTGCTAAATTTCCCCTTAGAACCCTATGAAGAGGAAGATCCAACCCTGGAGGAAAACTTTCAGGAACAAGCTGAATATGAAAATTTTTAGGGTTTCGATCTAGATTCCAAGCTGTGCCTGTAGGTGTTAGGCCTAGCGTGTGCTTCTGCTGCAGTCTTTTGTAATGTAACATTGCTTGCCCGGGTTTGTCCTTGGCTGCAACTTATGTAAGATGACTTATTATAATAAATAAAGGAGTTTGCTGTGATCCACCAATGTTCTTTATGTACTAGCTGGATTCCTGGGATTGGTACAAGTAATGCAGGTAAAGACGTTCCGTCTTGTTGACTTATATTGGTTAACGGGAGAGGGGCGTTACAGCGGTGGTATCAGAGCATAGGTTTGGCCCTAGGAACAAAACCCAACGCTTAGGAAGACCTTTAAGGACCGTACTTGCAAAAACTTAAATTGCAAAAATTTAAAAATTTCTTACTACTCTCCCTTCTTATTAGTGTTTTGAAAAAGTTTTACTAACTCCTTTTCTTCCTTTAAAATTGTAGATGGCAGCTGTCGGCATTCACGCTTCTATAGGTGAGGATCAGGGTGGTTTCGTCGACCTTCTGCGAGACTTGGCTTACTTCCTCGGTTTTGCTGTCCCGGAGTTCGCAGGCTTCAGCATCCCTACCACTCCTCCCCATTGCCGCCTTACCCTTCGTCTCTACCCACTCCGTCCTGGACTTTGCCGTCACCGCTTCGTGATCGTCAGGCCTACTTTGGAGATTGCCTACCAGGACGTGGCCTTTGCCGCCATCCGGCATGTCTGTGACCAGTACTACTCCCTTCTTGACTCTTCCCGCTTTCGCCTTCTCCCACGCCGTGCCAGTGGTTCTTCTTACAGCATCTACCCTTGCACCTACCGCGAGTCGTCTCCTTCCTTGACTCGTTTTGTTGAGCTGACCACCGCCTTGGACCACCAGTACCGTCGCCTCTTGGATGCCTACCACCACCTTGAGAGACAGTACTACTCCCTTCAGGACCGTACTCCAGTGACTCCAAGCACATTGTCTTCCACCACAAATCCACACGTAGATAGCTCCCAGAGTTCCTTGCCGCCGACGTCGCTTGACCACTCATGATTATCTTTCCTAGTTTACCCCTGCTCGTCCAGCAGCTACCCCTGCAGCCACAGTTACTCCTCTTGCAGCCGTTGCCCCTCCTGCCATGGTTCCTACCCTTGCTCCCCCTGTAGTTGCACCACTCCCAGCCATGGTTCCTCCACTTCCTACTTCCCCTATCGTCTCCGAGGAGGAGAAGTGTGGGCACCCGGTTTTCTGCACTATAAGAGGTAATTGGTACAACAACGCGAAATATCTAGTTGGATGGGATCTCAAGAGAAAGCCAAATAAAACTGTAACCATCCAACCTCATCGCAGCCTTGTCATACAAACCACCAATTATAATACAAAACAACCGAGACATCAGACTAAGAACAAGAGAGATATTTGGAAGAATAGTTACACCAGTCCGCACGGCGAGATATGCCCGTTAAACCACACGAAGGTGGCGATCAAACACGATACATATCTCTGAGGACATGGTCTACGATTGAACTACTCTCCATGTATCTCACCTGTTCTAAGCCTATACTTATGCAGACTAGCCTCAGGATAATTGCTAGTCCACACTTTCATCTCTAGCAATGGTATTCAATAAATGGTTGTACAAATAAGTAAACTAAATTTACTACATCAGAGTTACATAGGTCAAATGACCGAATAATATGATTCAGCGGAAGCTTGTCTACCCATACCACAGGCAATCCGACTAGGGGTAGACCCCTTAAAGAATCAATCCTGAAGAAGTAACGAATTCCTGTAGCACTCAACCTATAGCAAAGATTAATAACCATATAAGCAAGAGTCAGTATATTACCGAAATAATGTACTGGCAAGGACAATCCTATATCGCTACATGTGAGCTCTAAAATCAAGGAGATGGCTATTTGTGGGTTCAGTTTTGAATAAAATCAATTTTAGTTCACAATTATTTGCAACGGTATTTAATAAAACATTAGAAACATGTATAACAAGTAGGGAAGTGATCAACATAATAATTTTCCTACTTGCTGCCCTCCACGGCAACAAGCCATCATAAGCATTGTAATAAGCATAATAATTCTCATAAATCACCAATCCTCATCCCAATTTCATAAACACATTTAAAACCATAAATCTATACTCAATGAACACAACCATACCGCTCATGACCGTAAGCATGGCTAACGATTAGTTTTGACTCTGCAGAGTTTGTACAACGTTATCCATATGATGTGATAGAAGCCATAACGGCTACACCCTAGGTTGGTCGATACCCGTCGATATCCCACACTCTACATGTTGAGTGCGGCCTAGGGGTCACAACATAGCTTTTACATTACCTAACATTTAGCCTTGCACCAGCATAAGGTGTGTTACTCCACATCGGGGCGCTATCCCGATGCCGTGGGTGGCGGGCCCACGCCTTAACCCAGCGCTGTGGCGGCAGCCTACCCGGCTCCCCACGAGGCACACAACGTTGTATTGGACCAACTTAGATGCCTATTCCGTTACGGGATATAGGTAGCTCCTCTGAACAGTCCTACGGTCCGTTGTAGGCACTGCCCATACTACTCTGCCTACCAAAATACAAGGCTAAACATTAAGTAACTTAATCCACTATGGCTATCCCATACTAGCACATGTGGTTGTACTGTTTAACATGAGAATATGACACTGAGTTCAGTCCTTAATCAACTCAGGCGAACACTCCCCCTATCGGTGTGCAACTACTCCATATGCACACCACTTGCCACCCAAGTCTAAAATCAGGTTTTTTTATTATTTTGGTTCACAAATAACCAGAGGCTTCAACTCTGTCCAGAAGTTATAAAATTCCTATTTTCTAAGGTATATAGTGATCACTGTAATACTTAGCACGTTACTAAGCATGACTAAGCATAAGCAAGTGTATTAACTTAACATAGACCCCACGAGTACAAATCAAGTACTCTAACCAAGACTAAGGTTACAAATAGCAAGGTGTACAACGTTTTAAGATGGATCATGCAATTAATAGGTTACAACTACCATTTACCACAATTCAAATACCGTTATTCACAAATACGCATGCAACTTTACAAACAACACATTTCATTCCCCAAAACATAGAATTCAATTTTTTCAAGGAGGAGGGGAGAAAACTTGCCTTACTCTTGAATACTCGGATACCAACTATCTCACTTCTTCACCGATATCGAATTCGTTCTCTAGAAAGAAAATAACGTACGACCGAATAAATAGCAAATAATGTGAGAAATTCAAAATGCTCTAATATGCATGAGATTTATACCTTAGGTTGCTACTGTTATAAAGTGAATTTAGGTGAAGGAAGTTTTATTTTATCACTTTTTATTTGGGAGTTATGAATTTTACAATTTTGTGTTAGAATAGACCGTTTATTCCTTAGGTAAACTATAGGTATATTTTTAGGGGATAGTTTTGTCAAAACCTTGCCTACAGGGTTAAACATCACTATTTTAGAAGACTAACAAACATGGAATGTCAGAGAAATTCAAATTATGTAAGGCTTCGATTCTATTCCGTCGGGGACCTTTTCTCGATCTCGCCTCTTTGGTTGGAAAGTTCCATGCTTCTTCCCCCTCTCGGATTAAACATTTCCATTTCCCATCTTTTTAACCTCTGCTCCCAAAAAGAAACGGGAGACTTTTTTTTTGGTTGTCCTTGGCACTAGTGGGACTAAGGCTGGCTTCCAGGGAAATGGAAGAAAATTACACTCTATCTTGTTGGCAATGGCACTCCAACAAGCTCGGTAGGGGGGAAAACGAAGAGCCTTAGGTGTAATAGGACTCCCAGTTACTGCGCGCGATCGTATACTGAGGTGCTCCCCGTCGGTTGTTGGAACGACGCGAGCCGGGCCGGGCCTCGATTCCTTTCATAAAGAGGAAGGGACAGAGGGAGGTTGGCGAATCCGATCAAACTCTTATATAGTTCTGATTTTTCCAGCTTTTGTTTGGTGTCCTCAGCCTGCTCCCCGAAAACCTTCTCCCCAGCTCAAGATCACTTTCTTCACAATTTTTAGAGTTGGGATGAATTTATTATGAATTTTACAAGTTTTATATACACCGGGCGGTACTTTTACTTCTGTAAACTTTTAGAGAGGATCCCCCTACAGAGTGTGCCAAGTTTCAGTCATCATAAATAGTAGCATAGTTTTCTAAGTCCATCAAACCTAGTTTCACCATTTTAGGAGTTAATATTGATTTGTTATGAATTTTACAAGTTCTATACATGGATACGTCTAGTTATAATATTGAATATCTAATTAACTTTTAAAGTGTGTGGAACCTATGTAGTGGTTTGGTACTGAGCCTAGATGAATTTTGGTGAAGAAGTTTCTATTTTATCAACTCTTATTTTTGGAGATATTAATTTTATAAGTTTTAAGGTTCTATACGGTACCTACACTTATAATTTAATATACATGTGTTTTGGGACTATGTTTCTATGAAATATAACTTTATATATTTAGAGAAGGATGTGCTGTGAACTTATTGCCATTTGGGTGTAACTCATTTAGAGTTAAAATAAAGTTTCTATGATTTTTAGAAATTATTCTCCCTTTATATCCTATACAAAATATTTACCTATTTTAGAAACCCTAAAGGTGTATTATGTACCAATTTTTGTTAATTCTTTGTTTCCAGAATTGAAAGCAAAATGTTTTGAAGCTAACCAATTTGGTTTCATATTATTTGGAGCTAATATGAATTTCCTATGAATTTTGGAAGTCAATACATATTATGTATTCTAATTTATGTATTTACCTATTACAAGTTTTAGATAAGTGTCTTTCATATAAATGAAATTTGGTTTTAGTTCACTGCAGTAAAGATCAATATTTCATGAATTTACCAAACCTTAATTTATAGTAATGAGAAATAGTTAAATTTATATATAAGGTTTATGTGTTTTATGATTTTTATTATTTTTAAGGAATTTTAGGTACTGATTTCCCCAGATTTTATTCTACAGGAATAAATTTCATAATTTTGTGATTCCAAAAAATTTTGATTCATCCAATTTGGAGTTAAAATGAATTAGTTATGGATTTTTGAAGTTTGCACAATTTTCAGTGGAGCAAATAATGCAATTTAACATTTTCCTTTATTTTTCCAGATTTTAAATACATGGGTCCACTGGTCAGTGAGTGGCATTTTGCAAAAAGGCCCCTAGAAGTTCTGGGAGTGAACCCGCACACCCTAGGCACGTGGAAAAAGGAAGTTTCTTAATGGTGCTTGATGTTTTACTTATTTCCAATTAAGTCCTTGGGTCCACATGTCATTGAGTGGCACTCTTGTTAATTTATCTAGCATGTTTTAACTTCTTTGCAAATCGGTCCTCACGCTTTAGCCTTTCCACTGCCGAGCGGGTCCCACATGTCGGCGAGGCAGAGCAGGGGAGAGCGAGGCAGGGCGACCGGCGACAGCGTTCGTGCCCACCGGCGACGAACGGCGGCGCGGCTAGCGTTGTGGCCAACAGAGAAAAGATAGAAGAGTTTACGGCGAAGCTAAGGGTGGTCTTCTTGACACCTCGGGTGACCGGAATCTTGTCGGCAGCGAGCTCCAGCGGCGGCTCTTTTCGGGTCGACGGGGTGAATCGTTCTACGGGCTCAAGCTGGCCATACTAATGCATATATGTGTGTCTACTAGGTGTCTGTGTTCTCACCGTGGGGTTTGACGAGGCCAGCGAGGTCTTGTCGGCGGCGGCGGTGCACGGATTGGTTCGGCGGTGGCAGAAAGTAGCGCGACGTCGACGGCGGCTTGATCCGGTGCCTGATCTGTAAAGAGGAGGTGCGCATGAGGTTGAGAACTCCTTAAGGACGATTCTTGCAAGAGGAATTTGGCTGGGGCTCACCGGATGGCTCGGAATCGAGTATGGCGGCAGGCGGCCGGACTTGGGGACGACGACACTGATCTCCATGCTGGCTCTGCCTCCGGTTGAGGTTCTTGGGGCATTTTGCAGCTGGTGGAGACGCGGGCTCAGCGGCGCAATGGCTTGGCTGGAGATGGTCTACGGTGGCCGGAATGGCGGGGTCGTCGTGGCGGCGCTCTGTAGAATGGAGACGGTGCACAACGGCGACTCCAGCCGGCGAGTCCTAGGGCAAAGTGTACAAAATGGATCAATCAAAAGACTGGGATGACGTTCTCGTGGTCAAGAACGAGCAAGGCTCACCGGGGTTGAGTTGGTTTGGATCGAACAGCTACCGGCGTCGGGGAAGATGATGCTGTAGCTGATTCTCTTGAGGTAGAAGGTTGGTTTTTCTCTGGAGAACACGACTAGGGCGAGGAGAGGATACTAATGGCGAGTTTTCACTGCAAATGGGGAAGTTTGATGTGGAGGGAGTTGGCTATGGTGGCTTTGGGCAGTGCCGACGCGTGGAGAGGGCGTGGCAGCGTTCCTGGGCATGTGGGCGAGCTTGGGCGGTTTCTCCGACTGTCAGGTGGGTCTAGGAGTCAGTGGGTCCCACATGGCAGTGAAAAATGAGAGAGGAGCTCTCTAGATGCTAAGTGTGGGAGACTATGTGAACAGCTGTCTTGCACTGATAAATTCACCGAGTTACGTAGAGTTTCTGGGGTTGGAAAAATTTATGTGTGTAGGTGAATATATGTTCTACCAAACTGCCAAGTTTCAAAGCTAGAGGCCTTATATTTTTAATGTGGCAAAAAGATGAAATAGCCTTAGTGACACTGTTTTCTGCAGTTCAATTATTTCCCAGTGCCTTGCTCTTATCATTTTATGTAGTTTCTTTGAGAATTAAATCAAGCCAAAATTTCTGGTTGTAGGGTTCATCTTGGTACACATTTTGGTTGAAATCCACTGCTTAAATAGTTATGATTTTTATTTGGTGAAAATAAGATCTAAGCAATTTATTTTGGCTAGTCTTATAGTTTTGCTGATTTGGTGATAAAATCATGTAAAATTTATAGTAGACTAAATGGATTGTATAGTGCTTATAAAAATTTTACCATGATTTTAGGTTAAATGAATTATTTTTAGAAATTACTTAGGCTATGCAAATGCTTATGCACCCTATTATGAAAGTGCACTTTAAAATAAAAAAACAATTCAAAAGAAAGCCTGCACATGAAGTGGTAATTAATTTATTTATCTCCATATTTTTATGTCAAACTTTTATCTATACATATTTAGTCATATTACATTTTCTATTTTTTGTAGATTAACTCCTAAAATCTTTATGCACCAACCCTAAAGTATTTTAATTTGGTCAAAACCTCTTATACCCATTTGGATGAATTACTTCCATCCCCATTTGACCTACAAAAGGTTTTAGAAATTTGATTTATGGATTCCAGAGCTGTGCTTTTATATTCTTTTATTATTGTATATTGTGACCTAGGGTACGTCTTTAAATAAATTAAAAATTTTAACTATAAAAGTTTTAGCGTTCCCCTCTTTTTAAGATTTACTTTAGTAAATCTACCCCTCATTTTACTCCTTTGTATAGAAAGTATAAGATTTTACTTTCGAGGGCTTTTTATTAGCTTATTTTGGTTAAAATTTCGAAATTCGAAATTTTGGTATGTTACAAGGAGCCCTTCGAGTGTGAGTTCTACGACAACCAGGCGGAGCAACAGCAGCAGTGAGCCAGCAGTGATCAGGGGTTGTGATAGTCATAGTCAGTTGTTGTCAGGAGTAGTTAGACCTTTTGTACCATCGCCAACTCCTTAGGAGTTGTGGAGAGTAGTGTGTGAGTGTGTTATGTAATGGTAGTCCGTGTCTTGTAAGGTTTGCATCTAGTCCCGTGATTTGGCCACATCTATGTGTATAAATAAAGTATCTTCTAGTTTTAAAAAGCTTTCGTACTTGTGTGCGCTCTCTCTTCTCCTCTTTCCTTTTCTTATCCATCCTATTTCCTTAGATGGTGCGTCGCAATCACGTCAGAGACGTGTACCTGCTCGTTATGGTTATGAAGATGATCAAGATCAAGTCCAGCATAATAACCAGAATCAGGCTAACCAACAAGAACAAGGATCCAAAAACAACGTACCTTCCCAACATCAGCAACAACAGCAGAATCAGCACCAAACAGATTTACCTCCACCACCTCACATGAATATAGACCCCCAGCATATCATGGCCATTCAAACTCAAATACTACAGGGAATAGCCCAGAGCCTGGCAGCTATGCAGCATAATCCACCTAACCAACCAGCCCTACCCAATGGAAGGGCTAAGTTAATAGAATTTCTGTGGTCTTGTCCCACTGAGTTCTCACTAACGACTGAGCCCGTAGAAGCTGATGATTGGCTTAAGGATGTGGAAAGGAAATTAAACTTGGTACAGTGCACCCCAATTGAAAAGAGGTTGTTCACAACTCATCAATTAAGGGGACCTACAGCAGACTGGTGGGACAATTATTGTGCCGCTCATGAAGATGACGATAATATTACTTGGATAGAGTTTGCAAATGCTTTCCGTGCAACCTATGTGCCAGAAAGTATCATTAACATGAAAAGAGTTGAATTCGAGCAACTCAAACAAGGGCACTCAAGCATTAACAAATATCTGAGCCACTTTAATAAGTTGACTCGATATGCTACTGAAGAAGTCAATACAGATAAGAAAAATATCAGGAGATTTTTAAAGGGCATTGTTGTCGAAGAACAACTGTGAAAAATGAGAGTGGACTATGTGTTAACGCCAAAATTTGGTACGGGTCGTTACCATGTTCGGTTAAGGAAAGAATCGATATCAGCTATTGGAAACTAATCCAGAAGAGTCCGAGCTTGGGAGGGAGTCGTGAAGACCACGTTATGGCAGTTATTTATCTTATCTATTAGATAGTTTTATCTTTTAGGAAACCTGATCTCTTGTCCGATCAGGTCTGTCAGTTTTCCTTTTTCTAGTTAGGAAAGTCCTGTACCGTGTCCTATAAGGACTCTTGTAACTCGGGGTATATATACGTATGCCCGGGGACCTTGTAATCTATCAATCGATCAATCAAATTCGGCGCATCGCCACCCTTTACCAACGGGTTCTTGCTTCTCGAGCGGGGCTGCATCGGTTAGGTCCGAACTCCTGCGAGAGGGTAAGTCTCGTTACCCCGACTACCAATCGGCTAGGACTTTCTCGGTTAGGTCCGATATTCTAGTCGGTATATGGTAGTCGGCTTACCACGGTGTATCGGATCTGTCTACGGCTGCATCGGTTCGGTCCGACCTCTTAGGCTGGTCAGGTATATCACATCACGCGTGCATAGTTTTTATCAGTTTATCGGGGGTAGTTTATCATCAGTTTGTGCTGCATCGGTTGGGTCCGACCTACTAAACTGCTAGCGATAAATTATTCCTGTTAGGCTGATAGCCTTTGTGCAAGCGTCTTATCAGAATGTATAGCCGGTAAGTTATTTTCATCACAGTTGCATTAGATCTATCGGTTTGTTGAGGTTCCTTTACTATTATCGATCTGTGCTGCATCAGTTAGGTTTGAACTACTAGATCGATAATAATAGATTTATCCTTGTTGAGCTGATCGGTGTATATGCGACGTTCTATCGGAGTGCTTAGCCGATAGGTTATCTTTTTATAAAGCCGACTGTATTATCCATACTGTTTTGGTCATCTATATTATCATCGGTTTTCTAGCCGATGCATATGTGTTTCCTCGGCAGTCGGCTGGCTTACTATTTTGCTTATCTATTGATAATCGGCTCCTAGCCGATGCACATGTTATACTGACATCTTGTCTATTTGCTCATAGCACTATCGGTTTCCTAGCCGATACACAGGTACCATCGGCTATCGGCTACGAGGAGTCTATATCAGCCCGTATCGGCCGATAGCCGATTGCGCAATTGCTGCCGATCCGGGCACGAGGACCAACAAGGACCCGGACGCGAGCACGAGACCCGGGCGCGAGTACAGGCAGAGGCCCGGGCACGAGCATAGCGGCATCGGCTGGAAGGAATCCGTATCGGCTTGCTGGCCGATTGGATCAGTAATCTAATTTCTTCATCTCCTTGTCAATTGCTGGGTCAAATTGACTGGCACGCCCGTGAACCTCAAATATTTTAGGACCTGCACTGGAGCTAAGCAGATCTCCCAGGCCTTCGCGTGTCACCAGACGCCGAACCAGATCGTCAGCAAGCTTCTTGGCACACCCGGCGGTTTTCGGCGTCAACACGTTTTTGGCACGCCCAGTGGGACCCGATCTTCATATCATCACAGTATATCCTATCGGCTGAATCAACACGTTTTTGACCCGGTGGGACAGAACTTCAACATGGCTGGAAAAGAGGTCAGCAAAGATGATACAATCCCAGTTACAATGGAAGACTTGACCGAAGAACAGAGACAACAAGTGGAGCAGAACATCGATGATTTTTGGAAGCTTTGTCTAGAATCCTTCGGTATGACAGATCAAGGGCCGATTCAGAAGTCGCAATTTCCAAAGCCTGTTCTGATTGATGAATCGAGCCATACATCGCCTACAAGTTCACAGAAGCCGATCCAAGACATGTTTAATAAAGCAGTTCATCATGCGTTGACCGATCAATCTGGGATATTGGTGAACACATTACAGAGCTTGATCAAGAAGGTGGTAGAGCCGATTCAAATACCCGGGGGGCAACAAGATGGGATTCCTCAAGGAAATCATCAAACTGCGTACTATGGGGGGCATCAACAGAGTTATCCAGGAGTTGTCCCTGAGTACAATTATCCGAGGGAATATCAGAATCAGAATCGGCTATCAACTCCACCTCTGCGTTATTACGGTGAAGATCCAAAAGAAGATTTATCAGCAAGAGTCACAGAGGTGATGAGAGAGCAATTCGGTCTAAGACCGAAAGAGGAAACATTTATGTATCGGCATCCATATCCAGATTGGTTTGATAGAGTTCCGTTGCCACGCCGATACAGAGTACCAGACTTCTCCAAATTCTCAGGGCAAGATGATGTATCTACAGTGGAACATGTCAACCGGTTCTTGGCTCAATGTGGAGACGCATCGGCTGTAGAAGCTTTGAGAGTTAGACTCTTCCCGTTATCATTATCCGGATCGGCCTTTACATGGTTTTTTTCATTGCCACCTAACTCAGTTCGAGGTTGGGCCGATCTGGAAAAGCAATTCCACAAGTATTTCTTTATGGGGAGTCAGGAGATGAGTTTGATAGATTTAACATCGGTAATACAGAAGCCAGAGGAATCAGTCTCAGAATATATCCAGCAGTTTCGTGATGTTAGAAGCCGATGTTATAGTTTAAGTCTGGATGATGCACAGCTGGCCGAGTTAGCATTCCAAGGTTTGGTGGCTCCGATCAGGGAAAGATTTTCATCAGAAGATTTCGAGAGCCTAGCACACCTAGTACAAAAGGTATCGGCTCATGAAAGCCGATTTCAAGAGGCCAGGAAGGAATGATGAGGCCCGAACAGAAGAATTTCGAAGTTTGATAACAAACTCCGAAATTGGGGGGCATGTGTTAACGCCAAAATTTGGTACGGGTCGTTACCATGTTCGGTTAAGGAAAGAATCGATATCAGCTATTGGAAACTAATCCAGAAGAGTCTGAGCTTGGGAGGGAGTCGTGAAGACCACGTTATGGCAGTTATTTATCTTATCTATTAGATAGTTTTATCTTTTAGGAAACCTGATCTCTTGTCCGATCAGGTCTGTCAGTTTTCCTTTTTCTAGTTAGGAAAGTCCTGTACCGTGTCCTATAAGGACTCTTGTAACTCGGGGTATATATACGTATGCCCGGGGACCTTGTAATCTATCAATCGATCAATCAAATTCGGCGCATCGCCACCCTTTACCAACGGGTTCTTGCTTCTCGAGCGGGGCTGCATCGGTTAGGTCCGAACTCCTGCGAGAGGGTAAGTCTCGTTACCCCGACTACCAATCGGCTAGGACTTTCTCGGTTAGGTCCGATATTCTAGTCGGTATATGGTAGTCGGCTTACCACGGTGTATCGGATCTGTCTACGGCTGCATCGGTTCGGTCCGACCTCTTAGGCTGGTCAGGTATATCACATCACGCGTGCATAGTTTTTATCAGTTTATCGGGGGTAGTTTATCATCAGTTTGTGCTGCATCGGTTGGGTCCGACCTACTAAACTGCTAGCGATAAATTATTCCTGTTAGGCTGATAGCCTTTGTGCAAGCGTCTTATCGGAATGTATAGCCGGTAAGTTATTTTCATCACAGTTGCATTAGATCTATCGGTTTGTTGAGGTTCCTTTACTATTATCGATCTGTGCTGCATCAGTTAGGTTTGAACTACTAGATCGATAATAATAGATTTATCCTTGTTGAGCTGATCGGTGTATATGCGACGTTCTATCGGAGTGCTTAGCCGATAGGTTATCTTTTTATAAAGCCGACTGTATTATCCATACTGTTTTGGTCATCTATATTATCATCGGTTTTCTAGCCGATGCATATGTGTTTCCTCGGCAGTCGGCTGGCTTACTATTTTGCTTATCTATTGATAATCGGCTCCTAGCCGATGCACATGTTATACTGACATCTTGTCTATTTGCTCATAGCACTATCGGTTTCCTAGCCGATACACAGGTACCATCGGCTATCGGCTACGAGGAGTCTATATCAGCCCGTATCGGCCGATAGCCGATTGCGCAATTGCTGCCGATCCGGGCACGAGGACCAACAAGGACCCGGACGCGAGCACGAGACCCGGGCGCGAGTACAGGCAGAGGCCCGGGCACGAGCATAGCGGCATCGGCTGGAAGGAATCCGTATCGGCTTGCTGGCCGATTGGATCAGTAATCTAATTTCTTCATCTCCTTGTCAATTGCTGGGTCAAATTGACTGGCACGCCCGTGAACCTCAAATATTTTAGGACCTGCACTGGAGCTAAGCAGATCTCCCAGGCCTTCGCGTGTCACCAGACACCGAACCAGATCGTCAGCAAGCTTCTTGGCACACCCGGCGGTTTTCGGCGTCAACACTATGGTAGTAAATCTTTTGTATTAATCTCAAAAACCTTGCCATTATAGTGTCCTAGGTGCCTATTTATAGGCCCAGGGGTACAATTAAAGGCTCTAGGGTTTCATTTACAGGTGGTACTACATCATAGCCCCTTGATAGGGATAGTTACAGGGGTATTCCCATCTTTTCCTATCTTGCAGGTTCGTGATGGGCTGTTGGGCCGTCACGTGGGCCGCGGGGCTGCTACGTGGGTCGGGCCCTCGATGGGCCTTTCGGCCTCTTTGGCCATCTGGCTCTGTCGATGCTTTGCACCGGCAATAAAACTATGGGGCTACTCGGCGAGGGTGAATTCGGTGTACTGCAGAGGAACACAAAAGAATTATACTGGTTCAGGCCCTCAAGATGAGGTAATACCCTACGTCCAGTTGAGGTGTTATTCCTCTGAGGTGTATGTAGATCGATGATCTGGTTGCTCTTGTTGTCCTCCCCCTAAGGGGCGCCCTGCCTCCCTTTATATACTAGGGGACAGGGGTACATGATAAGGATCCCAGTCGGATACGACCAAGGGATTTCCTTCTTAGAGATAGAATCCTATCCGACTAAGACTATGTTTCCTTATTATACAAGGCACAGCCTGCCGGATGCTGTCTTATCTCTAATTACATGGTCTGGCCCATCCTCTATCCAAGTGGCCCATGTGCTGGTAATGAGGTACCCGAGGCCCATGGCCTCCACAGTAGCCCCTGAGACCTTCATAGTTAAGTCACAGCTGATGCCGAGTGCTCATCCTCCACGGTGAAGGTTGCCCGAGTGTGATGTGCCCGAGTACTCTTTGTCCGAGTAAGTCTTCTCCCGAGTCCTGCTCTATGTTAGCTGGCAGCGAGGCTATGAAGGGCTTCATGTAGATATATGAATAGTGTGCGCCGAATAGGCGCACCTATTAGGTGTAGCCCCCGACTTTGTGCTCAATTGTGAAGACAATTAAACATAAAGTCAAAGATCTTTAACCTGTAAGTCTTTCCCGAGTAGATTACTTCGGGTATTTGTGACTCTTCGGTATCATGTCAACCGGAATAAACTTTATAGTCTTGCCGAGTAGAAGACTACTCATATGTAGGACTCTTCGACTTCATGTCAGTCGAAATATGAGTTTATAGTCTTTTCCGAGTGGTGTCCCACTCAAAAGTTAGACTCTTCCGCATCATGTCAGCGGGAACGGAGATTTATAGTCTCTCCCGAGTAGTGCACTACTTGAAAGTGAGACTCTTCAGCGTCATGTCGGCTGGAATAATGTTGCTCATGGCAACTGGTGGCCACGCATGTAGGCCGAGTACCACTGTTTATCTCATCGGCTCCCGTTAGCAGCACCAGCACTATAATTTCAACTCAGCCTGCGGAAGGCCCACATGGAGCATGCTACTGTAGGAACTCATATCTTGTTGGCCCAGTGCGAACGGTGTAGACCCAAGCCCATCTAGTTGGCATTGGTTCTATAAAAAGATGGGGAGAGAGAAAAAGATTCCGTCGTCTTCCCCAAATCAGCCGATCTCTTCGTCTTCCACCTTCGCGCCCAACTTTTCGCCTCCCGCTCGGCTAGGGTTAACTGCTGCTATTCCCCACCCGAACTCGAGCGATTTCAATCCTCCCCGTTTGCTCCAAGCCCCCGATTTGCTTTTCCCCGAATCCCATCGCCTCCAGTCATGCCGAAGGTTTCGGATCTTGCGGGGGCGCCGGGAGGTTCTTGGCCGGTGTCGGATTGCGGCTCGGTGAAGCTGAAGCGGCTGGAGAGTGAACTGAAGTTGCCCAGCCAAGAGGTCATTCGCTGGTGGCCGGCCAGGGATGAGTCGAGCCCGAATCCCCGACCCGGAGAAACGGTAGTCTTTGCCTCTTTTTTCGATCGAGGCTTGTGCCTCCCGTCTTCTGATTTCTTCTGCCGTATTCTCGACTTTTACGGGCTGGAGTTGGTGCATCTGAACCCCAACTCTATTCTTCAGATTTCTATATTTGTTACCCTTTGCGAGTGCTTCTTGGGCGTTGAACCCCATTTCATCCTCTTCCGACACCTGTTCCATATCAAGCCCCAACCTTCCAAGAGCAATATCAATGTGATTGGAGGGGCTGGTCTTCAACTGAGGAGCGATGGGAAGAAAACATATATCGATTTGCCCTTGAAATCTTCTCTGAAGGGCTGGCACAAGGAGTGGTTTTATTGCGCCGATCTGGCTCCTTCCTTGCGCCCATTTATTGGTATGCCACCGACGGTGTTGCCAAGCTGGTCCGCGGAGCCGACCTTTGAAGAACTGGGCCAGGCACATATATTGTTGACGAAGATAGATGACCTCAAGAGGGCCGGCTTGACAGGTCCTTGGGTGGCTCGTCGCTTCCTGACAAGGCGCGTTCAGCCGCTGAAGCTTAGGAGCTCATTCGGCTGGGCCTTCAAAGGCAAAAATGATCCTGACCGAGTGAGCAACGAGTCGGCGGACAAGAAGGAGGTGACCGCGACCCTGTTCGGCTATTTCTCTAAAGGGGTGATCGCGACAGAGGACGACAAGTGCCGGATTGCGGCCTATAGCTTCATTCAGCCTCGGACCAAGGTAACCTTTAACCTTCTTCTGTGAGGAATGCTCGCGGGACCATAGTTGTCCGGCATATCATGACGTGTTTGATTGACTCACTTGTAGTGGCATGAAGAATTTGATGAAGACTCCCGTCCATTGTCGGCTGTCGCGTCGAAGAAGAGGCCGAGGAGTCCCTCTGCTGCCCAACCCGGCTCTAAGAGAGCGGGGAAGAAACCGATGTTATATCGGGGCGAAGGGGCCATGACAGCGCGCGCCGTGAGCGGCAGCTTGAAAATAAAGGACGCCGCTGCCGCAACGCCCACGCGGTCAAGTCCCAGGCTCAGACCTGTGGGTTCGAGCCCAACGTTGCCGAGCCCGGCGGCGGTGCCACCAAGGGGCCGGCCAGAGCAGAGGCCACCTGGGGCGAGGGCGCCCGAGCCGACCATACCAGAGTTGGGGCCGACCCGGGTTGATACGCCTCCGCCGATGATGACGCCGACCGGGCCGACTGCCGGAGCTAGCGCTCCGTCGGGGGGCGGGCCGCCCGGCAAGAAGCTGAGGTTCTCCAAGAGGTGCGCTGCTCCGGGTCTTCTGTAGTCTTTGTGTGTTGAAGTAATGTCTTGATGTCTTGGTTCGTCGTGCAGGAAACGGGTCGATATTGATCTCAAGGAGGTCGACCCGTCTGCTCCACTTGATGAGCCTGCCCCAGCCGAGCCAGCGGCCGCGAACACACCTGTTGAGCCGGCGGCCGACCCGGTTGCTGAGACCGAGGCGGCTCTGACTCCAGGGCCGCTGCCGCCACCCGACCGAGCGGTGGCTGCTGAAACTGAGGCCCTAGCCCCCGAGGCGCCGCACGTCGCGGAAGCCGGGGGCGGAGCCCCCGAGCCGGTCCCCGAAGTCATGGGGGAGGGCGGTGCCGAAGCCAGGACCCCGTCGCCGTCGGGGTTATCGTCGTCACCATCGCCACCGCCGCCGCCGCCGAAGATCCCACACCTGCCTCGGATCGAAGCTCCTCCACGTGCGATGCCCCGGACCTTTACGTGGACAACTCACGACGGTACTGTGAAAAGCTTCAGGCTCGACGAGGTCGTCGCAAGGAGGGAGCGCGAAAGCCTGCTTCGCGCCGCCATCAGCGGGTCCGAAGGGGTCGCGGTATGATTCTTGTAGTAGAGCTCCAGCAATCTTCTTGTTTTGAAGTTTGACTCCGTCTTCGATCCATCTTTTATTCCAAACAGAAGCTTGTCGACCGCAACGAGGCGATGGTGGAAATCTTGGTTGAAGTAGCTCCCCACCTCGCCGAGTTGGAACAGCTCCGGGCCTTAAAGGCCGAGATGGAGGGGCGTCATGCGAAGAGGGAGGCCTGGCTGAGGAGTGGCGCCGATCAGCTCAAGGCGGAGACATGGGCCCTGGCCGAAAAGATTAGAGGTAAAATCCTCGAGTATATCTTCCCGACTGAACCGTTGATGTATTCATCCAGCCGCGTTGTTCCCGACTGCCCAGTTGTGTCATGACTGCACGGTTGAGCTCTCGGCTAATCTGTGGTGCAGACCTCGAAGCGGAGTTAAAGACCCGAACAGAGAGGGAATCGCAGCTGAAGGAGGCCGAAGAAGCCAAGGCCGAGCTTGAGAAGGTCAAGGCCGACATGACAAAGGCCAACACCGAGCTTGACCGGGAGAAGTCCGAGTTGGAAAAGGCCGTCGTCAAGCTTGGTAAGGAGAAGGCTGAACTGGAGAAGACCGTGGCCGGGTGGGAGGCCGACTACGAAAGTAAGTCCTCAACCCGACTGTGATCTCGGCCAATCCATTAGCTATCCTGCGTGTAGCCGAATCTGACAAGCTTACTTGCCGGCTGATCTGGGCAGACATGAGAACTAATGTCCGGGCCTAGTATCAGTTCTACACGGAGGAGATAAGGTTGATCAGGGAGTCACGGGAGGCCCTCGCCGGGTCCGTGAAAGGGCTCCTTGACCTTATAGACCCCCGCCTGGTGGGAACCAGCTGCAGCAGGATCCCTCAGATAGTGGGGCGTCTCGAGGATGCCCCGAGTGCCTTGAAAAGGTACTCGGATGAGCACGTTGTCGTCGGTGTGGCCCATACCCTGGCGATGACCAAATCCTTATACCCTAGGGCGGATATTGAGGCCATCGGGGAGGGGTTTGCCAAAGAGACGACGCGAGAGGAGGCGCTGGAGCTGATCGCCCGGGCGAAGCCGACTGCGGAGATAATTACCCGAGACCTAGGTCTGTAAGGGCAACATGTTTGTGTAGCCGGAATATATAAACTTGTGTAAACAAGTATGTGTAAATATGTGTGCAATGCCGCCAAGCTTATTTTTCGGTTGTCATTAGCTTTACTTGAATGTGTAGTATGCACCGAGTTAGCCTGTCAGAACTTAATAAAAACGTTCAAAGTAAGAAGCTGTACTCGGGCAAACGTGACAGTCATAGTAAGGCTTCATAACCGAAGTGAAGTAAGCTCGTATGTTATTGACAATGCACATATAAACATGCAGCCCCCGACTCACTACTCGGTTGATACAAGCGGCGTAGTGAGTCAGAGGAACTGTACACATGAAAATTATAGGACTCAGGTATAGAAAGGACGTAGCTGTTCTATGTTCCACGAGTTGCTAATGAGAGCGCCGTCTTCTGTCTTCAGTCGGTAGGCGCCTGGCCGCGTAACCTCGGCTATAATGAACGGCCCTTCCCAGATTGGGGATCGTTTATGCCTGTCTTTAGTGGTTTGTATTTTGCATAGAACGAGATCCCCGACCAAAAAGGCACGGCCACGGACATTGCGGTTGTGGTAGCGGCGTAGGCCTTGAAGATACCTTGCCGACTGGATAGTTGCGGTGTCTCTTGCTTCTTCCAGCTGATCTAGTTCAACCAGTCGGGTATTGTTGGAGTCGTCTTCTGAGTAGGCCCGGACTCGTGGAGAGCCGAACTGTAACTCGGTAGGTAGCATAGCCTCGGCACCGTAGACTAGAAAGAAAGGGGATTGCCCTGTTGCCCGACTAACCGTTGTTCTGAGAGACCAAAGAACAGATGGGAGTTCTTGTACCCACCGGCCCGCATATGGTTGTAGTCAGTCGAATATCCTGGCCTTGATGCCTTGTAAGACCATACCGTTGGCTCGCTCAACCTGCCCGTTGCTCCGCGGGTGTGCCACAGATGCGTAGCAGATCTTGATGCCGAAATCGTCGCAGAAATCTTGGAATAGGCCCACCGCGAACTGAGTACCGTTGTTGGTGATGATGCGGTTAGGGACTCCGAACCGGTATAATATACTCATGATGAAGTCCTTTGCTCGTGCCGCTGTGATTGTTGCGACGGGTTTAGCCTCAATCCACTTGGTGAACTTATCCACTGCGACGAATAGATGTGTGAACCCCCCTGGCGCTTTCTTGAAAGGCCCGACCATGTCGAGCCCCCATATTGCAAATGGCCAGGAAATGGGGATAGTTTGGAGTTCCTGGGCTGGGAGATTTGTTTGTCTTGCGAAGAACTGGCAGCTTTCGCACTTGCGAACGATGTCTTTGGCGTCTATTACTGCTGTGGGCCAGAAAAATCCCTGTCGGTAAGCCTTTCCGACTAACGTCCTGGATGCGGCATGGTTGCCACATATGCCCGAGTGGATCGAGTGCAGAATCTGCTTGCCCTCCTCGGTGGTGACGCAGCGCATGAGGACACCGGATGCGCTCCTTCGGTACAGGTCTTCTCCGACCAGCAGGAAGCTTTTGCTTCGACGCTTTATCTGCTCGGCTTGACTGCGATCTTCTGGGAGTTTGTTGTCTGTGAGAAATTTGACAACAGGAGTCCTCCAGTCTTGACATATGTGCAACACCTCATCTGTGGTCGGGGTAGGCTCGCCTCCCGACTGATCTGGTGCCAGTTTCTTCTTGACTGATGGCTCCATGAGTTGCTCGACGAAGATTCCGGCTGGAACTGCTTCTCGCTTGGATCCCATGTTGGCCAGCTCGTCTGCCGCGTCGTTGTATTGGCGCAGGACAAGTGTGACTTCCAGCCCGTCGAACTTGTTTTCCAGCTTGCGGACCTCCTGACAGTATGCTGCCATGGTATCGTCGAGACAGGTCCAGTCTTTCCTGACTTGGTTTACCACGAGTTGAGAATCGCCGCGCATGACCAGTCGACGTATGCCGAGTGATATAGCGATGCGGAGCCCGTGGACGAGTCCCTTGTGCTTGGCGACATTGTGGGAAGCCGGGAAGTGGATTTGTAGAACGTACTTCAATTTTTCGCCAGAGGGGGACGTCAGGATGACTCCGACCCCGGCGCCCCCGATCCGTAGAGAGCCGTCGAAGTACATTGTCCAGTATTCTAGCTTTGCTATTGGTGTAGGCAATTGGACTTCTGTCCACTCGGCCACGAAGTCGGCTAGAGGTTGAGATTTGATTGCTGTCCGTGGCTGAAAGGTGATGTCAAATGCCATCAGCTCGAGTGCCCATTTAGCGATTCGGCTAGTGGCCTCGCGATTATAAAGGACATCCCCGAGTGGAAATGCTGTGACCACCGTGACTTGGTGTGCTTGGAAATAATGCACCAGCTTCCGGACTGTGATAAGTAGGCCATATAGCAGCTTCTGGACTTGCGGATATCTCGTTTTGGAGTCAGCAAGGACCTCGCTGACGAAGTAGACTGGCCGTTGTATTTTTTGAATATGACCCTGTTCGGATCGTTCAACCACCAGCACCGTGCTGACTACCTGTGTCGTTGCCGCCAGATATAGCATTAGCGGTTCCTGGGGCAGAGGTGACGCCAACACGGGGGGTGACGTAAGGAACTGTTTGAAGTCTTCGAAGGCTCGCTGGGCTTCCGGAGTCCATTGCAAATTGTCGATCTTTTTGAGTAGCTTGAAGAAGGGCATGCCCCGTTCGCCCAGTCGGGAGATAAACCGGCTGAGTGCCGCCATGCAGCCTGTCAGCTTCTGGACGTCTTTGAGGTTAGTCGGGGGTGCCATGTGCCTGATGGCGTTGACTTTCTCCGGGTTGGGCTCAATGCCGCGGTGCGAGACGATGAAGCCGAGTAACTTTCCGGATGGAACGCCGAAGGCGCATTTTTCCGGGTTCAACTTCATCTTGAATCTTCGAAGGTTTTGGAAGGTTTCTTCCAGGTCAGCAATGAGGTCTTCTTTAGACTTGGTCTTGATCACCACATCATCGACGTAGGCTTCCACATTGCGTCCGATCTGAGTATGCAGGCACCGCTGAATAGCCCTTTGATAGGTTGCGCCCGCGTTCTTCAGACCGAACGGCATTGTGATATAGCAGTACGCTCCAAACGGTGTGATGAAAGATGTCTTCAAGCAGTCTTCTTCCCTCAGGCTGATTTGATGGTATCCCGAGTAGCAGTCGAGAAAACTAAGTAGGTCGCACCCTGCCGTGGAGTCAACCACCTGATCTATCCGAGGAAGACCAAATGGATCCTTGGGGCATGCTTTGTTGAGGTCGGTGTAGTCGACGCACATGCGCCATTTACCGTTTTTCTTCCGGACCAGAACTGGGTTTGCCAACCAGTCCGGGTGGTAGACCTCTTTGATGAACCCAGCTGCGAGGAGTTTGGTAATTTCCTCCCGGATAGCATCTTTGCGGTCTTGAGCGAAGCGCCGTAGCCGTTGTTTGACTGGCTTGGCGTCTGTCTTCACGTTTAGGGCGTGCTCGATCACCTCCCTTGGTACGCCCGGCATGTCGGACGGTTTCCACGCGAAGATATCCTTGTTGGCTTGGAGGAAGGTGACGAGCGCGTCTTCCTATTTGGGGTCGAGTCCGGTCCCGACTAGAGCAGTCTTGGAGGGGTTGGAAGGGTCCAGGGGGATCTTCTTCGTGTCGGAGTCCGCTGAAATTCCCGACTTCGCTGCTTTTTTAGCCGGAACTTGATCTTGCTCGACTTCAGTTGTGACGGCTTGCCGAATGTTTTCGCGTCCGACTGCCGCCTCTTGTAATTGGGCCAGTTCGCAGCTCTCCTTGTCGCAGGTGAAGGCTTGCTTGACGTCGCTGCGGAGGGAGAGGATTCCTGCTGGTCCGGGCATCTTCAACACCATGTATGTATAGTGCGGTATCGCCATAAATTTGGCGAGTGCCGGTCGTCCAAGTATCGCGTGGTACGCGGTCTCGAAGTCGGCGACCTCGAAGCAGACAGTTTCTGTGTGAAAATTATCCCATGTGCCGAAGGTTACCGGCAGAGTTATCTGCTCGAGTGGAGTTGATGACAGGCCGGGAATTATCCCGTGGAAGGGTGCAGTGCTCGGCCGTAGTTCTGAACGAGGGATTTTCATCTCGTCCAAAGTTTTGGCGAACAAGATATTGAGCGCGCTGCCTCTGTCTATGAGGGTTTTCTTTAGCCTGATATTTTTGAAGGTGATCTGCGCGATTGAAGGTGATGGCCATCTCTGACCAGCGCAGGTATTAGGGGGTGTCGGCCGTAGAGACCGTGTTGATGTCGCGTGCTGAAAGCTTCTGTTTACGCTTGGACTCGTACGCGAGTGGTCCCCCGAAGATATGGTTGAGCTCGGCTTGAGGGTCTTGGAAGTCGTCAGCCGGGCCCGAGTCTGGCTTCTCTTTGTCCTTGTCGGCGCCAGATGATGAAGTTTGCTCAGAGGCAAACTTTTTGAGCATATAGCAGTCTTTGGCCGCGTGCTTTCCCTTGGGGTGAAAGGGGCATGGCCCACTCATGACTTTCTGGTAGTCGTTGTTCCACTGGGGCCGCGACCGGCTGCGCTCCATGTTGGCCACCTCGTTGTCTGACTTCCGTTTACGGCTGCCGGACTTGTTTTGAGATGGCTCGTTGTCGGCTTTCGCCTTCTGTTCTTTTTGTCGGGGCTCCTTCTTCTCGTCAAGGGCCTCGGCGACCGCTTCGGCTGAGTCGGCGTATTTATTGGCCATGTCGAAGAGCGCCCGGACTGTGGATGGTGGCTTCCGAGTGAATTTGGCGATAAGCGGAGCGTCTTTTACCCCTTTGCGAAAGGCGGCGATGACGGCTTCGTCTTTGATCGTTGGGATTTGGTTGCGCTTCTCGGAGAACCTTTTGATGAATTCGCGCAAGGACTCGTTTTTCTTCTGGTGCAGTTGATAAAGATCATGCTCCGAAGCGGGTCTGTCGTAGGTCCCCTGGAAATTAGCGATGAACCGCTCCCTGAGTTGTCCCCAGGAACCAATCGACCGCCTTGGGAGGCCTGTCAGCCATGTCCTCGCTGAGTCGGCTAGCGCGACTGGGAGGTAGTTAGCCATGACTCTGCTGTCGCCACCAGCAGCGCGAACTGCTAGGGTGTAGACGGTGAGCTAGGACTCGGGGTTTGTCTTGCCGTCGTACTTTTCGATCCCGGTGGGCTTAAAGCCAGTTGGCCACAAGACGTCCTGTAGCTCCCGAGTGAAGGCTAGGATGCCTTCGTCTTCGTGAGGGCTCCGACTCCGATCTTGGCGATGTAGTCGCTTGTGGTGGAGGCCGAAGCGCTCGTTTTCGTCTTCCAGTCGGCGGCGTTCATCTTCTTCGCGTTGTTCGCGTTGGGCGTTTAGGGTGTGGCGGAGGTCCCGGTGCAGTCGAACTCGGAGGTCCTGATTGGGTCGGCGGTCGTATCGCCGACGCCGCCGGTTGTCATTATTGGTATTGCCGAGCGTTGTTTGCCGGGACTCTTTGCGTTGCCGACTGGAGCCGGCCGCCCATCGTCGTGCTGATGTGGATGAGCCTGCCGCCGGAGAACCCGACCGGTTGGTTGGTATAGCAGCGTCACCTGACTGCTGTTGCTGCTGACAGGCAGCAGCTGTAATCATCGCCTTGATCTTGGCAATAGTCGGGGTGGCCTGGTGATCGGCCCCGAGCTGGAGTGTGTCCAGCAGAGTCGCTGCGGCCACAACGTTCTGTTGTGGCGTGACAAAGATGTCGTGGTCGCCGATCTTGGTTTGGAGGATTTGTTGCTGAGCGATTCGCCCAGCCTGGCGCAGCTCGTCGTTGCGGGCTTCGCGATTGGCCTCCTCTTGTTGTAACCGGCGCGCCTCCTCTTGTTGCTCCTCTTGTAGTCGGCGTACCTCGGAAGGTGGTGTTGAAGCCATGAAGATCTCGTGGGAGAGGGGGAAGCTTGCCGAGTTAAAGTCCGAGCTAGCGCTCGAACCGCTGTCCGACTTGGTATCGGACTCCGAATAGTTTATCGGAGTGAGAACGACTCCGACCTCTCTAGATCCAATCTGAAACGGCGCTTGGCCGTGTCCAAACTGAATTGCTGGAGATCGGGTCTGCTGCGCAGGGCAAAGATGCGCAGCGTCGCCGGAATTGTTTTGGAGATTGACGACCTCTCCGCTTGTCGGCCCAACTCGGGCTGGCTCAAGGCCTAGCGCAAGCCGGACGCCAAAGGAGAGGGTTGTCCCGATGTTTGGCGATGTGAAGGACTGCCGCAGGAAGTCGTTGAAGGAGACGGCGGTGTCCTGCATGCCGATTGGCGCAACGTCGGCTGGTTCCCCGGCTGGCAAGATTGGATCTGCTTCAGCCAGGGTGAGACTGCCGAATTGATCGGCGGTGAAGTCTAAGCTTCCGAAGGTAATTGCATCTCCGGGGAAGAACTTGTTGCTGTCGACTCCGTTGATTAAATCCATCGAATCTTCAGATGAGGAATTCGCCAGAGGCCCCTACCTGGTGCGCCAACTGTCGATGCTTTGCACCGGCAATAAAACTATGGGGCTACTCGGCGAGGGTGAATTCGGTGGACCGCAGAGGAACACAAAAGAATTATACTGGTTCAGGCCCTCAAGATGAGGTAATACCCTACGTCCAGTTGAGGTGTTATTCCTCTGAGGTGTATGTAGATCGATGATCTGGTTGCTCTTGTTGTCCTCCCCCTAAGGGGCGCCCTGCCTCCCTTTATATACTAGGGGACAGGGGTACATGATAAGGATCCCAATCGGATACGACCAAGGGATTTCCTTCTTAGAGATAGAATCCTATCCGACTAAGACTATGTTTTCTTATTATACAAGGCACAGCCTGCCGGATGCTGTCTTATCTCTAATTACATGGTCTGGCCCATCCTCTATCCAAGTGGCCCATGTGCTGGTAATGAGGTACCCGGGGCCCATGGCCTCCACAGGCTCCTTAGCCGAGACGGGCACCACGGGGTTCTGCCCGTCGAGCCATCTCTTTGGCCCTTCTAGATCCTTCGCCAGCGGCCCATCCCGGAGCCCTTCGTCTTCGCTAAGTACGCTGCGCCTTTCCCCTTCGAGCTAGGCCCTTCACCTTTATGCCTTCGGTCTTGGGCCACCGAAGGGGCTCCGTTAGGTGTCTTTGGCCTTGGGCCTTCCGAAGGGGGGATGGTTCGAAGGGGTTGCAGCCTGTCTCCAACAAGCCCCTCACATGCAAGGGTGAGCTGCGGTTCGGCCGAGCTCGTGGATAACGTACTTCATCATGCAGGTTGCTTGCCGTCCCTACTTCGGCCGAGTATAGCTCAAGCCCCTCGGTTCTAGATCACCGTGATTCAGTAAGGCCCTTAGACCACGCGGTGCGACGAGGGTATTTTCCTCAGCTACGACACTTGTCACCTTGTGATGGTTTGTGAAACTCCTTGGTGGTTCGGCGCTTGTGACGTCTCGTGTCAGCCGAGGCATTGATGGGGCAGTTCGAGCCCTGAGGTGCCACGTGTCGGTCGATGCAGCGACGGGACGGTTCGCCTTCTGAGGCGCCGCGTGGCCTTTTCGACCTGTGCCAAGTGTCGTCTTGCCATTGGTTGCTTTTTGCGATCGTGACGATTCGCTCCCCGAGACGCCACATCGTGGTTGGTTGGCGCCGGGTGGCCTTGTCTATATATAGACGCGGCCGGCCCCCCTGACGCCATTCTTGTCCCGTTGCTGGAAGAGTTGCTCTCCACTGTTCATCTGCGCTCGCCGATCTCCACGCTTTGACCTTCGATCTCCGCGCTCATTGGTCATCGTGCTTCGACCTTCGATCTCATCTTTCTTCGCCCATCCTGGCACCCATGGGTCCTCGAAAGCCTACCTCGGTGAGGGCCGACGGTGTAGATCCTGGGTCGATTGATGACGACAACACCATCTATCTCGGCCCTTCGTTCATCTGCCAATCGGATATCGACAACCTCTACTGGAGGGGGACGCTTTCGGAGGGCTTCACCCAAGCGCCTAGTGAAGACGTTGTCCCTGCGTTGGGTGACGACGAGACGGTCGTCTTCGCCGCCTACAGCAAAATGGTGGCGACGCCGGCGGGGCTGAAGAAGAGCGTGTTCGGCAGTGTGAATTTCATCACGTGGCCTGACGAAGCCGATCTGTGGCCCGTCCCTGCTTTGATGCCGAAGTGGGAAAAGTCGTGGATGAGGCGGTGGTTTTACCACAAGATCTCCTATGCTGTTCGTGACCTGATTGAGGAATACCTGATGATGGGCGTCACCCCGTTGGCGCGGTTGTGGAATATTACCATTGACCGTGACAACCGGATCTGCGATCTCTCCTTCGCTCCGATCTGTTCTGATTCAGACAACTTTGCACGGTTTGCAGTTATCTCCTTGGGCGAAGTGGAAAGATTAGCGAAGTGCCTTGTCGGGGATATGACTCCGAAGGAGTATGGGGAGATCATGAAGTTCCTCAAAGGGGGAAGGGTGAACCGCGTATGTATGCGGCTTTGCTAGGAGGTTCCCCCATGCTAAAACCCCGTCCAGCCTTAGGGCGATGATGGCGGGGATGCTGCGGGGAAGAAGAGGAAGAAAGCCGCTGGTGACGCTGAAGGGCCCAGTCGGATGATGCCGAGGACGGTTCAGCCTCTTTGGGCCATCCGCCCCTCACTGCCGCTGGCCGTTGATGATGACGATGAGGGCAGCGATGCGGGGGACACTGACCTTGGAGCCTTCGGTCAAACCCCCCACCCCGACGTTGTGATGCCCGTCAGTGGCCGGGCGGGAATAGCGCCTTCGCCCGCACGTGTAACACCCCACAAAAAAACTTGCCTAAAAAGCAACCAAAAAGGATGGCGAGGAGGCTATCCAACATAAAAAGAAATTCGGCAGCATGACCTCTATAACGGAGCAATACGGAAACAACGAATAAGGGAGAGATAAAACTAAGTGCCACAACAAAATAAAAGCATCCTAATGAGCAGCTCAGCATTAAACAAAGTCTGACAAGAACAACCTAACAACAACCACAAGGTCTAAGTTAACGTTATCTGAAGAACAGAGGCTCCAAGTTCTTGTACTATTATTATTATTACACAAGATTCACACTATATGACGCTGAATGAGTAGTGTGTGCTGCTACTTTTTCCACCCTTCAAGCAAAAGCCACTTGAGAACTTGGGAGATAGAGAAAGGAGCGGGTGATGATATAAAATCTCAGCAAGTTAAACTACTTTATCAAGCTATATGAACTGCAAGATTAATAAGCATCGATTAATCTTCATGTACATGCTATAACCAAACATTCAAGCAAATGAGATACCTCCAACAAGCGAAACAACCGCATATATAAGATAAGGGATTGGTCACCACCGAAACTAGGGAGAGGCATAGCCTCCATAAACTCTCCCCAAAAACCTTAAACCAAAGGCATGCATGTCTGCGTCCAGAATTTTAAAATGCATATGCAATGCAAATGCCATGTTCTCCTGCCGCCATACCCAACAAAAGTATGACTAGCCGCATCGTTTATGCCCATATAAAACGATGCATGTACCAGTCTGGTCGCGGCTACAAGCGGCGACATACTCCAATATGCCCATGAATGACTGAGATGCAATGCAAATGCCTTATAAAAGAAAGGATAACTGCATATAACATCATGAACACCCTTCTCAATATAACCACCACGACTCATCACCATACCGACCGGAGCATCATCAAACCATAAAACATAGCGAGCATAAATATTCACCATAGAAAAACATAGAGCATATGTCCAAAATGATTATAACGTTGGTTTGAGTGCTCATTTATAGCAAACATTATTTCTAAAATTTAAGGTAGAGGTAAAATAATAGCAAGGTTAAAGCTTGTAGCAAAACCATCGCCAGGTTTACTTGCCTCCAATGAAGGGTTGACCGCTCTAGGTGTGATCCGGAGCAATACCAACCTTGCTTTAACAATATATATGATAAGAAAAAAAACTTCATGCTAACAAGTAGCTACAGAAATTAAAGCGCGGCCTACGCCCAACCCGAACATCCGAGCAAAACAATTGCAGCAGTGCTGCTTCACTTCCTTGCATCTTTCAAACAATACAAGGTATGATGGCAAACAAAGAACACTTTTAGAATCTACACAACAAGGTCTACAACTTTGCTGTAGAGCTTTTATTTTAATCATGTCTCTAAGATGGCCTAAACTACCATTAAAAAAGACAACAGAATCTGCTCAAGAATTGTGTCAGCAAGCTTCACATTTTTATAACTCCAGATCCTTATGTCTAAAAATCATCAAATTTAACCAGAGAATAGAGAATTCCATAATATACAACTTTGGTATGATGCATCCTTGCAGAAAGAGTTATTTAGATGCCTTAAAGTATGTTGAAACCTTAACTCGAAAACTGCTAAGGAAACAGTACAGCTGACAATAAAATCCATAACTGGGATTCCCTTCACCCAAAAATCATGAAATTTACCCAATCTGGAACAATAAATGAAAAGTACTACAAGGCTCTCATACATGGAAAGGCTAAAACACTGATAAGGGAGTCTCAAAAATCCTCCTAGATCCAGTTCTGTCTAGAACATCATCAGAACAAAGACAGCCAATATAAGAAAATCATAACTCTCAAACGCCTAGGCTAAAATCACGAAATTTCACAGTACACATAGATTCTGAAGGTCCTCTGAAACTTTGTAGTCACCAATAACATTTAGTTCAGCCTCTAAGTCACCCAAAACGCTCCCCCAATCAAAAAACTGCAGAAAAGAAAATGTAACCTGAAAAACGAGGGGAAACTCCCAAATAGCCCTTACTCCCCACTAATCCATTCATATCCCAAGGTAAAAACTCCATGTTATGCATCCAAGTTGTGCTTGGGAAATTAAACCTGGCTCACCTGGTTACCCCCGAACCCTTAAGGGCAGCAGCAAGAGACGGGGAAGGGACGGATTACACCGAAGATGGCACCTTCTTGCTCCGTCTTGTCGCAGCTCGATCCTTTTGCTAGTTTCCCCCAGGATTTTGGTGCTGTAGGGAGGGGATTGAGGGCTTGACAGCCATGGAAGAGAGAAGGGAGAGGCAAAGAACGTGAGAGGTGATAGACGGCAGGATGTGAGAGGGAGAGACAAAAGAGCATTGGTGTGGAGGAGGAGCATTTTGAGAGAGGGTGTGCGGGCTGGTGGATGAGCCGACCTGCCATGGCCGGCCCAGGAACTCCCCTTTCCTTTTTGTTCTTCTTTTTCTGCCCACATTGTTACAGCACGCAAGGTTCTTCGGCTGCCCCACCCGTCCTGGGAGCACTGGTGAGGCGCGGTCCACTTTCAGTTCACGCCGGTAACAAGTGCTGGGGCTCAGGCATTCAGCGACTCCCGAGTCGACTTTGCAGGTGCACCAGAGCTCGATGGATGAAGAGGCGAGATGTGGATTCCCCTCCGTCCGTCGAGGATGAAGCCGTTCGTAGAACAAGTGATAGTGGGAGGCGCGGAGAGGGGATGTGCTGGCCGGAGGCCTGTCGGAGCCCCTAGACCAGTGGGCAAGGCATCATGGAGGTCAGCGCGAGTGACCCGACCGCGATTGCTCATCCGCCTCTGGCAACGTCCTTCCGGCGCCAACCTTTGTCACCAAGGGAACTTCACCTGCCACGACGAGCTCCGCTCGTTTGTCGGAGGCCTTCGTTCCCTGGCATAGCCCTTGGCTGTTTAGCCAGTCGTCGATGACCGGTTCGACTTGACGAGCGGGCTTGTCACTGCGTGGTCTGCTAACCAAGGTTAATTCCGCCTCATCTTTTTTCTTTCAAACCAGTCTTTTGGGTTTCGATCCTATTTTGCTTATTCTATAGCTTCGCATATTTTCAGGCCGCTCTCCTTCGTGGGGTGCTACGAGCGGCATGACCACCACGCTTGTTTGGAAGCCTTAAGAGCCGTCAGCGGGTAGTAGGCGTTGTGGGTGCCATGGGCCCCCGGTACCTCATGACAAGCATATGGGCCACTCGGATAGAGGATGGGCTTGGCCTTGTAATTAGAGATATAGTAATCCCTAGCAGACTTTGCCTTGTACGATAAGTAAAACACAGTCCTAGTTGGGTGCGTTATATCTCTAAGAGGAGATCCCTTGGCCGTAATCCGGTTGGGACTCCTACCTTGTAACCCTATCTCCGCCCAGTATATAAGGGGAGGCACGGCGCCCCCCTGGGGCAGGTTAGAGGTTGGTTCACCTAGAATCACCACCGCAAATCCTCAAAGGAATAAACACACAACTGGACGTAGGGTTATTACCTCACATCGAGGGCCTGAACCCAGTATAAAAATCTCCTGCGTGGTTCCTTTGCAATCCTAAGTTTCCATTCACCGAGTTACCCCTATAATATTTATTGCTTTGGTGTAAAACATCGACAGTTGGCAGCGCCAGGTAGGGGCTCAGCGCGATCTAACATCTACGAGCTCGATGGATCCAGGCAACCGAAGTCGACGCAGCAAAACTCTCCCCCGGAGATACAATTGCATTCGGAAGCCTCGACCTTCGTCGCCGACTAGATCGGCAACCTCACCTTGGCCGACTCTGGACTCGATCCAATCTTGCCAGAGAACCGGCCTACTCCCGCCAGTCGGTCCACATGACGCTGTGTAGCAACCCTCGTCGACTTGCTGCGGCAATCTTCATCTTGTCCGGGCCTCGGGACAACTCTTTCCTTCGGTGTTCGACTCGGACTCGGCCTTGAGCCGGCCAAGATCGAGCTAAGAAAGGAAGAGATTGTCAATCTCCCGTACAGACTCGGCAACGCCACGGATATCTTCAGACAACATCCAACGCGGCAAACCCGATCCTCTGGAGTTCGACTCGGATACGGCCCAGAGCCGCTCGAGATTGGATCTAGGGAGGTTGGAGTTATAATCACCCCCATCAACTATTCCGACTACGACTCTCAGTCGGACTACGACTCTCAATCGGATTCCGACTCTAAGTCGGATAGCAGCTCGGCGAGCTTCTCTCTGCCACGAGAAATCTTCATGGCATCCAAAGGCTCTACTCCTACTCAGGAATCACGCCGACTACACGAGCAACAAGAAGAGGAGGCCTGCCGATTGCGAGAGAACAACAGGAGGAAGAAGCAAAGACGCCTGCACGCCCACAACGATGATCTATGCAGGGCTAGGCGAATCGCTCAGCAACAAATCCTCCAAACCCGAGTTAGCAACCACGATGTCTTCGTTACTCCTCAACAGAACATTGTGGCCACTGCAACTCTACTGGATACACTCCAGTTCGGGCCTGATCACTAGGCCACTCCGATGATTGCAAGGATAAAAGCCATGCTTACCGCTGCAGCATGTCAGCAGCACCAACAGTCGGGCGATACCCTCATACCGACCAACCGGTTGGCTTCCCCAGCAGCAGTCTCATCCACCTCAAAGTGATGCTGAGCGGCCGGCTCTAGTCGGCAGCACACGGAGTCACGCCAAACGTCACTCGGCAACCCCAACAACAACCGGTAGCGTCGAAGCGACCGTCGGGACAATTAGGATATCTGAGACCCACTACGGTGTGACCTTCGGCAGGACATCAACGCTCACCGTAGCCAACGAGAGGAAGACGAGCAACGCCAATTGGAAGACGAGAACGACCGCTTCAGTCTCCACCACGAGCGGTTTCGCCGCCGTATTCGGAGTCGGAGCCCTCATGACGATGAAGGCATACCGGCCTTCACCCAAGAGCTACAACAGGTCGACTGTCCGTCGGGTTTCAAGCCTACAAGAATTGAAAAATACGACGGCAAGACCAACCCCGAGTCTTGGCTCACAGTTTACACTCTGGCGATCCGAGCAGCTGGAGGAAATCACAAAGTCATGGCTAACTACCTCCCAGTCGCTTTAGCCAACTCAGCGAGGACATGGCTAACAGGACTTCCCAAGCAATCAATCGGCTCCTGGGGAGAACTCCGGGAACACCTCATCGCTAACTTCTAGGGAACATACGAAAGGCCATCTTCCGAGTACGACCTGTATCAGTTACATCAAAAGAAGAACAAGTCTCTTCGTGACTTTATCAAGAGGTTCTCTGAGAAGAAGAATTCAATCCCAATGATGAAGGATGAGGTCATCAGATCCGCCTTTCGAAAAGGAGTCAAAGACACCTCGTTCATCGACAAATTCACGCGGAAGCCTCTCAACTCTGTCAAGGCTTTATTTGACATGGCGAACAATTACACCGACTCGGCCCAAGCTATTGCTGAGGCCCTCGATGATAAAAAGGCATCCTGACAGAAGAAGCAGAAGGACACCGATGACGCGGTCTCGACTAAAGCCGGGAATCGCAAACGCAAGTCAGACGGCTTCATTGTGGCAGTTGGTCACAACCGTCTTCAACCTCCTACAACTAAAGATTATCAGAACAACAAGTGACATGCTCGGGGGTTCACAAGCTCAAACGCAAGTGAAGGACCGAACAGGCGACCAGAGGGGGGTGAATGGGAGCCGATAAAAATTTCTTTCAAAAAGAAACTCGGCCTATGTCCCAAATTTCAACCCAACGCCCCTCTCAATCAATCGTCAAGATTACTTACCCCAACTAGTGGTGTAATAATCTTAGGAACGATTAAACAAGTTCTCCAAGCCGGCAGAAGCAAAAATAATAAAGACAGCTCAAAACTGCCCTGTAAAGAATTCCTCAAACACCTTGCGTGCACTGAACAAATAGCAAGCAATTCTCTGATTCAGAGCAACGGAAAACACAACTAGTCATCGTATATAATCATGTCCAGATCACACATACGTAGCGACAACCTGCAAGCAATCAGCAGAAAAATAAAACAAGTAAAAAGGCAAATGTATGGATTTAACCGGAAGCCAAGATCTGTTGCCAATGGCTTGACCCTGACAGCAGCTTGCTGGTGGCCGGCAAATAGCAGGTGCTGAACTCCCGTCCTGGCGTGCTCGACCAGCTAGCAGCAGGGAACGGCAACGACACCCACGCGGACGGCAGAAACTGGACTCCGCGACGGCGCGCGTGAGGTCACTGGCGGCAGACAGTAGGAAAAGTAGATGCAAACAAAAAAAGAACAATTCACCAAGATGGAATGATTAACTCCAGTAATTGTTCTACAGAACTGCATCTAGCCTCCGCCCCGATCGTCCTCCCTCTCTTGATTGGAGAGATCAATAAAAATCTCTCTCTAGACTTGAAGACCTAGGCTAGATCGAGAGAGAAGTGTGTTCCCTAGAACCCTAGGCACGGTACTGTTCACGTGAACAGTTAGCTCGCCCCAAAAATCCCAAAAACCCCCCTACTCTCTCAACCCTAGGTGCCACATATTTATATCTCCAAAAAGGTGCCCACCTAAATTACAAAAAACTGTCATTACGCGACGTAAACGACACGTAATGGCATGATAATCATATCCAATCAATCACGTCCTCCATGTCAAATTCCGCGATGTTCGCGATCCCTCCATCTCCACGATGTGATCCTCGCGATTGTCGCCGCCGACCATCGAAATCATATCGCGATCGCCGGAAATTTCCATCTTCGGCCACGCCCGCCGCACGAGCGTCCCGGTACGTCCTTGGTTTTATGGCTCAGCCAAGAAACCGTCCACCGACGTCCTCCCGCCGTGTAGCCAGATACAGTAGACGTACACCGCACAATCTCCGTCCCTCGAACGCGAGCGTCGAACCACCCTTCACCGCCCCGCGGTTCATCAGCATGGCATCCTATCCCCGTTCTTCACAGATTGCCGCATGATTAGTCTCCACATGTCACCTGCAACCACAGCCTGCCAAGAGACACGTCACACGCACACCGTGTTGTCAATCGCTCATCACAAGGCACTAGCCCCACGGGCATCTCAGCAAGGATGGCATCCCCACTCCGAAATACCGAACAGCTAAGTCGCTTCCTGATAAATAATTCTTCACTTGGCCTTGCCAATGCCGCAGCCGCTTACACCTAATAGGTGTACAAGCTGCACTTTTCTCTGTTTTTGCTCTTAAATGATTGCAAAAGTATTCGAGTAGCATAAATCCTGATCCGTGAAACTTTGCTCCATGAAAGACGAACTCAAGTCACCCAAAACGCGTGTCTGAGAAAGAGCCATGAGCCAACTCCCGACGCTCGGGGGCTATGATTAGTCGAGCAGAGTGCTTAAATGTAAGGGGTCAACTACTCGGAGAAATTAATATCAATAAGAGGAAGAACTCATATTTACATATATTGTAAAATACATTTTATTCGGGTGATTATTTTCATCATCAGATGCTACTCATCCGATATGTTTATAGTGCAGGGCCAGCTCCGGATACGCGTGACAGGAACTCAGGGCTGCGAGCCTATCTCCTACGCTCAGGGGCTGGACAAGTCTGCCAAAATACACTTGGGATGCTCCACGAGGGCTACTGACCGAGTGCTTGCACCAGTCGGGACGACATCTTCCCCAGCTACGCTCCATGTGAGCTGACAACCGACCTCCAGCGCTAGTTGGGGGTCGTATACTACTCGACTGGGTGAGGTACGCCCCATGAGGGTCGCCAGCCGAATCCTACACTAACGCTAGGTTCGGGTACCTTATTCGGTCGCAACTCGGCTAAGTAGGGTACGCCCCATGAGGGTCGCCAGTCGGATCCTATGCTAATGCTAGGTTCGGGTATCTTATTTGGCCATAACTCTGTTGGATAGGGTATGTCCCATGAGGGTCGCCAGCCGAACCCTTTGCTAACGCAAGGTTTGGGTACCTTATTCGGCTTTACCCAAGTTAGAGAAGACTTACGTCGTCTAAGCGCATCCAGAGTTCTCATATACCACGTCACACCTGAGGAGGGCAAGCAGATTCTGCAACATACCTACTCAGGCACCTGTGGCAACTAGGCTGCATCCAGAACATAAGTCGGAAAGGCTTGCAGACAAGGATTCTTCTGGCTGATTGCAATTACCAATGCTGAAGTACTCGTCCTGACATGCGATGGATGCTACTTCTATAGAGCTATGCTGGGTAGGTCGGCTCAGGCCGGTTTATTTGGTAGCAGCCACCAAGATATGAGTTCCTATAGTAGCATGCTCCATGTGTGTCGCCCGCAGGCTGAGTTGAAATTATAGCGCTGGTGCTACCAACAGGAGCCGATGAGGTAAACAGATATGCTTCATGAGAGTCTTATTGCTAAACATATATGTTTGGGTATCTGTTTTATCCACCAGGTCTCGAGGATATATCCTTACAAGGATCACAAGCTGGTCTTCATTAAAATTGGGAATACAGGTATCTTTCTCGGGTACACCTAACCACGCCGTGGATTTATTTTCATAAAGTGGTACTCGGCCTACATGCGTGGCCATCAGTTGCCATGAGCAACATTATTCCCGCTGACATGATGCGGAAGAGTCTAACTTTCGAGTAGTGCATTACTCGGGAGAGACTATAAATTTCTCATTCTCGCTGACATGACGCGGAGGAGTCTAACTTCTGGGTGGGACGCCACTCGGGAAAGACTATAAACCCCTCTTTCCAGCTGACATGGCGCTGAAGAGTCCCATATACGAGTAGTATCCTACTCGGCAAGACTATAAATACCCATTCCAACTAACATGAAGTTGAAGAGTCCTACATACGAGTAGTTCCCTGCTTGGTAAGACTATAAATCATATTCCGGTTGACATGATACCGAAGAGTCTCATATACTAGTAGTAATCTACTCGGGAAAGACTTCCAGGTTAAAGATCTTTGACTTTATGTTTAATTGTCTTCACAATTAAGCACAAAGTCGGGGGCTACACCTAATAGGTGCGTCTATTCGGCGCACACTATTCATACTTCTACATGGAGCCCTTCATAGCCTTGCTGCCAGCTGACATGAAGCAGGACTCGGGAGAAGAAGCACTCGGACAAAGAGTACTCGTGAGCAATGCACTCGGGAAGACATCACCGTGGAGGATGAGCACTCGGCATCAGCTGTGACTCAACTATGAAGGTCTCAAGGGCTACTGTGGGTGCCATGGGCCCCAGGTACCTCATGACAAGCATATGGGCCATTCAGATAGAGGATGGGTCTGGCCTTGTAATTAGAGATATAGTAATCCCTAGCAGACTTTGCCTTGTACGATAAGAAAAACACAGTCCTAGTTGGGTGAGTTATATCTCTAAGAGGAGATCCCTTGGCCATAATTCGGTTGAGACTCCTACCTTGTAACCCTGTCCTCCAGTATATAAGGGAAGGCAGGGCACTCCCTGAGGGCAGGTTGAGTTGGTTCACTAGAATCACCACCGCAAATCCTCAAAGGAATAACACCACAACTGGACATAGGGTATTACCTCACATCGAGGGCTTGAACCAGTATAAAATCTCTGTGTGTTCCTTTGCAATCCATCTAGTTTCCATCCATCGAGTACCCCTATATATTTATTGCCGGTGTAAAACATCGACAGGCGTCGAAGGCGGAGCGGCTGGCCCAAGAGCAAAGTGTCTTGAAGAAGGCACTTAAGGACGCCAAGTTTTCAAATGCTGCCCTGAGGACCGTGGCCCATTAGCTCTAAGCCTGCCTCGCTGACCGTGAAGCCGAGCTTGAACGTCTTTGTGTTGAGCTCGTGGAGGCGAAAGTGGTAGAGGCCGGCACTTGGGCTTCGGCCCTCGACACCAGTCGCACGCTGCGCATGGCGCTCACAAGGATGGGCGCCTTTCCCCCGCCGCTGCCTGAGGATGATGCCCCCGCCGAGGCGTTCACCGATTGGTGCATCATGGCCAGAGGGGCGGTGGGCGATGCTTCCAGCGTCTTCGGCGATTGCTATGCCCGGATAGCGGGCTACGACATCCTCTCAGTGCTCCACGCTGGTGGCTGCAACCATCTCGAAGGCCTACCCGTGATCTATGCCCGCTATGTGGAAGACGGTGTGACGTTTGGTCCCACTACCGATCCTCCCGGAAAGGTTGGTGGGTGCCAAAAGGCAAAGAGATAGCCGCCGAGCTTCTCCGTGATCAGCTGGAGAAGTGAAGGGAGCGCGAGGCCGCCGAGACAATGTCGGATGTCGGTGGAGACATGCCAGAGGCCGAGGCACCGTCACAGGTGTGACGGCCCCCCTCGCCTGGCTTATTTTATTTTTGATAGCTTAGGATAGCTATTTCAGCCAAAAACTGGCCTTTTGTAAATTTGCTTTTGTAAGGCCTTCGGCCCCAACTTTGCTTATGAATGAAAACATCTTTCGCACATCAGGTTTCGCGTAACCAAAAGCTGTGTTTACCTCGCTTCGACTATCTGTGGCCAGCGTTGAACTTCAAGTTCGTCGTGTCTGGGCCACCTGGGAAGATGAGGTACCCAGGCCCTAAAGACTGTGTTCCGGCCGTGGTGATTAACGGTTGGAGCTACACCCTTCGCTCTGTGGCGAAGTGGCTACGGAAAAACCCTTGGCGTGAAGTGTTCGACTTCGACTAGGATTACCAGCTTCGCCATGGCGATATGGTGGAGTTTTTGTGAAATTTTTAGATGTTGACCCGTTAGCAGGGGATTCGAGACCGATGGTATGCATTTGTCCCTGCAAACTCCCACGCCCTCGAGGTTCCGGTCGTTATTCTAGATAGTGATGATTCGGTGGAGCGCGAAGTAGCTGCTCGTGATTCTCCGGTCATCAACATCACCGGTGACGACTCGACTTCGTGCGATGGAGGAGCTTCGGACGACTACATTCTCCGGCCAAGATTTTCTACTCCCAGTCCTTCTGGGAGTTTAGTTAGCACTGTAGATTATAGTTCGTCTGATAGCAAGGCATCGTCCTCTTTGGGATAGACCTGTTGTAACATTTGTGTTGTAATTTGATGTATTGTGTAATCTTTGTACTTCAACATTTTTTTGAATAAAATCCATTCTCATTAATTCTGCCATTTTTGTTGTCTTCGACATCATATGGCTTTGATTGTTGTAGAGTCAACGCTCGTCCGATATCCAACGAGTTTGATGCTCTTGTCTGCATCGTAGTTTAGTGGCCGAACGGTGCTTCGGCCGCTCGCCATCCCCTACCCTCAACGGCTAGCGCTTAGCTAGTGCTTAGCACCCATTGTTAGGTTGGACTTCGCGATTCGTTTTATTTTTGGGTTATGCGTTTCTTGTGTTTTTTTGAGGCTGAGCGATGCTTTGGCCGCTCACCGTCCCCTTCCTTCGACAGATAGCGTCAGGTTATTATGTGGCGCTCGTTTGGCGGGTCTGCTTTCCGTGTGTGCCTTATGTTTCCATGGCCGAATAATGGTTCGGCCACTCGCCGTCCCCTACCTACGACAGATAGCGCCAAGTTATTACTTGGCGCTTGTTTGGTGGGTTTGCTTTTCGCGCTATGCGTTTGTAGCATTTTTCTGTGGCCGAGTGATGCTTCGACCACTCGCCATCCCCTACCTTCAACAGATGGCGCCAAGTTAGTACTTGGCGCTTGTCTGGTAAGTTATACTTCGTGCTATGCGTTTGGACGACGCCACTCAATTTCAGCATTTGATCGAGCAATGCTTCAATCTTTCCGCTTCCCCCGTTCGACAGAGTGCTGATCAGGCGTTGTCCTTTCGGGTCACTTGCGACAAATGCGAAGACACAGGGAATTATATACTAGTTCGGGCCTCCGTTGTGGATAATAACCCTACTTTAGTTTTTTTACATGCTCATTACATGTACTAATGCTTCAGCGAAGCGGCATTCCTTGTATGGTCGAGCTCTTCGCCTTCCACGGTCACCAGTTTGTAAGCCCCTCTGTGTGACTTGCGTGTCACAAGATAAGGTCCTTCCTACTTCGACTCGAGCTTGCCTACCGCCACGGGGTTATTTTTCTTTTTGAGCACCATGTGCCCCTACAAGATCTCCTTTGGCCACACTTTCCTGTTGTACAGTTTTGCTATCGAGGTGGAGTATTTCGCCATGTTTTGCAATGCCTCGACTCACACCCCTTCGAGTAGCTCTAAGGCAGCCTTTCGCCCCATCTCTGTTGATGTTTTACACCGGCAATAAATATATAGGGCTATTCATGAGACCGAAACTTGATGGACTGCAAAGGAACATGAAAGGTTTATACAGGTTCAGGCCCTCGAGATGAGGTAATACCCTACGTCTAGTTGTGGTGTATTTCCTTTGAGGATGTATGATTGTGATCTTGGTGATTCTGCCCTCAGGGGGCCCCTGCCTCCCCTTATATACTGGGGGACAGGGTTACAAAGTAGGAGTCCTAGTCGGACCACAACGAAGAGATCTCCTTCTAGGAGTACAACGTGCCCGACTAGGACTGTATTTTTCCTGTCGTACAAGGTTAAGTTTGCCGAGTTCTATTGTATCCCTAATTACAAGGCTAGGACCATCCTCTGTCCGAGTGGCCCAATAGCTTCTCATGAGATACCCTGGGCCCATGGCACCGACAGCAGCCCCTAAGACCTTCATAGTTGAGTCACAGCTGATGCTGAGTGCTCATCCTCCACGGTGAAGAATTCCCGAGTGCATTGCTCCCAAGTACTCTTGGTCAGAGTGCTTCTTCTCCCGAGTCCTGCTTCATGTCAGTTGGCAATGAGGCTATGAAGGGCTTCATAGAAAATATGAATATGCGCCGAATAGGCACACCTATTAGGTCTAGCCCCCGACTTTGTGCTTAATTGTGGAACAATTAAACATAAAGTCAAAAATCTTTAACCTTGTAGTCTTTTCCGAGTAGTATACTACTGGTATGTGAGACTCTTCAGCATCATGTCAGCTAGAGTGATTTTTGCTCATGGCAAATGATGGCTAAGCCTTTAAGCCGAGTACCACTTTATGGATTTTAACCCAATATGTAGTTAGGTGTACTTGAGAGATACCTGCATCCCCAATTTTAATGGAGACCAGCCGTCGATCCTTATAAGGATATATCCTCAATTCTTGGTAAATAATACAAATACCTGAACACTTGTGTCCAGCAATTCGGCTTTCATGAAGCATATCTGATTATTTAATTGGTTTCTGTGAACAGCACCTGCATTGTGATTTTAACACAGCCAGCAAGCGGCCCAATAGAGCATGCTATTGTAGAAACTCATATCTTGTGGCCCAGTACCGAATTTGTAGGCCCAGGCCCACTTATCAGCACAGGCTCTATAAAAGTGGGAGAGAGAGAAAAGATTCCCTCATCTTCTCCATTCCACCAATTGTTTCATCTTCCAACTTTCGCGCCGAAATTTCGCACCTTGCCTCGCTAGGGTTCGCCATTGCTAGCACTTCCCGCTCGAAACTCGGGCGATTCCACTCCACTGCATCAATTCCAAGCTCCAAATAGCATTTCCCACAAATCTCCTCGCCTCTAGCCATGCCGAGAGCTTTGGAAATCCCGGAGGTGTCTGCTGAGACTTGGTCGATGTCGGATTGCGACTCGACAAAGTTGAAGTATCTGGAGAAGTCGCTGATATTGCAGTGTCGTGAAGTCATCCATTGACGTCCGGCTGAAGGGTAATCGATTCCGGTGCCCCAATCTGGTGAGACTGCAGTCTTTGCCTCTTTCTTTGACCGAGGTCTTGCTCTTCCTTCTTCGGATTTTCTTCGCCAACTTCTTTCCTTCTACCAGCTAGAGTTAGGGAATCTGAACCCCAACTCCATCTTGTAAATCTCTATCTTTGCAACTTTGTGTGAATGTTTTCTGGGTGTGAAGCCCCATCTCAATCTGTTCCGATACTTATTCCACATCAAACCTCAGCCCTCCAAAAACAAAGTTCAAATCATAGGAGGAGCCGGTCTCCAACTTAGGAATGAAATGAAAAAGATCTATCTCCATGTTCCTATGAAAACCTCCCTTAAGGGCTGGCATAGAGAATGGTTCTATTGCTCTGATCTTGAACCTTGTCTGCCCCTTTTTACTGGTTTGTCTCCAGAGGTCGTGCCTAGCTGGTCTTCTGTGCCAAACTTTGAGGAGATGGGCCAAGTGTATCAGTTGATTGAGAGAATTGACAAGCTGAAGAGCTCTGGATTGACTGGTCCTTGGGTGGCCAGATGTTTCCTGAACCGTCGTATCAGGCCCTTGAAGCTGAGAAGCCACTTTGGCTGGGATTATGAGGGAAAAAAAGATCCCAGCCGAGAGTACCTGGATCTGACTGATAAGGACAAGGTGACTGAAATTTTGCTCAGTTTTTTTGTCAACGGGGTGGTCGAGATAGAAGATCCAGAGCGAGCCACCGCGGCTTACAGCCAGAAAAGGCCTCAGCCAGAGGTAATCTTGAAAACTGATTGTTGAATTGCTGTTCATCTGTGATGTATGTCTGTAGATATGTATCTGGAATTGCTCTGCAATGCCTGACGTATATCGTTGAATCACTTGCAGGATTGTGAGGAGTTTGATGATGACTCCCAAACTTTGTCTGGTACCAAGTCAAAGAAGAGGCCATTGAGTCCTTCTGCTGCCCAGCCCAGCTCCAAGAGAGCTGGGAAGAAACCTGTCGAAGACTCGGGCAAGAAGAGAGCTAGCAAGCTGAGTACTGTAGCCGGGAGCCTGAAGATAAAAGACACCGCCAGCACTGCTCCTAGGCCGCCGAGTCCAAAGCCATTGTCTCCAAGCCTGAGACCAACACCACCAGGCTCAGCAACATCGAGCCCAAGGCTTGCGCCGCTGATGAGATCAGCAACGTCGAGCCAAAGAGTGGTGCCACCGAGTGCTTCGATGCCCCAGTCGGCCGTACCAGAGACTAGGCCGACCAAGAGCAAAACGCCACCGCCGACTGCCGCGCCAACTAGCCCGACAGCCAGCAGCTCTCCACCATCGACATCTGGAGCCCCCTCATGGAAGTTCAAGACCTCCAAGAGGTAAGCAATCTTGAATCTTCTAAAAATCTTGATCAATGTAGTAGTGTCTTGATATTTGACTCATTGTGTAGGAGGCGAGTAAATATAGATCTCAAGGAGACTATGCCGACTGCTCCTGTTGCCGAGCCAGCCCCAGTCGAGCCAACACCAACAAGCTCATTTGCTGAGCCGATGACTGCCCCAGTTGTAGAAACTGAATCTGTCCTGACAACAGGATTGCTATTGCCGGTTGACCAAGGGGCGAGCACTGAAGCCATTGCTCTAGCCCCTAAGCAAGTCCCTGAAGCCCCAGCAGCTGCCGAGTCAGGAGCCAGGACCTTGTCGCCATCCATATCATCATTGTCTTCAGATGAAGTGGATCTCCCTAGACTTGAAGCCCCTCCCTGCAGGTTACCGAGAACATTCCATTGGATATCCCCCGAGGGAATCGCGAAAAGCTACGAGCATGATGAGGAGGCAGCGGAGAGGGAGCGTGAAGTTCTTCTTTGTGCCGCAATCGCCGCGTCCCGGGGAGTCCAGGTATGACTCTCGCCACATTGAGTTCTTGACAGTCTTTCTTGTATTGGTTCTCTGCCTCTTGACTCTGTTTTGTTCTGTTTTTGCTCCGAGCAGAAGATAGTCGATCGCTCAGAGAAAGTGAACAAGGTCTTGACCAAGCTCGCCCCCCCATCTCCAATGATTGGGCCAGCTCCAGGCTGCCAAGGCCGACCTGGAACGGTCTAGTCAGGAGAGGGAGACTTGGCTAAGGGGAGCAGTTGACTAGCTCAGGGATGATAAGTGGGCTCTAGCCGAGAAGCTCAGAAGTAAGTCTCCTGTATTTGTCTTCCCGAATAAATCCCATGTATATTTCTCCAGCTTTGTTGTTTCTTGACTGCCCGGTTGAGTCTTGACTGTAATCTCGAGTTCTTGACTATTCTGATATACAACCCTTGAAGCCAAGTTGAAGACCTAGACAGAGGAGAAAAAACAACAGGAATTTGAGCTGAAGAAAGTTGAAAAGGCTAAAGCTAAACTAGAGAAGGCCAAAGCCAAAGTAGAGGCCGACTATGCAAGTAAGCCTTCTCTCTGACATAACCTTAACCAATCCTTTTGTTACTTCGACTACAGTTTTGGCTAACAAGTATACTTGTCAATGAATCTGAGCAGCTTCAAAAGCCAATGCCCAAACCCAATTCCAAGCCTTTGCAGAGGAGATTGAAGTCGTCAAGGAGTCACGAGAGATTCTTGCCAAAGCCGTGAAAGGGCTCCTTGATATTATGGATCCTCACCATGTTGGGACTAGCTCCAGTACAGTCTCCCAAGTGCAGGTGCACCTTAGCAAAGCGCCGAGTATCTTGAAAATGTACTTGGATAAGCGCGTTGTGTCGGCGTGGCCCAGACCCTTGCCATGACCAAGTCGATCTACCCTAGGGTAGACCTCGAGGCTATCGGTGAGGGGTTTGCTGAAGAGACAACACCTGAGGAAGCACTGGAGTTGATCACCCAAGCGAGGCCGACTGCCGAGGCGATCACAAAAGACTTGGGAATGTAAGAACAAACAATTATGCAGTTGTTGTATATAAAGATTTTGTAAATACATGTGTAAATATATGTACAATGCAGCAGAGTTCTTGGCTTTCCTTAGTTATCATTAGCTTTACCCGACTATATAGTCTGCGCCGAGTTGATCGATAGGAACTTAATAAAAATCGTTCACCTCAAAAAGCTATACTCGGGCAAACATAACATAATCGTTGTAAAACTTCATAACTTAGATAAAACAAGCCGTATTTTGTTAACAAAGCACAAATAATAATGTAGCCCCTGACTCACTACTCGGTTGAAACAAGCGACGTAGTGAGTCAGAGAAAAACTTTACACACATGTATGTGAGAAAGTACAAAACTCAAGTATAGAAAGGACGTAGCTGTTCTATATTCCATGAGTTGCTGACTACGGCACCGTCTTCAGTCTTCAGTCGGTAGGTGCCAGGCTGAGTCACCTCAGCGATAATGAACAGCCATTCCCATAAGGGAGATAGTTTATACCTATCTTTGGTGGTTTGTATGTTTCTCAAGACGAGATCACCAACCAAAAAGGCGCGGCCATTGGCAGTTCGACTGTGATAATGATGCAGGCCTTGAAGATACCTTGTTGACTGGATGATTGCGATGTCCCTAGCTTCCTCCAACTAATCGAGTTGAATCAGTCAATTTTCGTTGGAATTAACTTTTGAGTAGGCCCAAACTCGTGGAGAGCTGAACTCTAACTTGGTTGGTAACACAGCCTCAGCACCATAGACCAGAAAGAAAGGGGATTGCCCTGTTGCCCGACTAACCGTGGTTCTCAGAGACCAGAGAACGGATGGGAGTTCTTGTACCCACCGCCCTGCATATGGTTGTAGTCGGTCAAATATTCTAGCCTTGATACCTTGTAAGACCATGCCATTAGCATGCTCAACCTGCGCATTGCTCCGTGGGTGTGCCACAGAAGCATAACAGATCTTGATGTCGAAGTCGTCACAGAAATCTTGAAATACGCCACCTGTAGTGGAATATTTGAGTGCTGGAGTCAAAAGCTCGTAGTGGCCCATATGCTTGTGATGAGGTACCCGGGGCCCATGGCCTCCACACATATATGAGTGGCATGCTGCTCGGAAAGACTATAAATTATATTTCGGTTGACATAATACCGAAGAGTCTCATATACCAGTAGTATACTACTCGGGAAAGACTACAAGGTTAAAGATCCTTGACTTTATGTTTAATTGTCTTCACAATTAAGCACAAAGTCGGGGGCTACACCTAATAGGTGTGCCTATTCGGTGCACACTATTTATACATCTATATGAAGCCCTTCATAGTCTCACTGCCAGCTGACATGAAGCAGGACTTGGGAAGAAGAAGCACTCGAACAAAGAGCACTCGGGAGCAATGCACTCGGGCAATCTTCACCGTGGAGGATGAGCACTCGGCATCAGCTGTGACTCAACTATGAAGGTCTTAGGGGCTACTATGGAGGCCATGGGCCTCGGGTACCTCATCACAAGCATATGGGCCACTCGGATAGAGGATGGACCGAGACTTGTAATTAGAGATATAGTAGCACCCGACAGACTTTGCCTTGTACAGAAAGGAATATACAGTCCTAGTTAGGTAAGATGTATCTCTAAGAAGGAAATTCCTTGGCCGCATCCGCCTGGGATTTCTACCTGGTACCCTTGTCCCCTGGTATATAAGGGGAGGCAGGGCGCCCCCGGAGGGCAGAAGATCATTGATCGACACAAATCCTCAAAGGAATACCACCACAATTGGACGTAGGATATTACCTCACATCGAGGGCCTGAACCAGTATAAAATCTTCCTGTGTTCCTTTGCAATCCATCGAGTTTCCATCCGCCGAGTAGCCCCATATTCATATTGCCGGTGTAAAACATCGACAATATGGGACTCTTCGGCTTCATGTCAGCTGGAAAGGGGGTTTATAGTCTTTCCCGAGTGGTGTCCCACTCGGAAGTTAGACTCCTCAGCATCATGTCAACTGGAAAGAAGGTTTATAGTCTCTCCCGAGTAGTGCACTACTCGAAAGTTAGACTCTTCAGCGTTATGTCGGCTAGAATAATGTTGCTCATGGCAACCGTTGGCCAAGCATGTAGGCTGAGTACCACTTTATGAAATTAAATCCATTGCGTGGTTAGGTGTATTTGAGAAAGATACCTGCATCCCCAATTTTAATGAAGACCAGCTTGTGATCCTTACAAGGATATATCCTCGATACCTGGTGGATAAGACAGATACCCAAACACATGTGTTTAGCAATTAGGCCTTCATGAAGCATATCTGTTTACCTCATCGGTTCCTGTTGGTAGCATCAGCACTGCGATTTTAACCCAGCCCGCGAGTGGCCCATATTGAGCGTGCTACTATAGAAACTCATATCTTCGTGGCCCAATACCGACTTTGCGAGCCCAAGCCCACGAGTCTGCATAGGCTCTATAAAGGCTGGGGGAGAGAGAAAAGATTCCTCATCTTCCCTAAGCGACCAATCGTTTCGTCTTCCTAGCTCCGCGCCAAAATTTCGCCTCCCGCTCCGCTAGGGTTCGCCATTGCTTGCTCCTCCCCATTGAAGCTCGAGTGATTCCGCTTTCCTTTGTCCATCCTCAGCCCTCGACCACATTTCCCCCAAATTTCTTGTCCCCCAGCCATGCCGAAGGTTCCAGATTTTGTTGGGGCGTCGGACGAAGGGTGGCTGACCTCGGATTGCAGTCGGTCGAAGCTGGAAAGGCTGGAGAAGTCGCTGCGGCTGCAAAGCTGTGACATTATCCGCTGGTGCCCAGCTGAGGGTGAGTCGGTTCCAAATCCCCAAGCCGGCGAGACTGTTGTTTTTGCCTCTTTCTTTGACCAGAGTTTGTTTCTTCCCTCTTTCGAGTTCCTCCGCCATCTTCTTGGCTTCTATGGATTAGAGTTGGTGAATCTGAATCCCAACTCGATCTTGCAAATCTCTATTTTTGTGACTCTTTGCGAGTGCTACTTGGGTGTAGAACCCCACTTCAATTTCTTTAGGCACTTATTCCACATCAAGCCCCAACCCTCCAAGAATAAGGTCCAGGTGATTGGGGGAGTTGGCCTTCAGTTGAGGAGTGAAATGAAGAAAATATATATCAATCTTCCTTTGAAATTCTCCTTGAAAGGTTGGCATAAGGAGTGGTTCTACTGTTCTGATCTAGAACCCTCCCTGCCTCCATTCACCGGCTCGCCACCGGCAGTTTCGCCCAATTGGTCATCGGATCCAACTTTCAAAGAGATGGGCCAAGTGCATCAGTTGCTAGCAAGGTTGGAGAAATTTAAGAGAGCCGGCCTGACCGGCCCCTAGGTGGCCAAGTGTTTCCTGACCTAGCGTGTCCAGCCATTGATGCTGAGGAGCGAATTCTGCTAGGATTACCAAGGGAAGAATGACCCTGAGCGAGAAAGTCGAGGGGTGGCTGACTAGCAAAAAGTGACCGAAACATTGTGCACTTATTTCTCCAGTGGGGTGGTCAAAACCGAGGACGCAGAGCACTCCATCGCGGCTTATAGCAGAAACCGGCCTCGTCCCGAGGTAACCCTTGCTTCTCTTCTGTGATGAATAGCTGTAGACATGTATCCATAATTGCCCAATATCGTGTGATGTACGTTGTTGAATCGTTTGCAGTGGTGCAAGGAATTTGATGATGACTCCCATCCGCTGTCAGCCACGAAGTCGAAGAAGAGGCCGAGAAGTCCTTTTGCCGCCCAGCCTGACTCCAAGAGAGCAGGGAAGAAGCCTGTCGTAGACGAGGGCAAGAAGAAGGTCATTAGGCCAAGTGCCGCGGCTGGGAGCCTCAAGATCAGAGACACCACCAGCGCAGCGGCTAGACCTTCAAGCCTCGGATCGGGACCAGCGTAGTCGGGCATAGCAACATCAAGCCCAAAAAGCGCACCGCCGAGTAAGAAGTTAAGCTCAGTGTTGCCAAGCCCAGCGACATCAAGGCCAAGGATGGCGCCTCCGAGTTCGCAGTCACCCCAGCCGGCCACTCCACAAGCGGGGCCGACTAGGATGGAAGTGCCGCCGCTGACTACCGTGCCATCAGTCCTGGCAGCTAGCGGCCCTCCGGCGTCGACATGCAGATCTCCCGGACAGAAACTCAAGTTCTCCAAGAGGTAAGTTGCTTTGCATCTTCTAAAGATTTTGTTTGGCATTATAGCGTCTTGATATCTGACTCGTTATGCAGGAAGCGGGCTGACATTAATCTTAAGGAGATCACGCCGACTACCCCTGCTGTCGAGCTTGCCCCAGCCGATCCAGCGCCAGCGAGTACGCCTGCTGAGCCGGCGGCGGCCCTAGTTGTAGAGACTGAGACCGCCCCGACTACGGGGCCGCCGACCCTGGCCGACCAAGGGACGGTTGCTGAAGCCGCTGTTCTAGCCCCTGAGCCGGCGCCCGTTGTCGAGGCCATCGCTGTGGCTCCTGAGCCAGCACCCGAAGCCCCGGAGGCGCTGTTCCATCTCCTGAGCTAGCCCCCGAAGCCCCGGAGGCCACCGAGTTGGGGGCTAGGACCCCGTCACCATCCTGGTCACTGTCGTCGTCATCGTCATCGCTGCCCCTTCCTTCGGATAGACCAGACCTCCCCAGGATCGAGGCCCCTCCGCGCAAGTTCCCGAGGACGTTCCGCTGGACGGTGCCCGACGGAACTGGGCGGAACTACAAGCATGATGAGGCGGCGGCGGAAAAGGAGCGTGAAGACTTGCTTCGTGCCACAATCGCCGCGTCCCAGGGGATTCAAGTATGATTTCCACTGTATTGGAATCTCGGTAGTATTTTCTTGACCGCCTGACTCTGCTTTGCTTGTTTACTCCCTGAGCAGAAGCTTGTCGATCGCTCGGAGAAGATGCACGAGGTGCTGACCCGAGTTGCCCCCCAGCTCCAAGAATTGGAACAGCTCCGGGCCTTGAAAGCTGAAGTAGAAGGGCGCAGCCAGGAGAGGGAATCTTGGCTGAGGGAGGCTGTCACCTAGCTCAGGAGTGAGAATTGGGACCAAGCCAAGAAGATAAGAGGTGAGCCTTCAGAATACTTCTTCCTAACCGAATCCTTAATATGTTTCTCCAGCTGTATTATTTCCTAACTGCCAGTTGTGTCTTGACTGCAATGTTTGAGTTCTTGACTAATCTGTCGTGTAGCCCTCGAAGTCGAGTTGAAGACCCGAACGGAGGGAGAAGAACAGCTGAAGGAGGCCGAGAGAGCTAGGGCCGAACTTGAAAAGGACAAGGCCAACCTAACAAAGGCCAAAACCGAGATTGAGGAAGAGAAGGCCGAGTTGAAAAAGGCCAATACCAAGCTTGAGAAAGAAAAAGTTGAACTGGAGAAGGCCATAGCCAAGTGGGAGGCCGACTACAAAAGTAAGTCTCCGCTCTGACAATAACCTTAGCCAATCCATTAATTACTCCATCTGCAGCTTTAATTAACAAATTTATTTGTCGGTGAACCTGGGCAGCTGCTAGAGCCAATTCCCAGACCTAGTTTCAGGCCTTCGCAGAGGAGATCAGGGTAGTCAAGGAGTCACAGGAAACCCTTGCCGAGTCTGTGAAAGGGCACCTTGACCTGATGGACCCTCGTCCTGTGGGAACCAGCTCCAGCACAATCTTCCAACTGGAGGAGCGCCTTAAAGATGCACCGAGTGCCCTGAAGAGGAACTCGGATGAGCATGTTTATTGCCGGTGTGGCCCAGACCCTGGCAATGACCAAGTCCATCTACCCAAGGGCAGATGTTGAAGCCATTGGGGAGGGGTTTGCCGAGGAGATGACTCCTAAGGAGGTGCTGGAGCTGATAGCCAAGGTGAGGCCAACTGCAGAGATTATCACCCGGGACCTGGGTATGTAAAAACAGTATATCATGCAGTCGGTGGTGTATATAAGTTTTTGTAAAAAAATGTGTAGAATATATGTGCAATGCCACCAAGCTTGAAATATTACTCAATTGTCATTAGCTGTTACCCGACAGTATAGTCTGCGCCGAGTTGGTGTCTATAGGAACCTTTTGAGGTAAAATCGTTTCACCGTGGGAGGCTATACTCGGTCAAACACAAAAAGTCGTTTGCAAAAACTTCATAACTTAAGTAAAATAGGCTCGTATGTTATTGACAGCACATATAATAGCATGCAGCCCACCGACCCACTACTCGGTTGGAAACAGCGCGTAGTGAGTCAGAGAGGACTGTACACATGGAAAGTAATAAAAACTTCAGGTATAGAAAGGACATAACTGTTCTATATTCATGATTAGCTAGAGGACACCGTCTTCAGTCTCAGTCAGTAGGCGCCTGCGCTAACCTCTCTATAATACGGCCCTTCCCTAGGTTGGGAAGTTTGCCTGCTTTGG
>RYFJ01003749.1:0-57139 GCA_003991445.1 Oryza meyeriana var. granulata | reverse complement strand
TCTTCATCTAACGTACACTCAGTGCACCAACAGTTTTTTCTCCTTTTCACATCTGCAGCTTCGGATTGACAGTCTCTGTGTGAATACTTGGTCACACGGCGTGCCATCAAAACGAGTGTTGACGGTGAACAGCCGGGCCGTTGGTTTCGTCGGAGAACCACGCGAAGTGCCTTAGGGAGATTTGTTAAATCCAGTGAAGGTCCTAATAATATTAAGGTTTCGAGCGTGCAGTCAATTTGAACTCCGCAATTGACAGGATGAATAGAACATGTTAGAATCAATGACCAATCGCCTGAAGCGATCTACGAGACTCGTCTCATCGGCCGATGGCCGATTTCGCTGTACGACTTATATACGACTGGAAGCCGCAGATAGGAGGCATGAGCTAGTACGTAATAATCGCAGATATTGAAACTAGCCGATATCTGAAGGGATCCCGTAAAATCGGTCGTATAACTGATTAATCATAAATAAGCAAATGCGTAAATAATAATTTGGATAAATTCCCAGCCGAGTTGTGGATTAATTAATTACTAGCGTCGGCGCATAGATATCTGTGCACTCGTGCCACGGCCGCCTTGCCCGTGCCCTGTACCGTGCCCGGGCCTTTGCCCTCCTTCCCCCGCCTCCTGCGTCAGGTTCTTCGCCTACTGTCCCTCGTGCCCGTGGCCGGTTCTTCGCTCGTGCTCGTTGCCCCTGGGTTAGCAGCTGTTTCTTATCGTCTTGTGTCAACGCTGGCTATGGAAGATAATTATACGCTCAGCACCCCAAATAAAACATCGCATAAACTCTGGCTTATTAATGTAGTTTATTATTATCAGTCTAGTAGATCCAGAGCCAACCGTCTGCTACAAGACTGGTGACAAATAACATAATCAATAGCCCGAAGATTTAATGCGGCATCGGATGAGGATCACTTATCGGCTAACATCCCGATAAGACGCCTTGCACAAAAATAATCAGACTCTAGTAGAACTATCGGCAGTTGCAGTTTAGTAGAGTACGGATACATAACCGACTGCAGCACAACTGTTGATAAGTTACCAGTCCGCGATACGATTGTGCCTCCTTTCATTCCCTCATAGCGTGATGTGAAATCCTATGATCTATTAGTCAACTTAAACATGAATGCCCCCCGCCACTAGATAACCAGGATATTCGCTGGTAAGTGCTCCGTTACGTGTGAACCTGCCTAGAATGGACTTACTAAGGAAGTCTGCCTGATGCCAGTGTCCGGGGTGTACTGAGACTTACCTCTCGCAGTGGAGTCGACACTTAACTGATTTGCAGCCCAGCGGCTCGAGAATGCAAGAACTCCGTCGAGGGGTGGCGAGTGCACGAATTGTATTGTATCTGATTGATGTAGATAGTAAAAGCACCGGGCATTGCATATTTATACCCCGAGTTGATATGAGTCCTTATGGATACGGTACAATGATCTCTAAACAATAAAGAATATAGACCGCGGCGCACACGAGGTCAGGTTCTAAAGGAGAATAATCTCGTCGGACTTTACAACTATAATCTGCCATAAAACTGTGGTCTTAGCAGCTTTTCTCGGATATCGTCCTTCTGGATAACATCCGTTTTGTTAACTGATTTTCTCCTGAATCTCGATACAGTAACCATATTCACCAAATTTTGCGTTAACTTGCATACCCGAGCCGGCCCGGCATACGAGTCATCGTTTCTAAAGATACGAATACTCAAAATGTGACTTGCTTAACCTAATAATTACATGCCAATCTGGTACTGTGGGTCTTCACGCTTCTCTCAGATTCGGTCCTCTGGAAACTATACGATTATTTGTATAACTATCGTATTTATTCTTAACCCGAATCTGATATCCGACAATACCAATTTGGCGTTAACACAACCGCCGATATAATTCAAGAGGTCTAAGAGTATTCCTAATAGATAAGAATACATTCAATCCTATGTCTTATCTTAATAAGTTATAAAATGCGTCATAATTCTTGTGGTTTCACGGCTTTCTCTGGATTCGGTCCTTCTGGATCACTTTCGTTTGTTCGTAACTGTATTTTCCTTGTTACCGCATCTGATACAGGAACATACAAATTTTGCGTTAACTCTGTGTAATCACTTGGAGCCATGGGCCCGGGTACTCATCACAAGCATATGGCCTTACTCGGATGAGGATGGACTTGCTTGTAATTCGAGATATGGTAGAACCCGGCAGACTTTGCTGTATGAATAAGGAATATACAGTCCTAATCGGGCAAGTTATATCTCTAAGAGGAAATTCCTTGTTGTAGTCGCTGGGATTTCAACCTTGTACTTTGTTCCCAGTATATAAGGGGAGGCAGGGGCCCCGAGGGCAGACAACACAAATCTCACAGGATACAACAACTGGACGTCGTATTACCTCACCATAGAGGGGTTGAACCAGTATAAAATCTCTTGTGGTCCTTTGCAATCCACGAGTTTCAATTGCCGGAGTAGCCATATTCTTATTGCCGGTGTACATCGACGTTGGGACCCGCCAGGTAGGGGATTCAGGAGATCTACATCAACAAGCTCATGATCAACAACAGGGTCGCGGGAAAAATCTCCCCCCGGAGAACATTTCATTCGGAAGCTCGATTCGTCACCGACATGTTGGCAATCTCACCTTGGCGCAATGCAGATGCATTCAACCGACCGAGGAACCAGTCAATCACGCCAGTCAGCCAAAAGCGCTGCAGCAACTATCTCGATTAATGCGGGCAATTCTCTACTTCGATGAGCATGGACTGTGGAGGCATGGCGGTACTCACCACGCAGCTATGGGCCACTCGGATTAGAGAGCGATCATGCAGTTAGGGATAGATAGCTTCCGGCACGATTTTAACCTTGTACAATAAGGAAAACACAATCTTAGTCGATGGTTCTGTATCTCTAAGAAGGATCCTTGGCCGTATTCGCTGGGATCCTTACTTGTAACCCCTGCCCCTAGTATATAAGGGGAGGAGGCACCCGTGAGGCCAAGAAGATACTTGATCGACAAACACTCAAAGGAAATAACCACGATAACTGGAGTGGCTTCACTCGAATCGAAGGGCCTGAACCATATAAAATCTCTGCGTTACTTTTGCAATCATCGATTACTCTCACGGTTAGCCATACTTATATTGCGGGTAAAACATCGACAGTTGGCGCGCCAGGTAGGTCGGTGCAATCTACATCCAGATCTCGATGGATCAATCAGGAGTCGACGGGCGCAAGTTTCTTCCGAGACATAATTTCTTCGGAGCTCGACTTCATGCCGACCAGATCGCAACCTGACTTGGCAAAATAGATTAATCCAGCGAGGAACCAGCTGCTCGCGCAAGTAGGCACCACATGCGGCGGCCAATCATCATCAAGCCACGGCATCACGTCTGCGCATTGTCGAGCCAAGAGACAACTCTCTCCGCCGGTGTTCGGCCGAGTCGGGCCTGAGTCACTCGGTCGGGCAAGGAAGAGGGGGATCTTAGCTTCCACTCGAACTCGGCAAATGCTACACGATCGCATCCATGCGGCACCCAATCTCCGTGTTTCAGTTTTGGACACGCCTAAGCCGTTTCAGATTGGATCTAGATGATCGGAGCAATTTTTGACTCGCTCAATTTCGCGGACTCCGACTTCAGTGACACCGTTCGAACTCTAGTTGGACACGTTTGGGTTCCGTCATCCGCAAGTCTTCATCGGCAACAACGCCCCGGCAGGAGGTTCGCAAGTGCAAAGAGGAACACAAGAGGAGGCCCGCTGACTACGACAAACAGGAGGAAGCAATCGTCGAGCTCGTAACGACAGCTGCGACAAGCTGGGCGAGTTGCCCAGAGAGATCGTCAACTATAAGTCGGTGACAGACGTCTTTCGTCACGCACAACAGAACGTCGTGGCCGTCGCAACCTGCTGGACACACTTCACTGGGCCCGACACCAGGCCACCTGAAGTATCGCCAAGATCAAGGCATGATCACGGCTGCGGCCTGTCACGCACGCACTTGGGCGGCCGGCTCAAGTCGGACGCAGCACGAGGAATCCGACAACGCACTCGGCGGTACACCCAACACTGCGGTGACACCAGCGCGACGCCACCCAATCGGGGACCTCGGATGCGACTACAGCACGATCTTTCGAGCACCATAAACGCCCGCGGAGGAAGCGAAGAGACGAGCGTCGCCGAATGGAGGAGAAAACGAGCGCTTCGGCCTCCCACCACGCGCGGCTAGCCCCAACAGACGACGGAGCCTCATGAGACGAAGCATTCCAGCTTTCACTGGGAGCTCAGGAGGTGATTCATCGGCTTCAAGCCCACGGGGATCGAAAATATGATGGAAAACCAACCCGAGTCTGGCTCACCGTATACACCTATGCGGTTCTCGCGGCAGCCGGAGGTGATAGCAAAGCTATGCTAATACTCCAGTCGCCTAGCCGACTCGGCGGAGGACATGGCTATCAGGTCTCCTGAGGCAATCGATCGTTCCTGGGGACAACTCAGGGGACGGTTCATTGCCAACTCAGGGAACCTACGAGAGAACCATCTTCAGAGCCGATCTCTATCAGCCGCACCAATAAGAAAGAACTGAGTCTCTGCGCGATTCATCAAGCGGTTCTCCGAGAGCGCAATATCAAATCCAACTATCAAGGATGAGGCTGTAATCGCCGCCTTCGCAAGGGAGTAAGGCAGCCCCGTTCAGTCGCGAAGTTCACTCGGAAGTCGCCATCCACAATCCGGGCTCTCTTCGACATGGCTAACAAGTACGCTGACTCAGCCAAAGCAGTCGCCGAGGCCTTTGCGGAAAGAAGGAGTCGACAAAAAGATCAGAAGGCGAAAGCCGACAACGAGCCATCCAGAGCAAACCCGGCTAGCCGCAAGGGAAGTCGGACAACGAGGTGCCAACATGGAGCGTACTCGGTTGCGGCGTCCCCAGTGGAACAACGACTACAGAAAGTCATGGAGCGGCATGCCCTTCCACCAAGGGCAAGCACGCGGCCAAAGACTGCTACATGCTCAAGAAGTTGCCTCCGAGCAGGCATTGTGCATCGTTCTAGCGCCGACAAGGACAAGGACAGCCAGTTACTCGGCCCGGCTGATGATTTCTAAGATCCTCAAGCCGAGCTTAATCACATTTTCGGAGGCCGCTCGCGTATGTAGAGTTCCAAGCGCAAACAGAAGTTATTAGCGCGCGCGACATCAACACGGTCTCTACGATGGACATCCCCAGTACCTGCATGGTCAGCTCACAAAGATGGCATCACCTTCAACGCGCAGATCACCGGAGACCAGGGGGTTTTCACGACCGGGGACGATCCCCACTCGTCTTGGACCAGTCGTCAAGAACATTAGGTTGAAGAAACCTATCGACGGAGGTAGCGCGCTCACACATCTTATTCGCCAAGACTATTGGAAGGACGAGATGAATATTCCTCGTTCGGAGCTATGGCCAGTACCGCGCTGTCGATGCTTTGCACCGGCAATAAAACTATGGGGTTACTCGCGAGGGTAAAATTCGGTGGACTGCAGAGGACCACAAAAGAATTATACTGGTTAGGCCCTCAAGGTTAGGTAATACCTACGTCCAGTTGAGTGTTATTCCTCTGAGGTATAATGGAGATCGATGATCTGTTGTCTTGTTTGTCCTTGCTTGAGAGGCCCTGCCTCCCTTTATATACTAGGGGGACAGGGGGTACATGATGAAGGATCCAGTCAGATACAACCAAGGATCTTCTAGAGATAGAATCCTATCCGACTAAGACTATGTTTCCTTATTATACAAGGTACAGCTTGCTGGGTGCCGTCCTATCTCTAATTAATGGTCTGGCCCATCCTCTATCCGAGTGGCCATGTGCTGGTAATGAGGTACCGGGGCCCATGGCCTCCACAGTAGCCCTGAGACCTTCATAGTTGAGTAACACGGCTGATGCGAGTGCTCGTCCTCCCACGGGGGGGGGGGGGGGGGGAAAGGTTGCCCGAGTGCATTGCGCCCGAGTACTTCTTTGCCGAGTAAGTCTTCTCCGAGTCCTGCTTCATGTCAGCTGGCAGCGAGGCTATGAAGGGGCTTTCATGTGGATATATGAATAGTGTGCGCCGAATAGGCGCACTATTAGGTGTAGCCCCGACTTTGTGCTTAATTGCGAAGACAATTAATCATAAAGTCAAAGGTCTTTAACCTGGAAGTCTTCCCTGGAGTAGATTACTACGGGTATTTGTGATCTTCAGTTATGTAGACCAGGAATAAACTTTTTATAGTCTTGCCGAGTAGAGGGACTCTGTATGTAGGACTCTTCGACTTCATGTCAGTCAGAATATGAGTTTTATAGTCTTGCCGAGTAGGATGCTACTCGTATATGGGACTTCTTCCGTCATAGTCAGCTGGAAAATGGGGGTTTATAGTCCTTTCCGATTGGCGTCCCATTCAAAAGTTAGACTCTTCGCATCATGTCAGCGGGAAAAGATTTTATACGTCTCTCCGAGTAGTGCACTACTCGAAAGTTAGACTCTTCGCTTCATGTCAGCGGTAAAATGTTGCTCATGGCAACTGATGACACGCATGTAGGCCGAGTACACTTTATGAAATAAATCCATGGCGTGGTTGGTAGGTTACTCGAGAAAGATCTGCATCTCCAATCTCAAAGAAGACAGCTTGCGATCCTTACAAGGATGTATCCTCGAGACCTGGTGAATAAAACAGATATCCAAACATATACGTTTAGCGATAAGGCTCTCATGAAGCGTATCTGTTTACCTCATCAGCTCATGTTACCCCAAGCCCATTTAGTCGGCATCGGCTCTATAAAAAGACGGGGAGAGAGAAAAAAGATTCCGTCGTCTTCCCAAATCAGCCAATCTCTTCATCTTCCACCTTCGCACCCAACTTTTCGCCTCCCGCCCGGCTAGGGTTAGCTGCTGCTATTCCCCACCCGAACTCGGGCGATTTTAATCCTCCCGTTTGCTCCAAGCCCCGATTCGCCTTTCCCCAAATCTCATCGCCTCCAGTCATGCCGAAGGCTTTGGATCTTGCGGGGGCGCCGGGAAGTCCTTGGCCGGTGTCAGATTGCGGCTCGGTGAAGCTGAAGTGGCTACAGGGTGAACTGAAGTTACCCAGCCGAGAGGTGATTCGCTGGCGTCCGGCCAGGGATGAGTTGAGCCCGAATCCCCAACCCGGCGAAACGGTAGTCTTTGCCTCTTTTTTCGATCGAGGCTTGTGTCTCCCGTCTTCTGATTTCTTCCGCCGCGTTCTCGACTTCTACGGGCTGGAGTTGGTGCATCTGAACCCCAACTCTATTCTTCAGATTTCTATATTTGTTACTCTTTGCGAATGCTTCTTGGGTGTTGAACCCCACTTCATTCTCTTCCGACATCTGTTTCATATCAAGCCCCAGCCCTCGAAGAGCAATATCAATGTGATTGGAGGGGCTGGTCTTCAACTAAGGAGCGATGGGAAGAAAACGTATCTGGATTTGCCCTTGAAATCTTCCCTGAAGGGCTGGCACAAGGAGTGGTTCTATTGCGCCGATTTGGCTCCCTCCTTGCGGCCATTTACTGGTCTGCCACCCACGGTGTTGCCAAGCTGGTCGGCAGAGCCAACTTTTGAAGAAATGGGCCAGGCGCATCTGCTGTTGTCGAAGATAGATGACCTCAAGAAGGCCGGATTGACAGGTCCTTGGGTGGCTCGTCGCTTCCTGACAAGGCGCGTCCCGCCGCTGAAGCTTAGAAGTTCATTCGGCTGGGCCTTCAAAGGCAAAAACGATCCTGACCGAGTGAGCAACAAGTCGGCGGACAAGGGGGCGGTGACCGTGACCCTGTTCGGCTACTTCTCTGAAGGGGTGATTGCGACCGAGGACGACAAGCGCCAGGTTGCGGCTTATAGCTTCATTTGGCCTCGGACCAAGGTAACCTTTATCCTTCCTCTGTGATGAATGCTCATGGGACCGTAGCTGTTTAGCATGTCGTGATGTACTCGGTTGACTCACTTGTAGTGGCATGAAGAATTTGATGAAGATTCCCGTCCTTTGTTGGCTGTCGCGTCGAAGAAGAGGCCGAGGAGCCCCTCTGCTGCCCAACCCGACTCTAAGAGAGCGGGGAAGAAACCGATTTTATATCGGGGCGAGGGGGCCATGACGGCGCGAGCCGTGAGCGGAAGCTTGAAGATAAAGGATGCTGCAATCACAACACCCACGCGATCAAGTCCCAGATTGAGATCTGCGGGTTTGAGCGCGACGTTGTCGAACCCGGTCGTGGCGCCGCCGAGGGTCCGGCCAGAGTAGACGCCGCTTGGGGCAGAGGCGCCTAATTCGACCATACCGGAGTCGGAGCCGACTCGGGTTGATACGCCTCCGCCGACTGTGACGCCGACTGGGCCGACCGCCAGAGCTAGCGTCTCACCGGGGAGCAGGTCGCCCGGCAAGAAGCTGAAGTTCTCCAAGAGGTATGCTGCTCCCGGTCTTCTGAAGTCTCTGTGTGTCGAAGTAATATCTTGGTGTCCTGCTTCGTCGTGCAGGAAACGGGCCGATATCGACCTTAGGGAGGTCGACCCGACCGCTCCGCTTGATGAGCCTGCCCCAGCCGAGCCAGCGGCCGCGAACACACCTGCTGAGCCGGAAGCCAACCCGGTCGTCGAGACCAACGCGGCTCCAACTACAGGGTCGCCGCCGCCACTTGACCAAGAGGCGGCTGCCGGGACTGAGGTCCCAGCCCCCGAGCCGGTCCCTAAGGTCGCGGGGGATGATGGCGCAGAGGCTAGAGCCCCGTCGCCGTTGTGGTCGTCGCCGTCGTCGTCGCCGTTGCCGTCGCCGCCAGAGATCCCGCATCTGCCTCGGATCGAAGCTCCTCCGCGTGTGATGCCTCGGACCTTCACATGGACGACTCGCGACGGTACCGCGAAAAGCTTTAGGCTTGATGAAGGCGTCGCAAGGAGGGAGCGCGAGACCCTGCTTCATGCCGCCATCAGTGGGTCGCAGGGGGTTGCGGTATGGGTTTTGTAGCAAAGTTCTGGTAATCTTCATGTTTTGATGCCTGACTCCGTCCTTGATTCGTCTTTTATCCTGAGCAGAAGCTTGTCGACCGCAATGAGGCGATGACGGAGATCTTGGTCGAGATGGCTCCCCACCTCGCAGAATTGGAGCAGCTCCGGGCGTTGAAAGCCGAGTTGGAGGCATGTCATGCGGGGAGGGAAGCCTGGCTGAAGAGTGGCGTCGATCAGCTCAGGGCGGAGACCTGGGCCCAGGCTGGAAAGATCAGAGGTAAAATCCTCAAGTGTATCTTCCCAACCGAATCGTTAGTACGTTCAACCAGCTGCGTTATCCTCGACTGCCCAGTTATGCCATGACTACACAGTTGAGCTCTTGGCTAATCTGTGGTGCAGACCTCGAAGCGGAGTTAAGGACCCGAACAGAGAGGGAGTCGCAGCTGAAGGAGGCCGAAGGAGCCAAGGCCGAGCTTGAGAAGGCCAAGGCCGACCTGACCAAGGCCAACGCCGAGCTTGAGCGGGAGAGGTCCGAGCTGGAGGAGACCGTCGTCAAGCTCGGCAAGGAGAAGGCCGAACTGGAGAAGACCGTGGCCGGGTGGGAGGCCGACTACGAAAGTAAGTCCTCAACCCGGCTGTGATCTTAGCCAATCCGTTAGTTATCCTGTGTGTAGCCGATTCTGACAAGTTTACTTGCCGGCGGGTTTGGGCAGTTATGAGGACCAATGTCCGGGCCCAGTACCAGTTCTACACGGAGGAGATAAGGCTGATCAGGGAGTCACGGGAGGCCCTCGTCGGGTCCGTGAAAGGGCTCCTTGATCTCATAGACCCCCGCCCGGTGAGAACTAGCTGCAGCAGAATCCCTCAGATAATGGGGCGTCTCGAGGATGCACCGAGTGCCTTGAAAAGGTACTCGGATGAGCATGTTGTCGCCGGCGTGGCCCATACCCTGGCGATGACCAAATCCTTATACCCTAGGGCGGATATCGAAGCCATCGGGGAGGGGTTTGCCGAAGAGACGACGCCAGAGGAGGCGCTGGAGCTGATCGCCCGGGCGAAGCTGACTGCAGAGATAATTGCCCGAGACCTGGGTCTGTAAGGGCAACATGTTTACGTAGTCGGAATATATGAACTCGTGTAAACAAGCATGTGTAAATATGTGTGCGTTGCCGCCAAGCTTTTTTGTTCAGTTGTCATTAGCTTTACTTGAACGTCGAGTATGCACCGAGTTGGGTTGTCCGAACCTAATAAAAGCGTTCGAAGTAAGAGGCTGTACTCGGGCACACGTGACAGTCGTGGTAAGGCTTCATAACCGAAGTGACATAAGCTTGTATGTTATTGACAGTGCACATATATACATGCAGCCCCCGACTCACTACTCGGTTGATACAAGCGGCGTAGTGAGTCAGAAGAACTGTACACATGAAAAATATAGAACTCAGGTATAGAAAGGACGTAGCTGTTCTATGTTCCATGAGTTGCTGATGAGAACGCCGTCTTTGGTCTTCAGTCAGTAGGCGCCTGGCCGCGTGGCCTCGGCTATAATGAACGGCCCTTCCCATATTGGGGATAATTTATGCCTGTCTTTGGTGGTTTGTGTTTTCCTCAGAACGAGATCCCCGACCAAAAAGGCGCGGCCACGGACATTGCGATTGTGGTAGTGACGTAGGCCTTGAAGATACCTTGCCGACTGGATGGTTGCGGTGTCTCTGGCTTCTTCCAGCTGATCTAGTTCGATCAGTCGGGTATTGTTGGAGTCGTCTTCTGAGTAGGCCCGGACTCGTGGAGAGCCGAACTGTAACTCGGTAGGTAGCATAGCCTCGGCACCGTAGACCAGAAAGAAAGGGGATTGCCCTGTCGCCCGACTAACCGTGGTTCTGAGAGACCAGAGGACGGATGGGAGTTCTTGCACCCACCGGCCCACATATGGTTGTAGTCGGTCGAATATCCTGGCCTTGATGCCTTGTAAGACCATGCCGTTGGCTCGTTCGACCTACCCGTTACTCCGCGGGTGTGCCACGTATGCGTAGCAGATCTTGATGCCGAAGTCGTCGCAGAAATCTTGGAATATGCCCGCCGCAAACTGGGTACCGTTGTCGGTGATGATGCAGTTAGGGACTCCAAAGCGGTATAGTATGCTCATGATGAAGTCCTTAGCTCGTGCCGCTGTGATTGTTGCAACGAGTTTAGCCTCAATCCACTTGGTGAACTTATCCACTGCGACGAATAAATGTGTAAATCCTCCTGGTGCTTTCTTGAACGGCCCGACCATGTCAAGCCCCCATACTGCGAATGGCCAGGAGATGGGGATGGTTTGGAGTTCCTGGGCTGGAAGATTTGTTTGTCTTGCGTAGAACTGGCAACCCTCGCACTTGCGAATGATGTCTTTGGCATCTGTTACTGCTGTGGGCCAGAAAAATCCCTGCCGGTAGGCCTTTCCGACTAACGTCCTGGATGCGGCGTGGTTGCCACATATGCCCGAGTGGATCGAGTGCAGGATTTGCTTGCCCTCCTCGGTACAGGTCCTTTTCGACTAGCAGGAAGCTTTTGCTTCGATGTTTTATCTGCTCGGCTTGACTGCGATCTTCTGGGAGTTGGTCGTCGAGGAGAAAGTTGACAACAGGAGTCCTCCAGTCTTGACATATGTGCAGCACCTCGTCTGTGGTCGGTGTAGGCTCGCCTCCCGACTGCTCCGGTGCCGGTTTCTTCTTGACCGATGGCTCCATAAGTTGCTCGACAAAAATTCCAGTTGGAACCGCTTCTCGCTTGGATCCCATGTTTGCCAGCTCGTCTGCTGCGTCGTTGTATTGGCGCAGGACATGCGTGATTTCCAGCCCGTCGAACTTGTTTTCCAGCTTGCGGACCTCCTGACAGTATGCCGCCATGGTGTCGTCGAGGCAGGTCCAGTCTTTCATGACTTGGTTTACCACGAGTTGAGAGTCCCCGCGCGCAACTAGTCGACGAATGCCGAGTGATACAGTGATGCGGAGCCCGTGAACAAGTGCATCGTACTCGGCGACGTTGTGGGAAGCCGGGAAGTGGATTTGTAGAACGTACTTCAGTTTTTCGCCCGTGGGGGACGTCAATACGACTCCGGCCCCGGCGCCACCGATCCGTAGAGAACCGTCGAAGTACATTGTCCAGTACTCTAGCTTTGCTGTTGGTGTAGGGAGTTGGACTTCTGTCCACTCGGCAACGAAGTCGGCTAGAGCTTGAGACTTGATTGCTGTCCGCGGCTGGAAGGTGATGTCGAACGCCATCAACTCGAGTGCCCATTTAGCGATTCGGCCGGTGGCCTCACGGTTATGGAGGACATCCCCGAGTGGAAATGCTGTGACCACTGTGACTTGGTGTGCTTGAAAGTAATGCACCAGCTTCCGGACTGTTATAAGTAGGCCATATAGCAGCTTCTGGACCTGCGGGTATCTTGTTTTGGAGTCGGCGAGGACCTCGCTGACGAAGTAGACTGGCCGTTGTATTTTTTGAACATGACCCTGTTCGGATCGCTCAACAACCAGCACCGTGCTGACTACCTGTGTTGTTGCCGCCAGATATAGCATTAGCGGTTCCTGGGGCAGGGGTGACGCCAACACGGGTGGTGATGTGAGGAATTGTTTGAAGTCTTCGAAGGCTCGCTGGGCTTCCGGAGTCCACTGGAAATTGTCGGTCTTTTTGAGTAGCTTGAAGAAGGGCATGCCCCGTTCGCCCAGTTGGGAGATAAATCGGCTAAGTGCCGCCATGCAGCCTGTCAGCTTTTGGACGTCTTTGAGGTTAGTCAGGGGTGCCATGTGCCTGATGGCGTTGACTTTCTCCGGGTTGGGCTCGATGCCGCGGTGCGAGACAATGAAGCCGAGTAACTTTCCGGATGGCACTCCAAAAGCGCATTTTTCCGGGTTCAACTTCATCTTGAATCTTCGAAGGTTTTGGAAGGTTTCTTCCAGGTCAGCGATGAGGTCTTCTTTGGACTTGGTCTTGATCACCACATTGTCGACGTAAGCTTCCACGTTGCGCCCGATCTGAGTATGCAGACAGCGCTGAATAGCCCTTTGATAGGTTGCGCCCGCGTTCTTCAGACCGAACGGCATTGTGATATAGCAGTACGCTCCAAACGGTGTGATGAAAGATGTCTTCAAGCAGTCTTCCTCCCTCAGGCTGATTTGATGGTATCCCGAGTAACAGTCAAGAAAGCTGAGTAGGTCGCACCCTGCCGTGGAATCAACCACGTGATCTATCCAGGGAAGACCAAACGGGTCCTTGGGGCACGCTTTGTTGAGGTCAGTGTAGTCGACGCACATGCGTCATTTACCGTTTTTCTTCCGGACCAGAACTGGGTTTGCCAGCCAGTCCGGGTGGTAGACCTCTTTGATGAACCCGGCTGCGAGGAGCTTGGTAATTTCCTCCCAGATAGCATCTTTGCGGTCTTGAGCGAAGCACCGCAGTCGTTGTTTGACTGGTTTGGCGTCTGTCTTTACGTTTAGGGCGTGCTCGATCACCTCCCTTGGTACGCCCGGCATGTCGGACGGTTTCCACGCGAAGATGTTCTTGTTGGCCTGGAGGAAGGTGACGAGTGCGTCTTCCTATTTAGGGTCGAGTCCGGTCCCGACTAGGGCAGTCTTGGAGGGGTCGGAAGGGTCCAGGGGGATCTTCTTCGTGTCAGAGTCCGCTGAAATCCCCGACTTCGCTGCTTTTTTCGCCGGGATTTGGTCTTGCTCGACTTCTGTTGTGATGGCTTGCCGAATGCTATCGCGCCCGACTGCCGCCTCTTGTGTTTGGGCCAGTTCGTAGCTCTCCTTGTCGCAGGTGAAGGCTTGCTTGATGTCGCTGCGGAGGGAGAGGACTCCTACTCGGCGACGTTGTGGGAAGCCGGGAAGTGGATTTGTAGGACGTACTTGAGTTTTTCACCGGTTGGGGACGTCAGGATGACGCCAGCCCCGGCGTTGCCGATCCGTAGAGAACCGTCGAAGTACATCGTCTAGTACTCTAGCTTTGCTGTTGGTGTGGGCATCTGGATCTCCGTCCACTCGGCCACGAAGTCAGCTAGAGCTTGTGATTTTATAGCTGTCCTTGGCGGAAAGGTGATGTCGAACGCCATCAACTCGAGTGCCCATTTAGCGATTCAGCTGGTGGCCTCACGGTTATGCAGGACGTCCCCGAGTGGAAACGATGTAACCACCGTGACTTGGTGTGCTTGGAAGTAATGTACCAGCTTCCGGACAGTGATAAGTAGGCCATAAAGTAGCTTCTGGACCTGCGGGTATCTCGACTTGGAGTCGGCAAGGACCTCGCTGACAAAGTAGACTGGCCGTTGGATTTTCTGAATGTGACCCGACTCGGATCGCTCCACCACCAGGACTGTGCTGACTACCTTAGTAGTTGCCGCCAGATATAGCATTAGCGGTTCTTGGGGCATAGGTGAGGCCAACACGGGAGGTGATGTGAGAAATTGTTTAAACTCTTCGAGGGCTTGTTGGGCTTCCGGAGTCCATTGGAAATTGTCCGCCTTTTTGAGTAGCTTGAAGAAGGGCATACCCCGTTCGCCCAGTCGGGAGATGAACCGGCTGAGTGCCGCCATGCAGCCTGTCAGCTTCTGGATGCCTTTGAGGTTAGTCGGGGGTGCCATGTTCATAATGGTGTTGACTTTCTCCGGGTTTTCCTCGATGCAGCGATGCGAGACGATGAAGCCGAGTAGCTTGCCGGATGGCACTCCGAAAGCGCATTTTTCCGGGTTCAACTTCATCTTGAATCTTCGAAGATTTTGGAAGGTTTCTTCCAGGTCAGCGATGAGGTCTTCTTTGGACTTAGTCTTGATCACCACATCGTCGACGTAGGCTTCCACGTCGTGCCCGATCTGATTGTGCAGACACTGCTAAATCGCCCGTTGATAGGTTGCTCCAGCGTTTTTCAGACCGAACGGCATTGTGATGTAGCAGTACGCTCCAAACGGCGTGATGAAAGATGTCCTTAAGCAGTCTTCCTCCCTCAGGCTGATTTGGTGGTATCCCGAGTAGCAGTCGAGAAAGCTGAGTAGGTCGCACCCGGCCGTGGAATCGACCACCTGATCTATCCTGGGAAGACCAAATGGGTCCTTGGGGCACGACTTGTTGAGATCGGTGTAGTCGACGCACATGCGCCATTTACCGTTTTTCTTCCGGACCAGAACTGGGTTGGCTAGCCAATCCGGGTGATAGACCTCCTTGATTAACCCAGCTACGAGGAGCTTGGTAATCTCCTCCCGAATAGCATCCTTACAGTCTTGAGCGAAGCGCCACAGCCGTTGCTTGACTAGCTTGGCGTCTGTCTTCACATTTAGGGCGTGCACGATCACCTCCCTTGGTACGCCCGGCATGTCGGACGGTTTCCATGCGAAGATATCTTTGTTGGTTTGTAGGAAGGTGACGAGCGCGTCTTCCTATTTGGGGTCAAGTCCGGTCCCGACTAGAGTAGTCTTGGAGGGGTCGGAAGGGTCCAGGGGGATCTTCTTTGTGTCAGAGTCCACCGAGATTCCCGACTTCGCTGTTTTTTTGGCCGGAACTTGATCTTGCTCGACTTTGGTTGTAACGACTTGCCGAATGCTGTCGCGCCCGACTGCCGCCTGTTGAGATTGAGCCAATTCGCAGCTCTCCTTGTCGCAGGTGAAGGCTTGCTTGACATCGCTGCGGAGGGAGAGGACTCCTGCTGGCCCAGGAATCTTGAGCACCATGTATGTATAGTGCGGTATCGCCATGAACTTGGCGAGTGCCGGTCATCCGAGTATCGCGTGGTACGTGGTCTCGAAGTCGGCTACCTCGAAGTAGACGTTTTCCGTGCGGAAATTATCCCGCGTGCCGAAGGTTACTGGCAACGTAATTTGCCCGAGTGGGGTTGATGATAGGCCGGGAATTATCCCGTGGAAGGGCGCGGTACTGGGCCATAGCTCCGAACGAGGAATATTCATCTCGTCCAAAGTCTTGGCGAATAAGATGTTGAGCGCGCTACCTCCGTCGATGAGGGTTTTCTTCAACCTAATGTTTCTGACGACTGGGTCCAAGACGAGTGGGTAGCGTCCCGGGTGTGAAACCCGGTCTGGGTGATCTGCGCGGTTGAAGGTGATGGCCATCTCTGACCAGCGCAGGTACTGGGGGGTGTCCATCGTAGAGACCGTGTTGATGTCGTGCGCTAATAACTTCTGGACTCATACGCGAGCGGCCCTCCGAAGATGTGATTAAGCTCGGCTTGAGAATCTTGGAAATCATCAGCCGGGCCTGAGTCTGGCTTGTCCTTGTCCTTGTCAGCGCCAGACGATGAAGCCTGCTCGGAGGCAAACTTCTTGAGCATGTAGCAGTCTTTGGCTGCGTGCTTGCCCTTGGGGTGGAAGGGGCATGGCCCGCTCATGACTTTCTAGTAGTCGTTGTTCCGCTGGGGCCGCAACCGAGTACGCTCCATGTTGGCCACCTCGTTGTCCGACTTCCGCTTGCGGCTGCCGGGTTTGTTCTGAGATGGCTCGTTGTCGGCTTTTGCCTTCTGATCTTTTTGTCAGGACTCCTTCTTTTCGTCAAAGGCCTCGGCGACTGCTTTGGCCGAGTCGGCGTACTTGTTAGCCATGTTGAAGAGAGCCCGAACTGTGGATGGCGACTTCCGAGTGAACTTCGCGATGAACGGGCCGTCCTTTACTCCCTTGCGGAAGGCGGCGATTACAGCCTCATCCTTGATAGTTGGGATTTGATTGCGCTTCTCGGAGAACCGCTTGATGAATTCGCGCAGAGACTCGTTCTTCTTTTGGTGCAGCTGATAGAGATCGTGCTCTGAAGATGGTCTCTCGTAGGTTCCCTGGAAGTTGGCAATGAACCGCTCCCTGAGTTGTCCCCAGGAACCGATCGATTGCCTCAGGAGACCTGATAGCCATGTCCTCGCCGAGTCGGCTAGGGCGACTGGGAGGTAGTTAGCCATGGCTTTGCTATCACCTCCGGCTGCGCGAACCGCCAGGGTGTATACGGTGAGCCAGGACTCGGGGTTGGTTTTGCCATCGTATTTTTCGATCCCCGTGGGCTTGAAGCCCGATGGCCAATCGACCTCCTGGAGCTCCCGAGTGAAAGCTGGAATGCCTTCGTCTTCATGAGGGCTCCGGGTCCGTCTGTGGCGGCGTAGCCGCTCGTGGTGGAGGCCGAAGCGCTCGTTTTCGTCCTCCATTTGGCGACGCTCGTCTGCTTCATGTTCCTCATGCCGGGCGTTTATGGTGCGTCGAAGGTCGTGCTGTAGTCGCACCCGGAGGTCCCGATTGGGTCGGCAGTCATGCTGGTGTCGCCACCAGTTGTTGTTGTTGGTACCGCCGAGTGACGTTTGTCGGGATTCCTCGTGCTGCCGACTTGAGCCGGCCGCCCAGTGCCGTGTGGACGCGGATGAACCTGCTGCCAGAGAGCCCGACTGGTGAGTCGGAATAAGCGTGTCCCCCGACTGCTGTTGCTGCTGACAGGCCGCAGCCATGATCATTGCCTTGATCTTGGCGATACTCAGGGTGGCCTGGTGGTCAGGCCCTAGCTGAAGTGTGTCCAGCAGGGTTGCGGCGGCCACGACGTTCTGTTGTGGCGTGACGAAGACGTCGTGGTCACCGACTTTAGTTTGGAGGATCTACTGCTGGGCGACTCGCCCAGCTTGTCGTAGCCTGTCGTTACGAGCCTCGCGATTGGCTTCCTCCTGTTGTCGTAGTCGGCGGGCCTCCTCTTGTTGTTCCTCTTGCACTTGGCGAACCTCCTGCGGGGGTGTTGATGCCATGAAGACTTCGTGGGGGATGAGGAGACCCGCTAAACTGGTGTCCGAACTAGAGTTCGAACTGGTGTCCGACTGGAAGTCGGAGTCCGCGAAATTGAGCGGAGTCAAAATTGCTCCGATCATCCTAGATCCAATCTGAAATGGCTTAGGGCCGTGTCCAAACTGAAGCACGGGAGATTGGGAGTGCCGCATGGGATGCGATCGTGTAGCATTGCCGAGTCCGAGTGGGAAGCTAAGATCCTCCCTCCTTCCTTGCCAGACCCGAGTGGACTCTAGGCCCGACTCGGGCCGAACATCGGCGGAGAGAGTTGTCCCGTGGCTCGACAATGCGCAGAGTTGATGCCGTGGCTTGATGATGATTGCCGCCGCATCTGGTGGGCTAACTGGCGAGGAGTCAGCTGGTTCCTCGGCCGGTTGGATTGAATCTATTTTGGCCAAGGTCAGGTTGCCGATCTGGTCGGCGATGAAGTCGAGGCTTCCGAAGGAAATTATGTCTCTGAGAAGAAACTTGTCGCCGTCGACTCCTCTGATTGGATCCATCGAGATCTTGGATGTAGATTGCGCCGAGACCCCTACCTAGCGCGCCAACTGTCGATGTTTTACACCGGCAATATAACTATGGGGCTACTCGGCGAGAGGGAATCCGATGGATTGCAAAGGAACGCAAGAGATTTTTATATTGGTTCAGGCCCTCGATGCGAGGTAATACCCTACGTCCAGTTATGGTGGTATTCCTTTGAGGTGTTTGTCGATCAATGATCTTCTTGCCCTCACGGGGGCGCCCTGCCTCCCCTTATATACTGGGGGCAGGGGTACAAGGTAAGGATCCCAGCCGAATACGGCCAAGGGATTTCCTTCTTAGAGATAGAAACCTATCCGACTAAGATTGTGTTTTCCTTATTGTACAAGGTAAAATCTGCCGGATGCTATCTTATCCCTAACTGCATGGTTTGGGCCATCCTCTATCCGAGTGGCCCATATGCTGGTGGTGAGGTACCCGGGGCCCATGGCCTCCACAGTCCCATGGCTCTGCAAAGTAGAAGATTGCTGCATTAGATCGAAGATAGTTGCTGCAGCGTCTTGTGGGCCGACTGGCGTGGAGTTGACTGGTTCCTCGGTCGGTTGGATTGGATCTGCATTGGCCAAGGTGAGATTGCCGAACATGTCGGTGACGAAGTCGAGGCTTCCGAATGAAATTGTGTCTCCGGGGGAGAATTTGTCGCCGTCGACTCCTGTTGTTGGATCCATCGAGCTTGTTGATGTAGATCTCGTTGAATCCCCTACCTGGTGTGGAGGCCATGGGCCCCGGGTACCTCATTACCAGTACATGGGCCACTCGGATAGAGGATGGGCCGGACCATGTAGGTAGAGATAGGATAGCACCCGGCAGGCTATACCTTGTATAATAGGGAAACATAGTCTTAGTTGGATAGGATTCTATCTCTAAGAAGGAAATCCCTTGGTCGCATCCGACTGGAATCCTTATCATGTACCCCTGTCCCCTAGTATATAAAGGGAGGCAGGGCGCCTCTCAAGGCAAGCACAACAAGAGCAACAGATCATCGATCTCCATATACCTCAGAGGAATAACACCTCGACTGGACGTAGGGTATTACCTCACCTTGAGGGCCTGAACCAGTATAATTCTCTTGTGTTCCTTTGCAGTCCACCGAATTTACCCTCGCCGAGTAGCCCCATAGTTTTATTGCCGGTGCAAAGCATCGACAGTTGGCGCGCCAGGTAGGGGACCCGGCGAACTCTTCATCAGCAGATTCGATGGATTCAATCAACGGAGTCAAGGGCACCAAGCTCTCCCTTGGAGACACCATCACCTTCGGGAGCCTAGATTTCGTTGCCAATTTACTCGGAAATCTCACCTTGGCTGAAGCAGATCCGATATTACCAGCCGAGGAGCCAGCCGACATTGCGCCAGTCGGCCCACAGGACGCCGCTACCACCTTCGACGACCTACTACGGCAGTCCCTTACATCACCGAACAGCGGGACAGCCCTCCCCTTTGGCGTCCGGCTCGCACTAGGCCTTGAGCCAGCGCAGGTTGGACCGAGAGGGGGAGAGATCGTCAATCTCCCGCACGGATTCGGCGACGCTGCGCATCTGCCACCCGCGCAGCAGACCCGATCACCAGCGATTCAGTTTGGACACGGTCAAGTACCGATTCAGATTGGATCTAGGGAGGTCGGAGTTGTTCTTACTCCGATAAATTACTCGGAGTCCGACACCAAGTCGGATAGCGGCTCGAGCACCAGCTCGGGCTCAACCCTGGCAAGCTTTCTCCTCCCCCGCGAGATCTTCATGGCTTCAACACCACCTTCCGAGGTGCGCTGACTACAAGAGGAGCGACAAGAGGAAGCACGCCGACTACAACAAGAGGAAGTCAACCGCGAAGCCCGCAATAACGAGCTGCGACAAGCTGGGCGAATCGCTCAGCAACAGATCCTCCAAACCAAAGTGGGCGACCACGACATCTTCGTCACACCACAACAGAACGTTGTGGCCCAACAACTCTGCTGGACACCATCCAGCTCGGGCCGGATCACCAGGCCACTTCGACTATCGCCAAGATCAAGGCAATGATGATAGCTGCTGCCTGTCAGCAGCAACAGCAGTCGGACAACACTGCTATACCGACCAACCGATCGGGTTCTCCGGCGGCAGGCTCATCTACATCAACGCGACGCTGGGCTGCCGGCTCCAGTCGGCAACGCGAAGAGTCCCGGCAAACAACGCTCGGCAATACCAACAATAACAACCGGCGGCGTCGCCAGTACGATCGCCGACCCAATCAAGACCTCCGAGTGCAACTGCACCGAGATCTTCGTCACACCATAAATGCTCGACGTGAAGAACGTGAAGAAGATGAACGCCGCCGACTCGAGGATGAAAACGAGCGCTTCGGCATCCACCATGAGCAACTACATCGCCAAGATCGGAGTCGGAGCCCTCACGAAGACGAAGGCATCCCAGCCTTCACTCGGGAGCTACAGGACGTCTTATGGCCGACTGGCTTTAAGCCCACCGGGATCGAAAAGTACGACGGCAAGACAAACCCCGAGTCCTGGCTCACCGTTTACACCCTAGCAGTTCGGGCTGCTGGGGGCAGCAGCAGAGTCATGGCTAACTACCTCCCAGTCGCGCTAGCCGACTCGGCGAGGACATGGCTGACAGGCCTCCCGAGGCGGTCGATCGGTTCCTGGGGACAACTCAGGGAGCGGTTCATCGCTAACTTCCAGGGGACCTACGACAAACCCGCTTCGGAGCATGATCTTTATCAACTGCACCAGAAGAAAAACGAGTCTTTGCGCGAATTCATCAAAAGGTTTTCCGAGAAGCACAACCAAATTCCAACCGTCAAAGATGAAGCCGTCATCGCCGCCTTTCGTAAAGGGATAAAAGACGCTCCACTCATCGCGAAATTTACTCGGAAGCCACCATCCACAGTCCGGGCGCTCTTCGACATGGCCAACAAATACGCTGACTCCGGCAAAGCGGTCGCGGAGGCCCTCAATGAAAAGAAGGAGCCCCGACAGAAAGAACAGAAGGCGAAAGCCGACAACAAGCCGTCTCAAAATAAGTCTGGCAGTCGCAAACGGAAGTCGGACAATGAGGTGGCCAACATGGAGCGCAGTCGGCCGCGGCCCCAGCGGAACGACTACCAGAAAGTCATGAGCGGGCCATGCCCCTTTCACCCTAAGGGGAAGCACGCGGCCAAAGACTGCTATATGCTCAAGAAGTTTGACTTCGAGCAGGCTTCATTGTCTGGCACCGACAAGGGAAAAGACAAGACAGACGAGGGTCCGGCTGACGATTTCCAAGATCCTCAGGCTGAGCTCAACCACATCTTCGGGGGGCCACTCGCGTACGAGTCCAAGCGCAAGCAGAAGCTTTCAGCGCGCGACATCAACACGGTCTCCACGACCGACACCCCCCAATACCTGCGCTGGTCAGAGACGGCCATCACCTTCAATCACGCAGATCACTCAGCTTTCTCGACTGTTACTCGGGATACCATCAAATCAGCCTGAGGGAGGAAGACTGCTTGAAGACATCTTTCATCACACCGTTTGGAGCATACTGCTATATCACAATGCCGTTCGGTCTGAAGAACGCGGGCGCAACCTATCAAAGGGCTATTCAGCGCTGTCTGCATACTCAGATCGGGCGCAACATGGAAGCTTACGTCGACGATGTGGTGATCAAGACCAAGTCCAAAGAAGACCTCATTGCTGACCTGGAAGAAACCTTCCAAAACCTTCGAAGATTCAAGATGAAGTTGAACCCGGAAAAATGCGCTTTTGGAGTACCATCCGGAAAGTTACTCGGCTTCATCGTCTCGCAACGCGGCATCGAGCCCAACCCGGAGAAAGTCAACGCCATCAGGCACATGGCACCCCCGACTAACCTCAAAGACGTCCAAAAGCTGACAAGCTGCATGGCGGCACTCAGCCGGTTTATCTCTCGACTGGGCGAACGGGGCATGCCCTTCTTCAAGCTACTCAAAAAGACCGACAATTTACAGTGGACTCCGGAAACCCAGCGAGCCTTCGAAGACTTCAAACAATTCCTCACATCACCCCCCGTGTTGGCGTCACCTCTGCCCCAGGAACCGCTAATGCTATATCTGGCGGCAACAACACAGGTAGTCAGCACGGTGCTGGTTGTTGAGCGATCCGAACAAGGTCACGTTCAAAAAATACAACGGCCAGTCTACTTCGTTAGCGAGGTCCTCGCCGACTCCAAAAAAAGATATCCGCAAGTCCAGAAGTTGCTATACGGCTTACTCATCACAGCCCGGAAGCTGGTGCATTATTTCCAAGCACACCAGGTCACAGTGGTCACAGCATTTCCACTCGGGGATGTCCTTCATAATCACGAGGCCACCGGCCGAATCGCTAAATGAGCACTCGAGTTGATGGCGTTTGACATCACCTTTCAGCCACGGACAGCAATCAAGTCTCAAGCTCTAGCCGACTTCATGGCCGAGTGGACGGAAGTCCAACTACCTACACCACCAGCAAAGCTAGAGTACTGGACAATGCACTTCGACGGTTCTCTATGGATTGGTGGCGCCGGGGCAGGTGTCGTATTGACATCCCCTACTAGCGAAAAACTGAAGTACGTTTTACAAATCCACTTCCCGGCTTCCCACAACGTCGCCGAGTACGAGGCACTTGTTCACGGGCTCCACATTGCTATATCACTCGGCATACGTCGACTGGTGGTGCGCGGAGATTCTCAACTCGTGGTAAACCAAGTCATGAAAGACTGGACCTGTCTCGACGATACCATGGCGGCATACTGTCAGGAGGTCCGCAAGCTGGAAAACAAGTTCGACGGGCTGGAAATCACACACGTCCTGCGCCAACACAACGACGCAGCCGACGAGCTGGCAAACATGGGGTCCAAGCGAGAAGCAGTTCCAACTGAAATTTTCGTCGAACAACTCATGGAGCCATCAGTCAAGAAGAAACCGGCACCAGATCAGTCGGAAGGCAAGCCTACCCCGGCCACAGATGCGGTGCTGCACATATGTCAAGACTGGAGGACTCCTATTGTCAAATTTCTCACGGACGACGAACTCCCAGAAGATCGCAGCCAAGCCAAGCAGATAAAGCGTCGAAGCAAAAGCTTCCTGCTAGTCGGAGCAGACCTGTACCGAAGAAGCGCATCTGGTGTCCTCATGCGCTGCGTCACCACCGAGGAGGGCAAGCAAATCCTGCACTAGATCCACTCGGGCATATGTGGCAACCACGCCGCATCCAGGACGTTAGTCGGAAAGGCCTACCGGCAGGGATTTTTCTGGCCCACAGCAGTAACAGATGCCAAAGACATCGTTCGCAAGTGCGAGGGTTGCCAGTTCTACGCAAGACAAACAAATCTTCCAGCCCAGGAACTCCAAACCATCCCCTTCTCCTGGCCATTTGCAGTATGGGGGCTCGACATGGTCGGGCCATTCAAGAAAGCGCCAGGAGGATTCACACATTTATTCGTCGCAGTGGATAAGTTCACCAAGTGGATTGAGGCTAAACCCGTTGCAATAATCACAGCGGCACGAGCTAAGGACTTCATCCTGAGCATACTATACCGCTTCGGAGTCCCTAACCGCATCATTACCGACAACGGTACCCAGTTCGCGGCGGGCGTATTCCAAGACTTCTGCGACGACTTCAGCATCAAGATCTGCTATGCATCCGTGGCACACCCGCGGAGTAACGGGCAGGTCGAACGAGCCAATGGCATGGTCTTACAAGGCATCAAGGCCAGGATATTCGACCGACTACAACCATATGCAGGCTGGTGGGTGCAAGAACTCCCATCGGTTCTCTGGTCTCTCAGAACCACGGTTAGTCGGGCGACAGGGCAATCCCCTTTCTTTCTGGTCTACGTGCGAGGCTATGCTACCTACCGAGTTACAGTTCGGCTCTCCACGAATCCGAGCCTACTCAGAAGACAACTCCAACAATACCCGACTGGTCGAACTAGATCAGCTGGAAGAAGCCAGAGACACCGCAACCATCCAGTCGGCAAGGTATCTTCAAGGCCTACGTCGCTACCACAATCGCAATGTCCGTGGCCGCGCCTTTTTGGTTGGGGATCTCGTTCTGAGGAAAATACAAACCAGCAAAGACAGGCATAAATTATCCCCAATATGGGAAGGGCCGTTCATTATAGCCGAGGTCACGCGGCCAGGCGCCTACCGACTGAAGACCGAAGACGGCGTTCTCATCAGCAACTCATGGAACATAGAACAGCTAGGTCCTTTCTATACCTGAGTTCTATATTTTTCATGTGTACAGTTCCTCTGACTCACTACGCCGCTTGTATCAACCGAGTAGTGAGTCGGGGGCTACATGCATATATGTGCACTGTCAATAACATACAAGCTTATGTCACTTCGGTTATGAAGCCTTACCACGACTGTCACGTATGCCCGAGTACAGCCTCTTACTTCGGACGCTTTTATTAGGTTCTGACAGCCTAACTCGGTGCATACTAGACGTTCAAGTAAAGCTAATGACAACTGAACAAACAAGCTTGGCGGCAACGCACACATATTTACACATGATTGTTTACACGAGTTTATATATTCCGACTACATAAACATGTTGCTCTTACAGACCCAGGTCTCGGGCAATTATCTCTGCAGTCGGCTTCGCCCGGGCGATCAGCTCCAGCGCCTCCTCTGGCATCGTCTCTTCGGCAAACCCCTCCCCGATGGCTTCGATATCCGCCCTAGGGTATAAGGATTTGGTCATCGCCAGGGTATGGGCCACGCCGGCAACAACATGCTCATCCGAGTACCTTTTCAAGGCGCTCGGTGCATCCTCGAGACGCCCCATTATCTGAGGGATTCTGCTGCAGCTGGTTCCCACCGGGCGGGGGTCTATGAGATCAAGGAGCCCTTTCACGGACCCGACGAGGGCTTCCCGTGACTCCCTGATCAGCCTTACCTCCTCCATGTAGAACTGATACTGGGCCTGGACATTGGTCCTCATGACTGCCCAAATCCGCCGGCAAGTAAACTTGTCAGAATCGGCTAAACACAGGATAACTAACGGATTGGCTAAGATCACAGCCGGGTTGAGGACTTACTCTCGTAGTCGGCCTCCCACCCGGCCACGGTCTTCTCCAGTTCGGCCTTCTCCTTACCGAGCTTGACGACGGTCTCCTCCAACTCGGACTTTTCCTGGTCAAGCTCGGCGTTGGCCTTTGTCAGGTTGGCCTTGGCCTTCTCAAGCTCGGCCTTGGCTCCTTCGGCCTCCTTCAGCTGCGACTCCCTCTCTGTTCGGGTCTTTAACTCCGCTTCGAGGTCTGCACCACAGATTAGCCAAGAGCTCAACTGTGCGGTCATGACATAACTGGGCAGTCGGGGATAACGCAGCTGGTTGAACGTGCTAACGGTTCGGTTGGGGAGATACACTCGAGGATTTTACCTCTGATCTTTCCGGCCTGGGCCCAGGTCTCCGCCCTGAGCTGATCGACGCCACTCTTCAGCCAGGCCTCCCTCCCCGCATGACGTGCCTCCAACTCGGCTTTCAACGCCCGAAGCTGCTCCAATTCTGCGAGGTAGGGAGCCATCTCGACCAAGATCTCCGTCATCGCCTCATTGCGGTCGACAAGCTTCTGCTCAGGATAAAAGACGAATCAAGGACGGAGTCAGGCATCAAAACATGAAGATTACCAGAACTTTACTACAAGACCCATACCGCGACCCCCTGCGACCCGCTGATGGCGGCACGAAGCAGGCTTTCGCGCTCTCTCCTTGCAGCGACTTCATCAAGCCTAAAGCTTTTCGCGGTACCGTCGCGAGTCGTCCATGTGAAGATCCGGGGCATCACACGTGGAGGAGCTTCGATCCGAGGTAGATGTGGGATCTCTGGCGGCGGCGGCGGCGACGGCGACGACAATGGCGATGACGACGGCGATGACCACGACGGCGATGGGCTCCTAGCCTCAGCGCCATCATCCCCCACGACCTCAGGGATCGCTCCGGGGCTCTGTCCGCGGCTTCCGCAATCAGCGGCGCCTCGGGGGCTGGGACCTCAGTCCCAGCAGCCGCCTCTTGGTCAGGTGGCGGCGGCGACCCTGTAGTTGGGGCCACCTCGGTCTCGGTGTCTGGGTTGGCTGTCAGCTCAACAGGTGTGTTCGTGGCCGCTGGCTCGGCTGGGGCGGGCTCGTCAAGCGGAGCGGTCGGGTCGAACTCCTTGAGGTCGATATCGGCCCGTTTCCTGCACAACGAAGCAGGACACCAAGACATTACTTCGATACACAAAGACCTCAGAAGACCCGGAGCAGCATACCTCTTCGAGAACTTCAGCTTCTTCCCGGGCGACCTGCTCCCCGGTGGAACGCTAGCTCCGGCGGTCGGCCCGGTCGGCGTCACAGTCGGCGGAGGCGTATCAACCCGAGTCAGCTCCGACTCCGACTCCGGTATGGTCGGCTCAGGCGCCTTCGCCCCAAGCGGCGTTTCCTCTAGCCGGACCCTCGGTGGCGCCACAGCCGGGCTCAAACCCACAGATCTCAATCTGGGACTTGATCGTGTAGGTGTTGTGGCTGCAGCATCCTTCATCTTCAAGCTTCCGCTCACGGCTCGCGCCATCATGGCCCCCTCGCCCCGATATAAAACCGGTTTCTTCCCCGCTCTCTTAGAGTCGGGTTGGGCAGCAGAGGGGCTCCTCGGCCTCTTCTTCGACGCGACAGCCGACAAAGGACGGGAGTCTTCATCAAATTCTTCATGCCACTACAAGTGAGTCAACCAAATACATCACGACATGCTGAACAGCTACGGTCCCATGAGCATTCATCACAGAGGAAGGATAAAGGTTACCTTGGTTCGAGGCCGAATGGAACTATAAGCCGCAATCCGGCGCTTGTCGTCCTCGGTCGCGATCACCCCTTCAGAGAAGTAGCCGAACAGGGTCGCGGTCACCACCCCCTTGTCCGCCGACTTGTTGCTCACTCGGTCAGGATCGTTTTTGCCTTTCAAGGCCCAGCCAAATGAACTTCTAAGCTTCAGCGGCTGAACGCGCCTTGTCAGGAAGCAACGAGCCACCCAAGGACCTGTCAAGCCGGCCCTCTTGAGGTCATCTATCTTCGTCAACAGCAGATGCGCCTGGCCCATTTCTTCAAAAGTTGGCTCTGTAGACCAGCTTGGCAGCACCATCGGTGGCAGACCAGTAAATGGCCGCAAGGAGGGAGCCAAATCGGCGCAATAGAACCACTCCTTGTGCCAGCCCTTCAGGGAAGATTTCAAGGGCAAATCGAGATACGTTTTCTTCCCATCGCTCCTCAGTTGAAGACCAGCCCCTCCAATCACATTGATATTGCTCTTCGAGGGCTGAGGCTTGATATGGAACAGATGTCGGAAGAGAATGAAGTGGGGTTCAACACCCAAGAAACATTCGCAAAGAGTAACAAATATAGAAATCTGAAGAATAGAGTTGGGGTTCAGATGCACCAACTCCAGTCCGTAGAAGTTGAGAACGCGGCGGAAGAAATCAGAAGACAGAAGACACAAGCCTCGATCGAAAAAAGAGGCAAAGACTACCGTTTCGCCGGGTTGGGGATTCGGGCTCGACTCATCCCTGGCCGGCCGCCAGCGAATCACCTCTCGGCTGGGTAACTTCAGTTCACCCTCTAGTCGCTTCAGCTTCACCGAGCCGCAATCCGACACCGGCCAAGGACTTCCCGGTGCCCCCGCAAGATCCGAAGCCTTCGCTACTGAGCGATGAGATTTGGGGGAAGCGAATCGGGGGCTTGAGCAAACGGAAGGATTAAAACCAAGGGATTCCTCTTAGAGATATAACTTGCCCGATTAGGACTGTATATTCCATATCATACAAGGCAAAGTCTGCCGGGTTCTACCATATCTCTAATTACAAGCAAGGCCCATCCTCTATCCAATGGCCCATATGCTTGTATGAGATACCCGGGCCCATGGCCTCCACGTATGTACCACAGAGTAACGCCAAATTGTATGGTTCTTTATATCAATTGGTTAACAAGAAAAATTACATTTAACAAACGAAAAAGTTTTGATCCAAGAAGACCGAATCCAGAGAGAAAAGCAACCGTGAAGACCACAATATGGAGTAGTTAATTATTAGTTAAGCAAGGATTGATATTCTATCTTAGGAAACCGACCTCGTTGTCCGGTCGGGTTGTGTTAACGCCAAAATTTGGTATGGTTCTTGTATCAGATTCGGTGATTAAGAAGAAATTACAGTTAACAAACGGAAGTTGATCCAGAAGGACCGAATCCGGGAGAGAAGCCTTGTGAAGACCACAGTATGCAGTTTAATTTAGTTAAGCAAGGATTGATATCTTCATCTTTAGGGAAACCTGACTCGTGTCCGGTCGGGTTGTGTTAACGCCAAAATTTGTATGTTCTGTATCAGATTCGTAGAAGAAAATTTACAGTTAACAAACGGAAGTTTATCCAGAAGGGACCGAATCCGGAGAGAAGACGCGTGAGACCACAGTATGGCAGTTAATTATTAGTTAAGCACGGATTGATATTCTATCTTAGGAACCTGACCTCATGTCCGGTCGGGTCCTATTAGTGTTTTCCTTTTTGTTTAGAAATCATGTACCGTGTCCAATAAGGACTCATATCAACTCGGGTGGTATAAATATGTATGCCCGGGTGCTTTGTAATCTATCTACATCAATCAGATCAATACAATCTCGCGCATCGCCACCCCTTTCGACGGGTTCTTGCTTCTCGAGCCGGCTGCATCGGTTAAGTTCGAACTCCTTGCGAGAGGGTAAGTCTCATCACCCCGGACACCCGCATCGGCTAGACTTCCTCGGTTAAGTCCGATATTCTAGTCGGTTCACAGTAGAGACGGCTTACCACGATATATCTGTGTTATCTATGGCTGCATCAGTTTAGTTTGACCTCATAGATCGATTAGGTATATCACATCACGCGTGCACAGATCGTATCGGCTTACTGGGTGTAAACTTATCGACAGTTTGTGCTGCATCGTTAGGTCCGACCCTACTAAACTGCCTCCAATAAGTTATTCCTACTAGATTGAAATTTTTTGTGCAAGCGTCTTATCGGGATGTATAGCCGATAAGTTATCTTCATAACGATCGCATTAAATCTATCGGCCTATCGAGGTTTTGTTATTGTCACCAGTCTGTGCTGCAACGGTCGGGTTCGATCTACTAGACTGGTAATAATAACTTTACTCTTAATAAGCCGATGGGTTTTATGCGATGTTTTATCAGAGTGCTTAGCCGATAAGTTATCTTCATATCCAGCCGATTTGTCACAAACGTTTAGAAATCGTTGCTAACCCGGGCGCGAGCACGAGCGAGAACCCGGCACGGCACGAAACGCAGGCGAAGATCCGAGCGCGGGCACGAGCAAGCCCGAGCACGGTACGGGCACGAGCAAGGGCCCGGGCACGAGTGCGGGCAGTATCTTTGCGGCGACGCTAGTAATTTTAATCACAATCGGCTGGAGTTTATCCAATTTATTTATTTACGCATTTTGCTTATTTATTTAATCAGTTTATAGCCGATTTTTGAGGATCCCTTCAATGATCGGCTAGTTTAATATTTGCTGATTATTACGCTACGCTCATGCCATCATCGGCTTCCAGTCGGTGTATAAGTGCTACAGTGCATATCGGCCATTGGCCGATGAGACGAGTCAAGATCGGCTTCCAGCCGATTGGCTCATTGATCTAACATTTTCTTTCTCCTTGTCAATTGCAGGGTCAAATTGACTGGCACGCTTACGAACCTCAAGATTTTAGGACCTGCACTGGAGTGAAAGCAAATCTCCCAGGCCTCACGGGTGTCTCCAGACGCCGAACGGCCCCCGGCGGTTTTCGGCGTCAACACGTTTTTGGCACGCCCAGTGGGACACGAAGTTTCAACACAAACTTTCAATCGGAAGCTGCAAGATGGCTGGAAAAGAGATAAAAAGAGACAACGTGATTCCAGTTAGCATGGAAGATTTGACAGACGAGCAAAGACAGCAACTCGAGCAAAATATGGCAAATTTTCAGAGGCTTTGCTTGGAATCCTTCAGCATGACAAGACAAGGGCCGATTCAAAAATCTCAGTTTCCAAAACCAGTTCTGGTTGGAGAATCGAGCCGTACACCACCCGAAAGTCCACTAGTAAAACCCTTACAAGATATGGTAAATGAAGCAGTGCATCATGCACTCATCAATCAATCCGGGATTCTAGTGAATACGCTTCATAATCTCATAAAAAAGACGGTGGATGGATCAATTGTCCAAGAGCCTACTCGAGGTCCTGTATATCTCCTGCCAAAGACAGAGCCAAATCAAGTTACTTATGGAATTAAAAAAGACTGGCCGAAAATTTGTTTTCACGGAATCAGGTTGGGGGCAACAGGATATTCCTACAGATACCATCAATCTGTTATTATGGGGGATATCAACAGAATTACCCAGGTGGTGTTGCCGATCCAGGTAGTTACCAGAGAGAGTATCCTAGACAGAATCGGCAACAAACTCCACCTGTACAGTATCAATAGGACAACCCGAGGGAAGAAGATTTATCAACAAGGGTTGCAGAAATAGTGAGGGAACAATTTGGGATCAAGCCCAAGAAGCAAACATTTATGTATCGGCATCCATATCCCGAGTGGTTTGACAGAGTGCCGTTGCCACACCGATACAGGGTTCTAGATTTTTCTAAGTTCTCAGGGCAGGATAGCACATCTACAGTAGAGCACATTAGCCAATTCCTGGCACAGTGCGGAGAGGCATCGGCTGAAGAGGCTCTGAGAGTTAGGTTTTTCCCCTTATCGCTATCTGGATCGGCTTTTACATGGTTCTCTTCATTACCACCAAATTCAGTTCGGGGATGGGCCGATCTAGAAAAACAGTTTCACAAATACTTCTTTGCTGGAATCCATGAGATGAGACTGACAGATCTAACATCGGTTAGACAGAGACTAGATGAAACAGTACCGAAATATATTCAGCGATTTCGGGATGTTAGAAACCGATGTTACAGTCTAAACCTGAGCGATGGACATCTAGCCGATTTGGCTTTCCAAGGTCTCTTAGCGCCAATCAAGGAGAGATTTTCATCACAGGAGTTTGAGAGCTTGGCGCACCTGGTACAGAAAGTATTGGCTCATGAAAGCCGATTTCAAGAGGCGAAAAAAAATAAATATCAGAGAAGAGTTGCTCAGATATAGGTTTATTCATCGGACTCAGACGATGAGGGATCCGATGCTGAAGTCGGATTGGCGGAGTGGGCTAGGAACAAAAAATCAGTATCATGTCCATGGGTTAAGGATATCGGCAAGGAAGAACGGTATGATTTTGACATCAATAAAGCCGATAAAATCTTTGATCTACTACTACAAGAGAAGCAGATACAACTTCCGCCAAACCACGTAATTCCATCAGCCGAAGAACTAAAGAAGAAAAGATATTGCAAGTGGCACAATACTATATCGCATCACACCAACGAGTGCAATGTTTTTCGGCAACAAATTCAATCGGCTGTTAAGCAAGGAAGAATCAAATTCGAGGATAAAAGGCCGATGAAAATCGATGGACACCCGTTCCCCATGAACATGGTTTATGCAGGATCGTCATCAAGGACTCAAGCCGATGAAGGAAGGCACGTGGATCATAGAAAATCGAGGATTACTTCATCAGGTATGATAGAAAAATATTCAAGGTATGAAGAACAGTGGGTTGAGCCGGACATGGAAAGATATAATCCACATTGGGATTGCTCGTTCTTCCGGTTCTGCTGGGATCAGGGGATGAGATTGCCATCAATTGAAGATTGCCCTGAGTGCGATAATCTGAGGTTTCAGCAGGATCATCAGGAAAGTCTGTCGCAGGATCGGCCATCTAGGAGACGGGTATCGATACATAGCCGATTAGGGCCGGTTCACGAAGAGTTCTTTGAAGAAAATAAAGAGGAAGTGCATGAAAAACAAGTCTAGAAACCTCAATGGTGTCCTAGTGGAATATTTACAAAAAAATCAGAAGAGAAGGGCACAACGACTACAACACCGAAAGCAACAGGAAGAACAGAGGCAAGATCAGGAAGAGGCCGATCATCGTCACAAGAGAACTAAACAAGTATGGCGAGTGAAAAGGAAGGACGATGAAGTAGATGCATCAGCTCCAATAAATATGATTTTCTTTTTGCCTCGGGAGTACAAAGCACTTTCATCAGATGAAGAAGGCAATGAGGAAGTTTTCGTTCAGCTAATGTTGCAACCCGATCAAGCTGTATTTGATAAACCCGAGGAATCAGAGCATCGGCACCTAAAGCCATTATATATTAAGGGCTATGTGAATGGGAAGCCGATGACAAAGATGCTAGTTGATGGGGGAGCAGCTGTTAATCTCATGCCTCATGCTACATTTCGAAAATTGGGGAAAACTGCCGAAGATTTGATCAAGACAAATATGGTGCTAAAAGACTTCGGTGGAAATTCATCAGAAGCGAAAGGCGTGTTAAATGTGGAGTTGACAATGGGAAACAAGACATTACCTACCACGTTTTTCATTATCGATGGAAAGGGGTCATATAGTCTGCTTCTTGGCAGGGATTGGATTCACGCAAACTGTTGCGTGCCCTCGACGATGCATCAATGCTTGATACAGTGGCAAGGAGATCAAGTCGAGGTAGTCCTAGCAGATCGGTCAACCAACATTGCAATGACCGATCTGCCAATCTGGGAAGCCGATGGTGTTGATTGCTTGTCTAGAAAAACATGGGAAGCAGATTATCTTAAGGTTACCAGCCAAGGGATACAGCCGATTCAGCAAGTCAGCTCTGAATTGTCACTCTGATGGGCTCCATTGAAGATTTTGAGGGGAAACTAGGACAAGGGTTTACGTCGGCCGATGATTTAGAGGAGATCGACATAGGACCAGGAGATAAGCCAAGGCCGACATACATAAGCAAAAAGTTATGCCCTGAACTTCGAGAAGAATTGATAACACTGTTGAAGGAGTATCGGGATTGTTTTGCTTGGGAGTATCATGAGATGCCAGGATTAAGCCAATCAATTATTGAACATCGGCTGCCCATTAAACCAAGATATCGGCCGTTCAAACAGGCTCCAAGGAGATTCAAGGCAGAGTTATATGAGCCGATCAAAGCGGAGATCACGAGGTTGTATGATGCAAAATTTATAACACCATGTCAATATGCTGAGTGGGTTTCTAATATCGTCCCGGTGGAAAAGAAGAATGGAAAATTGAGAATATGTATCGATTTCCGGGATTTAAATAAAGCTACCCCCAAGGATGAGTACCCGATGCCGATAGCGGATTTATTAGTGGATGCAGCATCAGGACACAAGATTATTAGTTTTATGGACGACAATGCAGGATATAATCAGATTTTTATGGCAGAGGAAGATATACACAAGACTGCGTTTCGGTGTCCTGGAGCTATCGGCTTATATGAGTGGGTAGTGATGACATTCGAATTAAAAAGTGCCGGTGCGACGTATCAGAGGGCGATGAATTATATATTTCATGATCTCATCGGCTTATTAGTAGAAATTTACATTGATGATGTGGTGGTTAAGTCTAAAAGTGAGGAAAGCCATATAGCCGAGTTGCAGGGAGTGCTGGAAAGGGCTAAGAAATACGGACTAAGGATGAATCCCAATACATGCGCTTTTGGTGTATCGGCTGGGCAGTTTTTGGGTTTTATGGTTCACGAGCGAGGAATTGAAGTTAGTCAAAGGAGCGTTAGAGCCATTAAGACTACAGAGCCACCAAGTAACAAGACAGAGTTACAATCATTGATCGGCAAGATTAATTTTGTAAAGGAGATTTATATCAAATTTATCAGGAAGGATTGAATCCAGATCAGCAAAAGGCATTCGATGGAATTAAGAGTTATTTGAGTTCCCCACCTGTTCTAATTCCGCCGCAGAAAGGAGTGCCGTTCAAGTTGTACTTATCAGCTGATGAGAAGTCCATCGGGTCTGTTTTAATTCAAGAGTTTCAAGGCAAGGAGCGAGTCGTGTTCTATCTGAGCAGAAGGCTTTTGGATGCTGAAACAAGATATCCTGCGGTGGAGAAATTATGCCTTTGTCTATATTTCTCGTGTACAAAGTTAAGGCATTATATCCTATCGGCTGAGTGCACGGTGGTTTGCAAGGCCAATGTGGTAAAGTACATGTTGTCGGCTCCCGTTTTAAAAGGGCGAGTTGGTAAATGGGTTTTTGCCTTGACAGAGTTCGACTTGAGATATGAATCGGCTAAAGCGATCAAAGGATAGGCGGTGGCCGATTTCATTGTGCAACACAAAGGGGTTCACGAAGATTATGTGGAGCCGATTCCTTGGACTTTGTTTTTTGATGGATCGGTTTGCAAACATGGATCTGGTATCGGCTTAGTCATTGTATCGCCTGGGGGCAAATTTCGAGTTTGCTTTTACAATTAAACCTTATCGGACCAATAATCAGGCAGAGTATGAGGTGGTGTTGAAAGGACTTCAACTTTTGAAGGAGATCGGGGCCGATATCATAGAGATTGTTGATGATTCTTTGTTCGTGATCAAGCAGTTGTCTGGGGAATATGAATGCAGGGATGATGTTTTGAGATCATATTATGAGAGTGTACAGATTTGTTGAAAGATTTCAAGATGGTATCAATGGATCATATCCCTAGGGAGCAGAATTTAGAGGCCAATGATCTTGCACAGATTGCTTCTGGTTATCGGCTGAATAGACAGGTTGAGGTTGAAATAGCCAATAATGACATTCAAGACAAAGCCGATGATTGGAGACAGGAAATAATTGGTTATCTGCAAAATCCGTCGCAATCGGTTTCCAGGAAACTTCGGTATAAAGCTACTAAATATGTGCCGCTCGATGGAGAATTATATTATCGGACTTTTGAGGGAGTTCTGCTAAGGTGTCTAAATTTGGAAGAAGCCAAAGTGGTTATGTGTGAGGTGCATGAAGGCGTTTGTGGGACTCATCAATCGCTCATAAGATGAAGTGGTTGCTGAGAAGAGTAGGATATTTTTGGCCGACAATGCTGGAAGATTGCTTCAGGTACTATAAAGGATGTCAAGATTGCCAGAAGTTTGGAAATATACAACGAGCACCAGCATCGGCTATGAATCCGATCATCAAACTGTGGCCGTTTAGAGGATAGGGAATTGACATGATCAGCCAGGTTTTTCCTCCATCAAGTAAAGGACATAAGTTCATATTGGCAGCGACAGATTATTTTACAAAGTGGGTAGAAGCGATTCCTCTAAAGAAAGTTACGTCCAAAGAAGCGATCGAGTTCGTAAAGGAGCACATAATTTATCGGTTTGGGATTCCTCAGACGATAACTACTGATTAGGGATCTATTTTCGTGTCCGATGAGTTTCAACAGTTTGCTGCCAGTATGGGAATTAAGTTATTGAATTCATCATCTTATTATGCTCAGGCTAATGGACAGGCGGAAGCTTCTAATAAGAGTTTGATCAAGTTAATTAAGCGGAAGATTGATGAACAGCCGCGGAGATGGCATACTACATTAGCCGATTCATTGTGGGCCTATCGGATGGCATGTCATGGATCTACTCGAGCACCACCTTACCAACTGGTATATGGACATGAAGCAGTTTTGCCTTCGGAGACTAACATCGGCTCTAGGAGAATTTCGTTGCAGAATCAATTGACAGCCGATGATTATTATAACTTGATGACAGATGAACTTGAAGATTTGGCTCAGAATCGGTTAAGGGCACTTGAGAGGATCAAGGAAAACAAAGCTAAGGCAGCTAGGCATTATAACAGAAAAGTGGTGAATAAATCGTTCACTGAGGGGGATCTTGTATGGAAATTGATTTTGCCGATCGGGTCCAGAAATAATAAGTTTGGAAAGTAGTCGCCTAATTGGGAAGGGCCCTATTGGATTAATCGTTGTGTGCCTTGTAATGCCTATGTACTAGAAGATGTTGAGGGGACAGAGTTTGCTAAAGCACTTAATGGGAAGTACCTCAAGAGATATTATCCGAGTGTTTGGATTAACTCTTGAATCGGTTAAGTACAGCCGATTTCTAAAACAGTTCGGAAAGCCGATGTTTTGCATCGCTTAAAGATAGCTGATATTAATTGATATCGCCTTTAGATCAAACAGACAATAAATACCAAGGGACAATTGAGACAAGCAGCAGTGCCGATTAGATTATGTTACAGCAAAAATGATCGGTGTGTTCTGGAGCAACAGCAATAGTATTAAGGTTTTACAAAAAGTTCTGAATTGTTTCGATCGCACGCAGGCGGATCTGGTCAATCTCATTGATAGCACGAATGTCGTCTTCATCGGAGCCCGGGATGATCTTCAAATTCTTGCGCCGGGATGAACGAGCTTTTTCTTCTCTATCTGGGCTGACAGCCGATCGGCTTGGATATCTTGGGTTGTCTTCTGCTGGTCAGCACGATCGGCTATGCGCTGTCTAAGCTTGATGAGTTTGAATCTGTGAGATTCCAGATATGCCGCGGGTGTCAGTGCGTCGATAAGTTCTTCGGGCAGATGATGTTCGATATCTGCAAGTCTTGCCCGGATCGGTCCGCAATCTTCCACTAACGCGTCGATTGGATTTTCCAGCCGATTGATGATGCTCGTTAAGTATTCGCGCACATCGGCTGGGAAGGACGGTTTGGTTGCTGCGCTGGTGGCTGTTGTTTCTTCTGTCTCTAAGTACTTGCCAATGTCAAAGGAGAACAGATCGGCTAAGGACTACAAATTGACGTTGGTAAAAGAATCAGTGAAGAGTTAAAAGTATAGTATGGGCATAAAGAGATTACCTGAGGAAGGGCATCGGAAGCTTGGGTGGCATCGGCTTCAAGTGGATGAGTAGGTTGTTCTTCAGAACGGCCGATGTCAGGCGATGTAGTAGGAGCGGCCTCATCAATGGCTTGGGGGCTGGGTGCTGAGATTGGAGCAGCTGGAGAGGTTATCGGCTCGGTGCTTGGAGGGATGTCAGTAGAAGGTTGAGGTTCAGGAGCCGATGACTCGAGCTGAAAATAAAATTGATGAGAAAGATGGGAAAGCAGATAATGATATTAAGACTTAGTACATACTTGAGGAGATGAGGGAGTAGATGTTGTTTGAGGGATAGGTGGTGTCGTGATCATGACATCGGCTTTGGTTTTCTGCTTCTTGAGAGAGGGGCGATGCGCCAGCTTTTTGCGCTTTTGTCCTATCGGCCGGGACGCCTGGAGGAGAGCCGATGGAGAGGGAGCATCGCGCCCTAAGTTCGGAGTGGCCGATGAAGGTTGATACATGATCGGCCAACCACTAGTGCTTGTCGTTGGGGGCTCGACGTTGACAGCCTGCAAAATTAAGAGTGAGAGATGATCGGAAATAATGATTAAGGCTTATGGGTGTTACCTCGTCATCGGATTCAATATAATCGGCATTGAGGCGGGAGCAATAATGGATGGCCGCTAAGTTGAATAGATGTCTCCTCCATTCTGACCACCATCGGGCAAAAAGCTTTGTGTTGGTGGTACATACATTCACCTCGGTGGCAGCACCCAGAGGAAGAGATTCTGTTAAGGTCCGCATCCGATTATACTCAAGGGCATTGTTGACGTTGCCCCGGGCTTGAAGTTTGTCGACGAAGAATAGGCCGATCGGAAGTTGACCGAGACCAAGCTGACAGGAGCCAACCGATGGATGGTAGAATTCATATGATGGTTGTGATCGGCCCAGAGAGAAGCCAGTCGGCAGCAAGCAGGGGTAATGGCCGATAGAAATATGGCCTTCGACTCATCGTCTTCTAGAGCATTGAGTGGATTGAAGTTGGAAGGCATTTCGAATGACGATGCATCGTTGTATGCAAACCAAAGTGTGGCCTCCTTGGTGAAGCCGTAGTAAAACCCCTTGAACCATTGACTGAGTCCAGCAGGTGTTATCTTGCCGCCAAAAAGAGCCGATGCAGCTTCGCCCATGGAGATACATCGGCGGTAAATGGGTTCCTGGTCTTCTGTATAATCGGCTGGGAAGGATTGGTTAAGAAAAGAAGTCTCTTGAAAGGCCTTGGAGGTGTAGACGTTGAGCCATAACTGCACAAACCACCAAGGACCCCCAATGTGGCCGATGGGCTGGCCGGCCGATAGCTTGATCACTACTTGATGCAGCAGCTGATAAGTGGCACCAAGGAGGTATTGCCCCAGGGGGATTTTTTTTCGATCGGCCAGGCACTCTGCCAGACATTGCATGTTGGTCGTCAGGCCGAGGGTTGCGCCACCGAAGACAAACCGTTCCAGCCACAAGTTCAAGAAGGCGACATGTTCACGATCATCGACTGGTCCAGTTCCCTTGTTGTGGATGGATATATACCTGGACCAGCCACCAATGTTCTTAGCTTGGAGCCGATGAGCAGGCTTGAATCGATGCCTGAAGGGATCAATGTAACTTGTCGTGTCGAGGCAGGTGAGCATAGTTACATCCATCAAAGTCGGGGTCATCGGCCCGTGACCGAACATGAAGGCATTAAGAGCATCTGACCAGAAGTATGAAGCCGATGCAAGCAGAGGCTCGTTCTTTTCCAAATCGGCCAGAGAAAGGTTGATGCAGTGGCCGATGTTTGATTCCTCCCAGATGGTTCTTTTCGCGGCCGATACTCTGATGTACCAGTCCCTCCACCCAAGAAGCTTGCTCGGCCAGGATCTGAAGCTGTTGGTCCAATCACTGACCAGCATGGCGGAGTTCTTGAAGGGAATGCGTTGGGTCTCGGCGCTAATAAAATCTGCGGGATCCTCGCTACCCATTGGGCCGTGATAGAAGAAATCCGGGTAATCGGCGGCTGGGATCAGAACTTGGTTCCTAAGGTGCTACAGTAAACAAGAACACGACGAAGAACAGGTGAAGAACATGGTAGATTGGATTCATCTAAGCTACAAATCAGAAGAACAGTCGGGCAGAAAGATTACCTCAGGGACTGCGGATGCTGATGCCATTGCGCCGGAAGAAGGAGAACGGGAATCAGCGGTCGAAGAAAGGAGATGCGACGGTTCGTCTGAGTTCGCCGGAGCTCGTCGAGGTTATTGGAAGATGAAGCGGTAGTGCTCTGGTGATGTGAAAGCGTAAAAAAGGCTAGGGAGACGAAGCGATTTATAGAGATATGATGACCGGGCGGGAATCGAGGCCGTTGGCACTGTTTCAAACAATTATGGCAAGTGGGCTACTTTGGGCCGCCTCGGTATGGAAGGAATCTAAAGGCCCAAAATGAAAGAATTTCGAAGTCCTATAGAGAACTCCGAAATTGGGGGGCATGTGTTAACGCCAAAATTTGGTATGGTTCTGTATCAGATTCGGTTAAGAAGAAAATTACAGTTAACAAACGGAAGTTGATCCAGAAGGGACCAAATCCGGAGAGAAGCCGTGAGACCACAGTATGGCAGTTAATTATTAGTTAAGCAAGGATTGATATTCTATCTTTAGGAAACCTGACCTCGTGTCCGGTCGGGTTGTGTTAACGCCAAAATTTGGTATGGTTCTGTATCAGATTCGGTTAAGAAGAAAATTACAGTTAACAAACGGAAGTTGATCCAGAAGGGACCGAATCCGGAGAGAAGCAGTGAAGACCACAGTATGGCAGTTAATTATTAGTTAAGCAAGGATTGATATTCTATCTTTAGGAAACCTGACCTCGTGTCCGGTCGGGTCCTATTAGTGTTTCCTTTTGTGTTTAGGAAATCATGTACCGTGTCCAATAAGACTCATATCAACTCGGGGTATAAATATGTATGCCCGGGTGCCTTGTAATCTATCTACATCAATCAGATCAATACAATCTCGGCGCATCGCCACCCCTTCGACGGGTTCTTGCTTCTCGAGCCGGGCTGCATCGGTTAAGTTCGAACTCCTGCGAGAGGGTAAGTCTCGTCACCCCGGACACCGCATCGGCTAGGACTTCCTCGGTTAAGTCCGATATTCTAGTCGGTTCACAGTGGACGGCTTACCACGATATATTTGTTTTATCTATGGCTGCATCAGTTTAGTTTGACCTCATAGATCGATTAGGTATATCACATCACGCGTGCATAGATCGTATCGGCTTACTGGGTGTAACTTATCGACAGTTTGTGCTGCATCGGTTAGGTCCGACCTACTAAACTGCCTCCGATAAGTTATTCCTACTAGATTGATATTTTTTGTGCAAGCGTCTTATCGGGATGTATAGCCGATAAGTTATCTTCATCACGATCGCATTAAATCTATCGGCCTATCGAGGTTTTGTTATTGTCACTAGTCTGTGCTGCAACGGTTGGGTCCGATCTACTAGACTGGTAATAATAACTTTACTCTTAATAAGCCGATGGGTTTTATGCGATGTTTTATCAGAGTGCTTAGCCGATAAGTTATCTTCATATCTAGCCGATTTGTCACAAACGTTTAGAAAATCGCTGCTAACCCGGGCGCGAGCACGAGCGAGAACCCGGGCACGGGCATGAAACAGCAGGCGAAGATCCGGGCGCGGGCACGAGCAAGGGCCCGGCACGAGTGCGGGCAGTATCTTTGCGGCGACGCTAGTAATTTTAATCACAATCGGCTGGAGTTTATCCAATTTATTTATTTACGCATTCTGCTTATTTATTTAATCAGTTTATAGCCGATTTTCGAGGATCCCTTCAATGATCGGCTAGTTTAATATCTGTTGATTATTACGCTACTGCTCATGCCATCATCGGCTTCCAGTCGGTGTATAAGTGCTACAGTGCATATCGGCCATCGGCCGATGAGACGAGTCAAGATCGGCTTCCAGCCGATTGGCTCATTGATCTAACATTTTCTATCTCCTTGTCAATTGCAGGATCAAATTGACTGGCACGCTTACGAACCTCATGATTTTAGGACCTGCACTGGAGTGAAGCAAATCTCCCAGGCCTTCGCGTGTCCCAGACGCCGAACGGCCCCCGGCGGTTTTCGGCGTCAACACACAGCAATTAGCTATATATATATATATATATATATATATATATATATATATATATATATATATATATATATACTATACCTTATAAGTTGCAACTTCAGGCAAGCCCTGAGTAGCAACCTTCAAACAGAACAACAGCAGCAGAACGACAGCGTAGCGAGAACCCAATCCACATGCAACGGCTTGGAATTAGGAAAGAACCCTAATCTTCACTTCAACTTCACTCTTCCTGAATGAGGGGAGAAAAAAATGGATTGAGTACTTACGTACTCAGCAAGTCACGGAAAATGTGAGTTATGCAGGCTATCAAAGATAGGCTGGAGTTTATTTCGCAAATCTATTCATTTGAAAACATTATCAAAAAATCTAAGTGTGAGTTGTCTCAACGTGACTGGAAGGAGGCTCTCGCCACAATCGTGTCCGCGAATTGCTTTTCAACAACTCAAGCGGACGAAATAAATTTTAATTGATTTTAGGTATTCTTATACCGCCTATCAGATCGCGACAGCGGTTCAGTGGGTCTGCCCTCAAGCAGCTTCCCACTGTATTCACATCTATTACTTTCTTTTCAATTTCATCCACACTAGGACGTAATCTCATTTTTCCTTTCACTCTCGTCCTATCCAGGACATCATCTCATCTCATAATTCACCTCAGTGGCTCCTCAAGCCATCTCAACTCAAAAACATACACTGCTCCCACTCAGGACGCCTAAACTATGATGCCATTCGACATCCCAGGTCATATAGTCCCGTTTTAGACCACTCAGGTCATGCATCAGCCACTGAGGCCGATTCTGGTAACGATTCCCATACCACAAATCATTTTCACATAGCACTAGAAAACAAAACTATGCTAGAGGAATCACCTCACATTCGCCCGTAACCATGGGCACGGTTGTTCGAACAGTTTATAGACCTGTGCAAAGGGTGCACGCTTTACCCCCACGACGCGAGCTTAGTCCCACACTGGCCAAGTGGGGAGGTTCACGACAAGGCCTTTCTGGAGCCTTCCCAGGATATCATGTTGCTCTATAAATGGGTTCTCTCAACCAAGTACCAGGAACTCATTTCCTGTACTCAGGAACGGGGATATATCGCCCTCTTGGCACCCAACCGCTCCCACATTTATTAGCAACTGAAAACCATCCTAGGAACACTAGTTACTCAGCCAGCGGTGTCCCATTCCACCCGTGTGGTCGCACTGTGAGATGCTCGGATGAAATTCCCCAAGGAAACGGTCCTTATATGCGAATACGAAGTGCCACCACACAGGCGATCACTTTGCACCATGGATTTTCGTAATTAATTTTGTTTCGCAATTCTGCCAACATCGCATGTCGGGTTTTTAAACATTTGGAAACCCAAATTTTTCCCAATCGACAAACAATAGAGATGTGGGTGGAACCATCGGAATCCGTGCTCAGAGAGCACGGTACCCGAGGTACCACAAGGTGGGGTGACAAGGAATAGGGTTTCAACGTCCTACCGGATTTATGCAACTATTGGGGAGGTCCGTCGGTTTGACACGCAAACCAAGGCCAATCAATTTAACGTGCACACTATCAATGCAATTTTGCAAACAAAACATTTTAAATTTAGGAGCAATATGGTCAAGGAATGACTTGCCTCAATCTTCGTCTTCAAACTTCATGAAAATCCGACGTCCGACAAATTTCTAAAGCGTCGACTATTATTAATAATTAATAGTGCCATGAGGTAGATCTCATTTTTAGAAAAATTTAGAGACTTGAACGGGGTCAATCGGAGCTATGGTTGAAAAGATATGGATTTTAGAAGTTTTGGGGATTTTCTGAATATAGAAAAGGTTTATTTGAATTTAAAAAGGAATATTCCTTGGAATATTCCTTTGGCTGACGAATGGGTCCCAGCTTCAGGGGAGAGAGAGCAGTATTGAGGCTGACATGTGGGGCCTGGTGCTACAATAAAGAGAGAGAGAACGGAGAAGCTGACAGGTGGGGCCATTCCGATAGTGAGGAAGGGAGAGAGTGTGGGACTGACGGGAGGGGTCGGCTTGTCAGGAGAGAGGGAATGTGGTGCTGACACGTGGGCCCAGTGGGTCAGAGGGGAATGGCGACGCCGACAGGTGGGGGCCGGGTCCAGGAGGCAGGCCACGCCGGCTGACGCGGCGTCCACGCAACAATGCCACGTCGGCCAGTTCGACGGGATTGACACGACGGGGGATCGATGGCCAACGATCGCCGGAGTCGATCTCGCTAGCGGCGGCGAGGCTCGGCGAGCAGCCGACATTGGCAGAGAGCGGAGGGGACAAGGAAGCTAGTGAACGGCTCGGATTGGACTGGAGGGCGGCGGAAGATGGTCGGCGATGGCCATCCCGAACCGGCGGCGGCGGCGGAGGGAAGAGATCATCGCCGGTGACCATTTTGGTGGCGGAATGGCTCGGGTTTGGGTGGTTTGAGTACGGTATTACGGGAGGAAGGAATAGAAGGGGGTTAATTGAGCTTTACCTCCGTCAGCGGTGAGAAATAGAGTGGCGGCGATGGCGGACCGCAGCGAGCGAATTTGGGGGTTTTTGATACAGAGGCTAATCGACAGCGAGGAATGGCGGAGGAGGTCCGTGGTGGTCCAAGGGACTCAGCGGCGGCAATGGCGGGGTCTGTGGTGGTCGGAATCGGCAGTGGGAGCTTGGGTCAGTGCTCTAATGGCGACATCGGAGAGAGGATCTTGGTAGGGAGGCTGGCTTGGGATTGCTTCTTGGTGACCGAAGGGGAGGGGAGGTTGCCCTATATATAGCGGAGCTTGGGCTTTAGAGGACAAGAAACAGAGGTGGTGGAAGCCGGAGATAAGCTCGAGCTCGGCCGACGAGACGCGACAATGGCGGAACTCACTGTGATTTGCGTCATGCCCGGCAGAGGCAAAAAATGGGACAGGGAAAAGATGGCGAAGCGACGGGATGGCACGCCTGCGCGTGCGCATTGACGTATGGCGTCCGACAGTGAGGAAAAAAAAGCTTCGGTACAAAGCTTCTTGATTCCGGGCTCGCGGCGACGATGGCGGAGCAGGTCTCACACCGGGCGACGGGACGGGGAGGGTTGACGATGGCGTCCGTGCATTTTTATGGAGGCGACCGGCTGGTATGGGCATGCACAGGGAGGGAACAGAGAGAGAACTCGAGAAAGATCAAGAGAAGAGAGAGAGAAAGATCGGAGGCGAGAGGAAGACGACGACAGTGGCGTTTTCGGCTGACAGGCGGGTCCGAGCGGTAGAGTCAATCCCGTGCGTCCACCTCTGTGCATCGGATGGCTGAGGAGACAGGCAGAGACGGGGCGGCTGATGCACGGGGGCCGCGGGATTAAATACCGCGTGCGCTCGGCTGGCCGAGCGGGCCACGCAACCAGGAAACAGTAACAGCCGAGAAAGAAAGGAGGACGGCCCGGCTTGCACAGTGCCATTTAATCTTTTCCTAGGAATTGTTTGAATTGATTTTTGGAGGTTTTGATTTGGAAATTGATTTGAATGGGGGTTTTTGGTTTTTGCAAAAATTTGGGGGATTTTTATAAAGGTTCCAGGGCTGATTTGGAGAAATTTTTGAGAGTTGAAAGGGTGTTGGATTTGGAATTTGGTATTTGATTTTATAATTTCCTCAGGAATTAAATCAAGGGTAATTCAAGAGGGACTCTGATATATATATATATATATATAGATATATATATATTCATATATTTGAAAGAGAGGTTTAGAGAGAGAGTTTTTGAAGGGATAATTTGGAGATTTAATTTGGATTTGATTTTAGTTTTGGGATTTGAACTCCTGGGACTTTTGAGAATTTTTGAGAGGGGTTTCTGTGATTTGGATTTGAGCATAGATATATACATATTGATATTTGGATGACATTTGGGAAAAGAAAAAGAGGAGATTCAAGAGGGGTTTGAAATAAACTGGGACTTGATTCTCAAGGATATTTCGGGAATTTTTGCAAAGGATTATAATTGTAGCACCTCGAGGGAATTTTAGAATTTGAATTTAATTCTTGGGATTTGAGGGTTTTAGAAATATATATATTTGGCAAATTTTGGGAAGGGAGTTCTCGATGAAATTCAAAGTTTTCGATAGGAACAAAATGAGGAGATTTCAATGAAAGGCTTCAAAGACAACTTTCGAAGGGTTTTATTGGAGGGCTTCGAATTGCAAAATTCGAACCCGAGTACAGAGAATTTTTGGAAGGTATTTTGATTTTGAATTTTTCGAGGAAATTTTTGAGAGAGACAGTCGAATTGCAAAATCCGAGTCTCGGGATTTAGGAGAAAGTTTGGGACCGAGGTTTTTAGGGTTTCAAGGAGGTTTGAACTGAGATCTATGGCACTTAATCCTTAAGCACACACAAAAATGCAAAAAAAATTTAAAATTAGGTTTTTCCCAAAATAGTTTTTAACAGCCCGAAAACCAGGGCGTTACAAGCCCTTAAAAAGAATCTCGTCCCCGAGATTCGAGATAAGGGGAACCACGAGGGCTACAAGGGAGAACTAGGGCAACCTATCTAACTAGTCCTCGTCGGTTCTTTACATTATTCCGAGCTTCATCCTTCGGTCTTGGCAAAAACTTCACAATATCTTGATGACTGTGTCGTCCTTAATCTTCCAGGTCTTGTTGTAGGTTCATCTGCTCTGGCAGAACCTGATCTTCTGTTGCTTCGTCTATCGGTCTCGAGGATCAAGGTGTCTTGAACATCTTCTGTATCTATGTGGTTGAGATGAGACCTTCTAAAAACAGGCGAGATTTGCGATACTGATCCGCTGTTCTGTGGATTGACGTTCTTGGGACCGATTGTGGGTACTCTGTTACTTCCAATATTGGATTGCACCGGTCGGGTACCGCCTTGGCCTTGAGGCATTGTCGAGAGTAATGTCCCATCTCATGGCAATGGAAACACTAGACTTCGGCCAAGTTTCTGGTCGATACAGCGGGTGTCGTGGAGTTACTTCCTCCACTATTACCAATGCTAACACCTGACGCTTGTTGGGTGGTTTGGGGTAGATGGGCGAGGAGTGAAGCCAATAGAAGGGCATACTGGGTTTGCTTCGGTTAAACTATCCAGATGGTTGGTTCTTCGAAGAGTTCTATCCTTTTGTTGGAAACCAAACTGTGAGGCTCTCTGTTTCCTTATGTCCACTATTTCTCTATCAGCTTCTTCTACCAATAGAGCCTTGTTAATCATATGCTGAAAATGTCGAGAAACTCATGTGCCACGAGTTGAAGTCTTAAATCCACATTCATTCCTTTTAGAAACTTCCGTATTTCTTCTTGTCCGTATTTACTTCTTCTGGGGCATATCGAGCCAACTTATGGAAGTAACTTAGGTATTCGTTAATACTGCTATGCCCTTGCTTGAGGTTGTTAAATTCGTTCCTTTTTCATGTCGATTATTACTCTCAGGACATATGATGCTCAAAAAGCTTCCGCGAATTCCTTCCATTCGATGGTCGCGGCATCTTCATGTGCGGCACAATAATTTTCCCACCATTCTGTGGCTGGTCCTCTTAACTGATGAGCCGCGAAGAGGGTTTTCTCTAATGGGGTGCATTGTACCAAGTTTAGCTTCCTTTCCACATCCTTAAGCCAATCATCGGCTTCGACTGGCTCGACGGTGTGGGAGAATTCAAGGGGTCTTGATCTTAGGAAGTCTATCAGCTTTTTTCTGCCATTGTGCTAGTTAGGTTGGAGTTGGTGGGCTTGTACTTGCCCTTGTTGTAATCCTGCTAGAGTTTGGGCTATTCCTTGTAACATCTGGGTTTGCATAGCCAGGAGCTGTTGGAGGTTCATGGGAAGTGGTGGAGGTGGGGGAAACTCAGGTTGGTTCACATCTGCATTCTGATTGACGGGTTCGTTGGTAACTTCATGTCCATTATTTGCCACTTGATCCATATTCTGATTTTCTTGGGGGTCAGGGTTGGCTGCTTGAGCTGGGTCATCCTCGTATCCGTAGCGGTTAGGGGCACGGGTCCGACGACGGGCATGACGAGCCATTCTAACCCCAGAAAGGTCAAGGTAAGAGGGAAAATGCTAGGAGAGGAGAAAACAAAAGAGAAGAAAAAGAAATTCACTCATGAAAAATTCTTTACGAAAACAGGAAGACCAAACTAGGTGTGGCCAAGTCCAAGACTAGAACACACCATGCAAGAACAGACTACTAGACATTACACAAACTCACGCACTATCTTCGCAAAACTCCTAATGAGTTCGTGACGATTTCTAAGGTTAAACTCTTCTTGGTTCCATCTTCATGTCCTGTCTCAAGTGACGCGGAGACTTCATGTCTTCAGGCGAGAAAGGGGAAAGTATCTAGATTCTATGTCTTTTGAGGGGGTGAAGAATGAGAAAATCCTTTTTGCAAATTTAGAGTGAGAGAAGGGAGCAGAAAATTTTCGCAAATAGTCTTTATATTTAAATATATCGTTCTTAAAGTCATCCTTATGAGAGAAGGGCTTTCGTTCCTATACCAAACCTATGCTCTGATACCACCTCTTGAAACGCCCCCACCCTGACACCACCTACAGTGATACCAGAGAGGAAGTGCCACAGGAGATTGGCGTGAACCAACTCCCACGGAACCGCAATGCCAGTACCAGTCCAAGAAAACCTTGCTGGTACCCGCGGTCAACGGTGATGTACCATAGCAATTAGCTAAATAAATATATATATATATATATATACTATACCTTATAAGTTGCGACTTCGGGCAAGACTTGAGCAGGAACCTTCAAACAGAAAAACGGCAGTGGAACGACAGCGTAGCGAGAACCCAATCCACAAGCAACGGCTTGGAATTAGGAAAGAACCCTAATCTTCACTTCAACTTCACTCTTCCTGAATGAGGGGAGAAAAGAAATGGATTGAGTACTTACGTACTCAGCAAGTCATGGAAAACGTGAGTTATGTAAGCTATCAAAGATAGGCTGGGGTTTATTTCGCAAATCTTTTTATTTGAAAACATTTTCGAAAAACCTAAGTGTGAGTTGTCTCAATGTGACTAGAAGGAGGCTCTTGTCTTGATCCTGTCCGTGAATTGCTTTTCAACAACTCAAACGGACGAAACTAATTTTAATTGATTTTAGTTATTCATATACCGCCTGTCAGATCGGTTCAGTGGGTCTGCCCTCAAGCAGCTTCCCACTGTATTCACATCTATTATTTTATTTTCAATTTCGTCCACACCAGGACGTAATCTCATTTTTCCTTTCACTCTCGTCCTATCCAGGACATCATCTCATCTCATAATTCACCTCAATGGCTCCTCAAGCCATCTCAACTCAAAACATACACCGCTCCTACTCAGGAAGCCTAAACTATGATGCCATTTGACATTCTAGGTCACACAATTCCGTTTCAGACCACTCAAGTCATGCATCAGCCACTGAGGCCGATTCTGGTAATGATTCCCATACCACAAATCATTTTCACAAAGCACTGGAAAACAAACCTATGCTAGAGGAGTCACCTCACATTCGCCCGTAACCGTGGGCATGGTTCTTCGAATAGTTTATAGACCTTTGCAAAGGGTGCACGTTTTACCCACACGACGCGAGCTTAGTCCCACACTGGCCAAGTGGGGAGGTTTATGACAAGGCCTTTCTGGAGCCTTCCTAGGATATCACGTTGCTCTATAAATGGGTTCTCTCAACCAAGTACCAGGAACTCATTTCCTGTACTCAGGGACAGGGGTATAGCGCCCTCTTGGCACCCAACCGCTCCCACATTTATTAGCAACCGAAAACCATCCTGGGAACACTAGTTACTCAGCCAGGGGTGTCCCGTTCCACCTGTGTGGTCGAACTGTGAGATGCTCGGATGAAATTCCCTAAGGAAACGGTCCTTATATGCAAATACGAAGTGCCACCACACAGGCAATCACTTTGCACCACGGATTTTCGCAATTAATTTTGTTTCGCAATTCCGCTAACATCGCATGTCGGGTTTTTAAACATTTGGAAACCCAAATTTTTCCCAATCGACAAACAATAGAGATGTGGGTGGAACCATCGGAATCCGTGCTCAGAGAGCACAATAACTGAGGTACCACAAGGTGGGGTGACAAGGAATAGGGTTTCAACGTCCTACCGGATTTATGCAACTACTGGGGAGGTCCGTCGGTTCGACACGCAAACCAAGGCTGATCAATTTAACGTGCACACTATCAATGCAATTTTGCAAACAAAATATTTTAAATTTAGGAGCACTATGGTCAAGGAGTGACTTGCCTCAGTCTTCGTCTTCAAACTTCACGAAAATCCGACGTCCGACGAATTTCTGAAGCGTCGACTACGCGTAAAACAAGAGAAAACACAAAACACTAGAAATAATATACTATTATTAATAATTAATAGTTTCATTAGGTAGATCTCATTTTTAGAAAAATTTAGAGGCTTGAATGGGGTCAATCGGAGCTACGATTGAAAAGATATGGATTTTAGAAGTTTTGGGGATTTTCTGAATATAGAAAAGGTTTATTTGAATTTGAAATGGCTGACAAATGGGTCCTAGTGTCAGGAGAGAGAGAGCAGTACTGAGGTTGACATGTGGGGCCTGGCGCTACTGTAAAGAGAGAGAGAAAACAGAGAAGCTGATAGGCGAGGCCATTGGAATATTCCTTTGGCTGACAAATGGGTCCTAGTGTCAGGAGAGAGAGAGAGCAATACTAAGGTTGACATTGGGCCTAGCACTACAGTAAAGAGAGAGAGAAAACAAGAAGTTGATAGGCGAGGCCATTGCAACAGTGAGGAAGGAGAGAGTGTGGACTGACGGGTGGGTCGGCTTTGTCAGGAGAGAGGGAATGTGGCGTTGACACGTGGCCCAGTGGTCAGGGGAATGGGGATGCTGACAGGTAGGGGCCGGGTCCAGGAGGCGGGCTACGTTGGCTGACACGGCGTCCAGCTGGCAATGCCACGTCGGCCGGTCCAACGGGGTTGACATGGCGGGGGATCGACGGCCAACGATCGCTGGAGTCAATCTTGCCGGCGGCGAGGCTTGGCGAGCGGCCGACATTGGCAGAGAGCGGAGGGGACAAGGAAGCTAGTGAACGGCTCGGATTGGACTGGAGGGCGGCGAAAGATGGTCGGCGACGGCCATCCCGAACCAGCAGCAGCGGCGGAGGAAAGAGATCGTCGCCAACGACCATTTTGGCGGCGGAATGGCTTGGGTTTGGGTGGTTTGAGTGCGGTATTATGGGAGGAAGGATAGAAGGGGTTAATTGAGCTTTACCTCCGTCAGCGGTGAGAAACAGAGTAGCCGCGATGGTGGACGGCGGCGAGCAAATTTGGGGGTTTTGATACAGAGGCTAATCGACGGCGAGGAATGGTGGAGGAGGTCCGTGGTGGTCCAAGGGACTCGGCAACAACGATGGCTGGGTCTGTGGTGGTCGGAATCGGCGGTGGGAGCTCGGGTCAGTGCTCTAATGGCGACGGCAGAGAGAGGATCTTGGTAGGTAGGCTAGCTTGGGCTTGCTTCTTGGTGACCGAAGGGGAGGGGAGGTTGCCCAACATATAGCGGAGCTTGGGCGCTAGAGGATGGCGGACAGAGGCAGTGGAAGCCAGAGATAAGCTTGAGCTCGGCCAACGAGACATGACAATGGCAGAGCTCATTGTGGTTTGCATCATGCGCGGCAGAGGCAAGAAATGGGATGGGGAAAAGATGGCGAAGTGACGGGACGGCACGCCCACGCATGCGCATTGACTATGGCGTCCGATGGTGAGGAAAAAAAGCTTCGGTACCAAGCTTTTTGACTCCGGGCTCGCGGCGACGATGGCGGAGTGGGTCTCACGCCAGGCGATGGGACAGGGAGGGTTGACGATGGCGTCCGCGCGTTTTTATGGCGGTGACCGGCCGGTATGGGCATGCACAAGGAGGGAACAAAGAGAGAACTCGAGAGAGGTCGAGAGTAGAGAGAGAGAAAGAGTGGAGGCGAGAGGAAGACGACGACAGTGGCGTCGTCGGCTGATAGGCGGGTCCGAGCGGCAGAGTTGATCCCGTGCGTCCACGTCTGTGCATCGGATGGCCAAGGAGACTGGCGGAGACGGTGGCTGACGCCCGCGCCCACGGGATTAAATCCCAGCGCGCGCTCGGCATGGGCCGAGCGGGCCGCGCAACCAGGAAACAGTAACAGGCCGAGAAAGGAAGGAGGACGGCCCGGCTTGCACAGTGCCATTTAATCTTTTCCCAGAAATTGTTTGAATTGATTTTTGGAGGATTTGATTTTTGGAAATTGATTTCAATGGGGGTTTTTGGTTTTTGCAAAAAATTTGGGGATTTTTTATAAAGGTTCCAGGCTGATTTGAGAGAAATTTTTGAGAGTTGAAAGGGTGTTGAATTTGGAATTTGGTATTTGATTTTATAATATCCTTAGGAATTAAATCAAGGGAAATTCAAGAGGGACTCTGATATATATATATTTGAAAGAGAGTTTAGAGAGAGTTTTTGAAGGATAATTTGGAGATTCTAATTTTGATTTGATTTTAGTTTTGGATTTGAACTCCTGGGGCTTTTGAGAATTTTGAGAGGGGTTTCTGTGATTTGGATTTGAGCATAGATATATATATATTGAATTTGGATGACATTTGGGAAAAGAAAAGAGGAGATTCAAGAGAGGTTTGATTTAAAACTGGGACTTGATTCTCAAGGATATTTTGGGAATTTTTGCAAAGGATTAGAATTGGAGCACCTCGAGGGAATTTTAGAATTTGAATTTAATTCTTCGGATTTGAGGTTTTAGAAATATATATATTTGGCAAATTTTGGAAGGAGTTCTCGATGAAATTCAAAGTTTTCGAGGAACAAAATGAGGAGAATTTCAATGAAAGGCTTCAAAGACGACTTTCAAAGGTTTTATTGGAGGGCTTCGAATTGCAAAAATTTGAACCCGAGTACAGAGAATTTTGGAAGTATTTTGATTTTTGAATTTTTCGAGGAAATTTTTAAGAGAGACAGTTGAATTGCAAAATTCGAGTTTGCAAAAATTCGAGTCTCGATTTGGGATTGAGGTTTTTAGGTTTCAAAGATTGGACTGAGATCTATGGCACTTAATCCTTAAGCACACACAAAATCTAAAAAAATTTTAAAATTAAGGTTTTTACCAAAATAGTTTTTAACAGCCCGAAAAAAACGGGGCGTTTACACGCAGTCTGTTGGCGATGACTCGAGAGAAGCGAGGCGACACTGCAGAAAGAGAATGATGAGCGACACACAGCATGACAATGGCTAAAGTGTAGACAATGATTATGCGTAAAGTATCCTGCTAGCACCCTCTATGGGGGTTAGTAGAATTGGAGTAGTTTATATACGAGCACGAGCTCGCCGAGAAAGGCAGGAGACTCAACTAGACATGAGCTCTAGGATGCAGGACTTAGCCAGCTCTTGCATTTCCACTCAGCGTAATCCTCCACATTCCGATCAAGAAATCAAGTAGGAGTAGGGCTTATCCTTAGGGAGACCCGAACCTGGGTAAAATCTCGTGCGTTTTCTGATTTGTTACGTGTCAAGCCATGTAGGTCATAGCCTTGAAACCCCACCGCTGAACACCAGGTTCCCCAAATCTTGGTCTGTGGGGCATCACCATTGGCAAGCCACAACTACCAAACAATTGCCTAACAAAATGTGACACGTCTAATATGAGGTGGTAAGTTGGGAGACATATCCTCCTAAGAAGAGCTCTTGCTCCAAGATCCTTGGTCTGGAGCTAAAGCTCTACCAAACACTTTGAGATCCTAGATAATATGAAACGAAGCTATCGATCACTCCCAAAAAATACACTGTAAGGATGAAGCAACATTCTCACCGCTTCTTAGCTCCGCTTCATCCTGGTTACAGGAGTTGTACCAAAAAAGGCTCTGTATGGCTCCGTCCTCGTTGCAGAGTCGTACCAAAAACGGGCTCTGTATGAATAGGTTGTTTCAAGAGGACATGTACTTCCTGAAGATGCACAAATAACATGTGTGCTAATAATTGATCATTAGCCAATCCTATTTCTAACATAAAAAAGTCTACTTTATGTCCCTCATCTATAGGTCGAGTTTTATTCGCATCCCTCAGCTGCAAAACCAAGTATAGAGCGTCACCCAACTTCTAAAAACCAGTACAAACTAAGTCCCGGTAGTAGTGACAGCGGTTTCGACTGACGTGGCATCTACGTGACATGTTTGATTTGGTATTGTCCTATGTGTGTTGACGCGGCGCTTCTGTGCACTAGAAGCAAAAAAATAAAAAAATAAAACAATACATGGGACCCATATGTCAGTCACACAAAACGATAAAATAGAGTGGAACCTACTTATCAGTGGGTCCCACTCCCTCCACTCACCCTCCCAATGCTGTCTTTCCTCCTTCCACCTTATCTCCCTCTTTTCCTCCTCTCCACCCTCTGCTCTCCACCGAGCTCGCCAAGCAAGGCGAGCCTAGCGAGAAGCGGCAGCGACGCGTTCCGGCAAGAGCTGACGGCGGACCGTCGACGGCGGCGGTGGAGGTCCACGGGGAGACGGCTGCGAGCCGGGACAACCCGGCCGCCGGCGGTGCCGATGGCCGCTCCGAGCTCCTAACCATCCGAAGATGCCGAGGTCGGGATGAGCGCGAGGAGGCGCCGAGCTCACCGGCGGTCCGCGCTGGAGATTGAGGTGGGAGGCGGATAAGCTTGTCGAGGCACGGCTATGGAGACCCGGAAGGGCCGCGGGATGCATCTCTGCCCTTCACCGCCTCCGTCTCGCCGGCGGCCGTCTCCCTTGCTGGGCTCGCGTCCTGGCGCCCAGGTGCGTGTGGCGGAGGCCGCGTGGATGAAGTCGATCTGGCGCGGCGGGGAACCTCGGGGCTGTGCCGGTCTCGTCTCGTCATGGGTTCTTGCGGCGACGACGATGGAGCGCGGTGGGAACGAGGAAACTCCAGACCGGCAATGTAGCTCAACGGGGCTCGCCTGCTGCTGCCGGCTGCGACGGAAGAAAGTGACGACGGCTGGAGCGCTCTCGCCATCTTCATGGACTCGTCGTCTGCACCAAGCTCCCTCGACGCCGACCTCCTCGCTTCCCGCCGCTGGCTGTCTTCACCGAGATTCGCTGTCGGATAGGAAACGTAAACGGGCCAGGATTGCAGACTAGGCCCAACACGATTTTTGCCCAGAAAGGAGAACAAAGGCTGCAGCCTCGGTTTTCTTCTTCCCCACCGAGAAGGGAAAATAAAAAAAAAAGGACAAGTGCTAGGTGTTTTCCATGGCTTCTTCGTGGCTGTTCCGATCCGCTGCCGCGCGCTCCGGCGTCGATCCCTCGGCGCTCCTATTCCCGCTCCATGGCAGGAGGGATCGAGCCTCTTCTTCAGCACCACCGATTGGGCTGGGAGGATACAATCTGGGTATAAGCGGGCGTTCCCCTTGTTCGCCGGTCGCTAGCGGAGAACCCGCGCGCCTCTTCAGCTCCGGATTGCGGTGGGAGGACGGAACCCAATGAGGTAATCTATTTCTTCCTCCCCTTCCTCTGGGACTCCGTATATCTGTGAAATCTCATACTCTACTAGTACGGCCTTCCAACAACTGAGTGTATTTTCTTCCACCTTCTCCATAGACTTTTTGTTTTGTGCTTATTAGGCATAAATAAATAAGTAGACACATCTTAGCTTGTTGTTCCATTCGAACAAATTATTCAGAATTACTCTATATGATGGTGGGAAATCAATGATAGCCTGCTACAGAAGGTTCTTATATTTACATGGTGGCTAATCTTCCTATAGAGATAGCATGACTTGATTTGAAAAAAAATAAATAAATAAGAGGTTAGCATGAAAAACATGTTAACCTTATTCTGTTAATGGATAGCAACAGGTTGTCATACTCATACACCAGATCTGATGCAAGTTAATATTTTATTCCATCTGTCCAGATTTTTTTATCACAATGAATTACTTGTTGAATGCATCTTTTCATAAATCTAAGAAAGTTTTTGTAAATTCAGAAAAGAATACTCAGAAGAACAGCATCACTTTAAATCCTGACAAATATGAACATCAATCTTCCATGTTAGTCAGTTAAAATGCGGAAAGTAATTATTTCCACAAAGTCTTAGCACCACCAAGACCTTTCACCGTTTAGTGATGCAACTTCTTTTAAACTGCTTATTTTAGTTCAAATTCGTAAGATTTTTGATCCCAAATCCCTAGTATTCAAACAGGCCATTAGTTTTTAAAAAAATAAATTCTCTTACTTCTCTCTGCTAATTAAACAACAAGAGTAATAATGAGAGTAGTGGCAATAACCAAAGGAGGGAGATACCTTCTTCTTGACAATTTTAACCATTTCTGCAAAATATTCTGTTCAACAACTTGAAATTAAGACATTTTCACCCACAGTTCTTCACCATTGTCTCCAACAGCTGAAAAGATTATGTGACCACTATCAACAAGAAATCATAATTATGGAGTACTCGCTGCCTATCATCTGCTGATAGCTCGACAATGAGTCAATCGCAGATTAAATAAATATGCAACTGCAACAAATTGATGTTAGTCACAGAAAAATAAAAACTAGAGTTCTCACATAAAATATTACACAAGAACAGATATTGTCATTAATATTGTAGCAAGCACTGTCAAAGTGTGAAGATTGAACTATGAGATCCTTATGCTGCAACTGCTTCTTCACAATTTTCTACCACACCCTTCGTTTGCCTGATTCAAAGTGGCAAATATCTTAGTATTCAGTGATCAGATATACTTAATCCGATATAGCCTTCCATCTATAAGTTGTTTGGGAGACAATGCGCAGCTTAAGAATTCAAACTCTGGAGTTTACTAATAAGAATATGGGGTGTGTTTAATGATGCAGCATCTGCATTGTACTGTTGAAAGTGAATGGTCCACATTCAACATAGTTAAACAATATCTTACAGAGAATGTTAAATGCACTTTTACCAAGAACATCTCAACTTTAAATTTAAAAATATTAACTACTTCAACCTTGGTATTTTCTCCTGAAAAAAACAAGCAATACGTAAAGCATACCGCTAAAGTACATATTTACATTGTGAATTATCAACAGAGATAAGCATGGCCTGATTTTGGCAACAAAAAAAAAAAGAAAGAAAGCAGATAGCTGGCATTAATAAAAACAAAATATAGTTTAACATATTTCTGTTAACGGCAGGGCAACAGGTTGTGGATCATCGAAAACCAGATTCTTGATGCAAAAGTTTTATGTTTATTCTCTCTCCAGAAACTTTTCTCAATGGATGAGGTTTTGGAACGAGCAAAAGGCAATTTGAGAAGACAGAGGAGAGAAACTTTTAGAGTGCAGAAATTTCAGAACATGAAAGCCGAGGAGAAATTTCAAGAAGTTGTCATCGACGTGAAAAAGGGCTGTTTTTTTTTTTTTCCATTCCTTAAATGACAGAGACATCTAATGCGATAAATTGACAGTTCAAGATGTGCAAAATAGTGATAAGTGTGTAGTTCAGTCATTGCTTCAATACACTTTTTTTTGTTTCCTTTTCTAATCATGGGTTCTTTTAACATACGGTATGATCAAGTCAGTACTTTATGGTGTTTTTCCCTAGCTTCGGTCTTTATTCTGGATGAATCATATGTTTGGTGACTTCAAAAAGAATTGCACTTCCCAAAATAAACTCTTGTTGAAGTGTAACACACCTTTTATAGTTTGTTATGACTTTTGCTAGTATGGTGATTTATAACCACTGTTACTTAAGCTGTTGCCCCCTATTGTACATTGGTCTGATTGTGCAGGTGCTATGGACTTCAGTTGTTTTATAGAACTTGGTTAGAGGCCACCGCTACTGTAGCTCCTTTTGGATCAAATGAGAGAGTCAGAGTTGAGATTTCAAAGGGGCCTTTAGGTATTAGGAACGAGGATGCCACATTTCTTTAAAATCTGAAAGCCGTGTCTTATGATTTTGGAATTGCGGATTTCCACTTATTTCTGCCAAGTGCGAGTTGATCAATCCTCTCTCGTGGTGTGTGTGTGTGTGTG
>RYFJ01003748.1:0-32496 GCA_003991445.1 Oryza meyeriana var. granulata | reverse complement strand
TATAACCCAAGTTATCCCATCCGGTTATTTACAAAGATCCAAAAACCAAACACCATAATATAAATTCCTCGCAGATAGATAGAAGGGCACGAGGGGCAAAGAAAGAAGAGGGACGGTTAGTAGTGACTAGTTTGGTACTCATGCAGCCACTTCATCGAGACAACTAATGGGATGCTTTTTTTTTTGCCTTGTACAAATAGTCCCATTTAGTTACTCTAGCATGTTTGTTATAGCTTTAGCGTAAATCATGAGAACTTTTCTAACTCTCGTAGAGCTAGAGTGTTTGCTCATGCCCTAAACGCTCATGGCAAAGGAACTTAATTTTTCCTCATATAAACATCAGTAAAGTTCGGTGGTTTCAATTCGTTAAACATGTTACAAACCGATATGTAGTACTTATTCCTATCGACCACCCTCATTCATTTCTTCTATAATTATTCCTACCGTCTTTCTATCCTCTCAATTCCTTATTTAATAAGCGATCCTATTACGTTTTTTCTTTCTTTAAATTTTTTTCTAAAAATCTACAAAGCTTATACTTGTTATGGATCAAAGTACCATCTAAGAAAATTATAGTCATATTCATGTTGATGCACAGATAGGGAAAAAATATGGATTGTCTAGCATAATATTGGTCCAACCAATCCAATGGATAAGACAATTTGCAGGAACTGCCACTTTGCAATTTCGAACAAGAAAAAAACAAACTTACAGAAGAATTTTCGAGAGGATCGATTCCTTCAACCGATGTGGGTTCTGGTAGCATCAAAGGTCTCGATAGTCTCGAGAAACCTAAAGGTTTTCATTCACATTTTAGTATTTTTTAGAAGCCAAAGAAAAAATTACTTTCACTGTACAAACAGTATGGCGGAGGATTTGTATCTCTTGAACATACTCCAATCCGTCCTAAAACAAGTAATTAGTACTTAATTAGATATAACTAGTACACGATTCTGAATAGATCTCTGAATATATATGTCTAATTTAGTATTAGGTTATTATATTTTATGAGGGAGGGAGGGAGTATTAACCTTTGACAATGTGTGCACGTACGTGTATATCGAGCTGCAAGCAAGAAAATCCATGGTGACTGATCTTGGTCACCTTGACCTTGCCTGCTTGCCCTCTGTGAGAAGACTGATGTTCCATTAGGCAATGGGCCAATGGCATGCCAGAGGCAGAAGAGGTCAGCTCCTAGCAAGCAACAGTAGCAGTTTGGCCCTAGGCTACAACAAGTGATCGCCATGGAAAGCAAGGTAAGGTCCCCTGCATGCAGCAGCTAGCTAGCTCAAAAAGGCTGCGCCACAGCATCCCCTTAGCTACCCTGCATGTGGTCCTTTCTTATTCTCCTTTCTGAGTTGCTGTTGTTGGCCCTTGTGATTGCTTGCTCTTGATCCTTCGCCGACTGTTGTGGATATGCTTTGCAGCTGCAGGGCTGCACCACCACCCTTTCGCTGCCGTGCTGATGCTCCAGGGATCGCCCGAGATCCGGAGCTGACGGTCAATCATTGGCCTTCTCTTGCTCGTCCGTTGCAGCGACGTGGTGGGGTGGCTGCTGGCGCGAAAGCCATGCATAGTCGCGACCTGTTGCCGACGGAATTCCCCACCGGTGCGGGCATGGCGCCGGGCTGCCCCTTTACCGTGCGGTGGGGGTGCGCCGGCTGCCGCGTCCATTGCTGGGATCTCCCTGGCCGCCGTCGTGCTCCGAGGACGCCAACTGCCGGAGCCCGGCTAAGCTGATGATTTGCTTTTGCAAGTACTGGGCATGGTGTCTGGATGGGAGACATGGCCGCCGTCGGCCGAGCGGATAGGTTAGTTTTGGTACACCTGATGCAAACTTTTCCTGCAAATATGGGAGACACAGTGACATTAGCTGATTAATCCGTGGATTTGGATGATTGAAGGTTTACACCACATTCAGGTTCAGGCAGGCAACCAGCAGGCTGGTTTTCAAACGTGGGTGGTGGGTCAGGGCAGACAACTTTCACTGTGGTGGACACAATGTATACGCAGCCCGTCGCATCCAGCATCCTTAACAGAGGAGGGCATGTGCACACGGATTACATGGGCAGGAAGGGTGTCTCTTGGGATGGCATGGATAATTTCTCTTTGGTTCCTGAGTTAATCCATTGATTGGACTCAATGCCAGGTGATGCGTGAAACCTTACATAAGGTGCTCTAGGATCCACAGGTTGCAGATTGTGGCGAGAAATTCGGTCGGTGTTCCATGGCTTTCCGTCTGGTGGTCTGGTTGATAAAAGGATGATCTGACCGGTGATTTGTTCGAAAAGACTGCTTAGCTTCATACATAATGTCTAATCTCACTTGCGCGTGAGCTTGTTGGGAGTTGGGCTTGTTCATCACACTGAATCTGTGGAGGATTATTGAGCTGGATTACGAGGATAAGGTGGGGTATATCCTTTTTGTCCACTAGTATAGGTGCAAATGTTTGTACATGGTTGTCTCTGCTGCTTAGACAAGCAATAATGGATGCAGCACCAAATGGACAGGTCCATTTGTCAATAATTAGCAATTGAAGTGAAAGGATTTGATATACGTGGATTTTAGCTAGGATAGATCTCTTTTGGACAATGCAGCTGAGTTGGAGTCTGGGACTCTGTTAAAAGTCTGGAAGATAACTGGATTTGAACCTAGAGTCTGTGTTTATATACTCATAATAAACAAAGACAATTGTCAAGGTCCCATGGAGAAGAAGTGAAGAAATGGCATGCTGTTGGATGAAGTAGAAAAACTGGCTAATTGCTTCCCGCATTCCGTCAGTCCACAATGAGAGGCAACTGTTATCAGGTACTATATGTGTGAAAGATACTCTTTGTTGCGAGTTATTAAGATTGCTTGAGTAATCGGTAAACCCAATTTTGGTGGTAAAACCAACAATTTTCGACTCCAAAACTGAACAAACCCTGTGCATATTGTTTTTGTCATTTGACAAAAAAGTATGATAGTATATGGTGCTTCTACTAGCTTTTTTACAAATTATTAGGTTGGGTCTCCTGCTTCCATTCCATGGTGTACCATCTAGACCTCAAGAAATCAAAATTTACCCTATTTTCCCCAATAGGTTAGAGTGCACTGCACAAACTGATTCTGGTATTATTATTCATTTAATAATTATATAGTAATAACTTGGCTACTAGTTCTATTTTCTGAACATGCTATGGCACGGAATTGATGCTGGAATATAATGGACGACCCAGGTTATCTCATAATCTAATTGTGCTCAGTTACTATTACGAGGTTTTTAGCAGTACAACTGGTGCCAAATGATGGGTATGGTGTTCTCAGGGATATGCAAAAGTTCTTAGCAATTATGTTTGATCCACTGCTTTAAAGATAAACCAGGTAATTACTCTCACAGGTTTTAAGCTTTAAGCTATTTGATCCTGCCACCTTGGGTTACCTTTCAGGTTCTACTATTTTCCCAAGTATATTGTTGGTTACTTCTTACTTGGCCTTTTGATAATTATCTTAGAATAGCGTCTCCTGAAGTTCTTGTGAACAATCAAGAAGCATTTCATTTTTCTTGTCAGTCTCTAAAATATTATGGCATTGTGGTGTATTATAGGGTTCAATTTCTGATTGTTTCATTTCTAGTTACTTGTGTCTGCTTTACTAAATTGTCCTAAATTCTTTCATTTCTACTACTAGTCTATGCTTTACTAGAATTTGTCCTAAATTCTTCATTATACTACTTAGCGAATGGATAGTGTTGCAACTGATTAACAGTTCATTATTAAGTAACTTATTTAAGGGAAAGTAAATGCAAAATTGCTGGATAATGCAGCTAGATTTTTTGAAGCACTTCTGGTAAACATTGTAAGTGTGTACAGTATGTGGCCATTAGAAATAAATAAAGAGAATACAGGGTCGTTTGTGGTTAATGTGCTATGTTGTGCCTTTTTTCTACTGCAGAACTACTTGTAATTACAAATCAATTAAGGTTAAGCAAATTCTGTTATCCTATTGTTTTCTCTCAATAATTATTCCTTTTTAATTGCAATAATCTCTCTGTTTGCAATCAAGTTATATTTTTAAAATTTATTAAGCAGTTGGCCAGTTGCACCAATTGAGTATCACAATCCACGTCAATGCAAATCAGAGCATAATAGAGGAATTACAGTAATATTCAATCGTAAGAGTGGTATGTTGAACTTTCTGAATACACAATATATCTCATACAAGAAAGCAGCTGATTTGGATGTGTAACATTTATTCTTGTCAAAATACTATTACCATAAGAAAAGTGATATAAAAGAAGACATCACTGAACATCTGTTTTGTGTTCCCCTGCTCGAGATATATTCAATCAGCTGCCTTATATTGCTGTAAGATGACCCTTCATCTATAGCCTTTCTAGCCTTTTCCTTCAGTTCCTTAGCTCTCATTCTTCTCTCCTTTGCACCTGTCTCTTCGCCCATTAGTTCTACCACAGCTCTCTCTATTCTGATCCTCTTCACTAATGAATTTCATGAGGTTTCATTCGTCTATGTGTTATGTTCTGCACACCCACAGCCAACCCTACTTTCAGTACATTCACTATCAGCTTCTCGTTCAAGAATTGCTCTGCACAGTGTGGCCATGTGATCATCGGCAACCCAGCTGATATTCCTTCTATCATCGAGTTCCACCCGCAGTGCGTCAGGAATCCCCCGACAGATGGATGTGAGAGGATCATAGCCTGTGGTGCCCAACCTTGTATTACCAGACCTCTGCTCCTTGTTCTCTCCTCAAACCCTTCAGGCAGCAAATTATTAATCTCAGTAGGCCTATCATCAGATTTGATCACCCAAAGAAATGGCCTCTTTGAAGCTTCCAAACCCAGTGCGATCTCCTCAAGTTGAGAACTACAGTACGGGCCATGCTTCCAAAACTAATGTAAAGAACCAAGCCATCCTGCATCGAATCGAGCCATTCCATGCAATGCTTCTCATTAACTGATGCCTTAGCACCCCTATCTGCTATTATGCTTGTGTCAGTATTGCAGAGGAACATTGGTCCAATGGTCCAAACTCTCTTGCCTATCCTCCTCTGATATGCATCCACATACAATGGCTCTAGCTCATGGAAGGTGTTAGTAACGACACCGTCAGCTCTCCGCTCCTCGTCCAGGATCTTCTTGCCTTTGATACCTCAAGATGGTGAGGAAATCCAGGGAGAACAACGAATTCATTTCCATCAGCCACATCCTCACAGACCTTATCTTGATGAATGAGATACCTATAACATTGACACAAGCTTGCTCACTGAATGTGAGAAGGAGAAGATGCTGATGAAAGACCACTGATTTACCTGCAGAGTGAGGAGAAGGCGCAGAAGCCATTGAACATCAACCTGGGGATGCCAAGCTCCCTTGCAACATCTCCTGTCCATGGTTGACATAGGTCTGAAATTATGCAGGAAGGAGGGATGCTCTGCTCACGGAGATACAACACGAGAGGCTTGTGCAGCATGCTGTAGGCGTCTGTCATCTTCTTCACCTGGTCTTTTTCCAAGACCTTATCGACGTTCTCGCAACCATCAGGCAATCCTACCTCGGCACAAGGGAGCTGGAAGGGCACAAACTGGATTGGGATGCTGAGCTCTCTTGCCCTGTCAATGGTGGACTGAATGCGTGATGCGTTGACTGGGGTGGTGATGAAGCTGACCATGGCACCATGTTTGGCGAGGAGATGTGCCATGTCAATTATGGGGATGGTGTGGCCTTGGGCCATGAATGGTACCAATACAAAGTGTGGCTTTGGAGCATATTGTAAGCAGTTCATGGCTATCTAACCTTCAGCCAAATGCAGAGGGGGAGAAGAGATTGGTATCTAGATTATATATGGGCATATGGATTCTGCGCCCATGGGTATGCAACTTGCTCAAAAAAGTTATGATTTATTATTGTTGTCTTCCATGACAGGTATGCAACTTGCTTAATAAAGTTATTTATACAAAATTGACCCCTGGACCACCGCAGAATGGTGATGATATAATCTTTCTGAACCATTATGATCTTTTATAATTGGGTATTCCCGTGACTGATTGTTTTTCCTCTCATAGATAGTCCTCTATGGATAATTGCTAATATAATCTTCTCCTGCTATTAGTGTAGCAAATATTCACACACATATAACAAAATTATTAGCATATCCAGTCACAGGCAAGCTCACAATTTTGAAGTAGCATAATATACTTTGTATTTTTTTTAGAAGGTCTGGAAGAGAAGAGGAACCTGCATTAAAAGTTTGCATTTCTTGTCTAATAGCCATAGGTGGCAACCTGCTCTACCAAGTTTTCTTAGAAAAATGTTGACATGTTGACTGGACAGTCAATACAAAGGACATGAAAATGTCGACCATGTACAGGCTGATAGAACTTTCTATGGATGTTTTTGAAAAAAAGAACTTTCTGTGGACTATTGTGTGTCATTGTCAGCCCATCCACCAACAAGAGCAAAGTAGCAATTGATTAATTCATCATAATGTGCGGTATGAGGGAAAGATTGAGAACAATTTTATCAGGGAAAAAGTGCCTATCTTTCTGCAGTTTTACACTGACACTTGAATGGCTATATGCAACCAAAGCCATTCTGGCGCCAATTCACTAGTTCCATCATGAAGATGAGTATGGATAGCTTCAGTACTTCAGAAGGTAACTAGTTTGAGGCACGCTTGTATATGAATGGCATGTTTCCATAACAGATATTATTGAAGTAAAATGTTTTAACTTCGGATGAGTAAAATAATTTCTTTATATTTCTATTTTATCTTTGAGAGTTATACTTTGCTGAGTTTATGCATGCTTGGGTTATAGCTCTCCTTTTTCTAAATTGAAAATAGCATGACAATCTCTACTTCTAGATGTTATTGAGGGAGTTGATACTTGGACTTAAGATTCTAAGTTTGATGTTTCTTTGTGTAGCTCCATGATTTCTTTTTCCTTTCAAAACTATGTCCGAATTTCTTTCCTTTGAATGTATCTCTACTGTTTTCTGCTCTCATATAAGCACTTTTCTGAACACATGTAGGATCCAGACAAACTCAGGTGAAGCAGTGAACAATTCAACTACAGAAATGATTCTCCATCAGTAAATGATTTGTGTGTTACACGGGGGCAGGGCCACGTTGTTTGGCCAAATCAAGTCCCAAACTTTCTAGCTGGAGTGCTGGACATTCATGAACAGTTGTGCTAGGCTATGCCAATCAAGTAGAGAAAGCTGGTGAAACTTTCAGAATATGCTTGTCCTTTTCATTGTTGTCCACAAGATTTCTAGTCTTGTAGGGAACCAGTCTGTACAGGAAGATATCAATTAATGTTGGAACACGTACATCAAATTCAGTGAAAAGGATGTAGTGGAAGGTAGAAAACAAATGTTCTTGTAATTGGTAGGCTTGTCAGCTCCAACGAGGGTGTGAAATTTGGTACGGAACCAAAACCAAGAAACCATCAGCAACTCCAGAGCAGATAAGTTACAATCTTTGCAGATATACAGTCTTATTTTCTGAGCCATATAATCATTTCTTCGATGCATCATACTCTGAAACAGGGGCCAATGAATGTTAACATCAAGCAGATCAGCAGATGGATCCTGGATTCATGATCAGCTCATCTCTCAATGGAGACTGGAAGATGGAACAATGAAGAGTTCTGATGGCTAATGATAAAGACTTTCCCTGGGTGGAACTAAACTCCTGTGTCTAGTCCTTTTCATATCACACTTCTACATGTTTTGTCTAGTCTTTCCTGGGTCATAGACTTGGAATAGAAGTGAAATGAAGTTTTAAGTTTTAGAATCACACCATACATGACTTGAATTTCGTGCTCTGATTTTTTCATACACCGACCAATCTTTACTCTGATAGAAGGATTTTGGGTAGTGCGTAGTGGTGTGTTTTTGAGATTAATTTTCTAAGAATTTATTTTTACATGTCTACATAGGTGATCAATTGGTTTCATTTGATCATGGATATGATTGATATGCTAGCTCGTACGTAGGTGGCTAATTGACCTCACATGATCACGTATATTTTCAAGGGTTAATTGGATCCATGCAATTATAACTTTTACGATTTTGAAATATGCCATTACTATTCACCTATCTAAAGTCATGTCACTGCAATTTAACAGGTATTTGAGATGTGCTACTATTTACCCCTTCGATGCACTAAAAATTTTTATCTTTTATTTGTTTGAGCTCAACCTATAAGCCGCAATAAATTTTGAATTTCTCAACTTAATTTTAGAATTGATTCAGGGTATTTTTTCTATCGTTTTCAGTCTTAGATTCTGGACCATTAAGAGTAAAAATAGAAGCATAAAAGTTTAACCTAAATTTATTTTTTTTATCGCCTTAGTAACAACGTTACACGTCTTTGGTTTATAAGCCACATTTGTGAAAATGTCAGCATACCACAAGAACTGCGAGAAGAACTAAAAGAATCAATTTGTACAGCACTGGTTGGAACTGGGTTTTCATCATGGACAACAATGTATATGCAACTTTTCCTTTTCTTTTGTAATAAGAAGCCAACCTACATAGTAATTCCTTCATTTTTAAATATATAACGTTTTGACTTTTGGATATGATAATTGATCATTCATCTTATTTCATTTTTTTAAAGTACCATTCTTTATTGGAACTTGTTTAATCATTAGAAATATTTTAAGTATGACTTATATTTTTATATATTTTTAATAGATTTTTGAATAAGATAATGGAAAAGTTACATTTAAAAATGGAGTTTAAATGGAGGTGGTACTTTTGTGGCGTCCATGGAAGCCGTGGCCACCTTGTGTTGCACCCGTGGCCATGCCTGCGCCGGCCAAGCCACGTCGCCGTCGCCATGAGATCATCCCTACCTCACCGTCTGTCCTCTTGTGATTCATGGCCACGCGTAGTGAACTCATCCCGTCTTCTCGTGTTCTCCACCCTCGCCGCTTACGTCGCCGTATATAATGGCAGCAGCAGCCATTCCTCGTTCTTGCAGCTCTACGGATCGACGGCGTGGCCATGGCGGCGGCGCACCTCCACTTCGTGCTGGTGCCACTCCCGGCGCAGGGACACGTCATCCCGATGATGGACATGGCGCGCCTCATCGCCGGTCGTGGCGGCGGCGGCGGAGCGCGAGTCACCGTCGTGCTTACTCCCGTCATGGCCGCACGCCACAGGGCGGCCGTCGAGCACGCCGCGCGGTGCGGGCTCGCCGTCGACGTCGCGGAGCTCGAGTTCCCCGGGCCGGCGCTGGGGCTGCCCGTCGGGTGCGAGAGCTACGACATGGTGAGGGACATGAACCTGTTCAAGCCGTTCACCGACGCCGTCTGGATGCTCGCCGGCCCGCTCGAGGCGTTCCTCCGGTCGCTGCCGCGCCGGCCGGACTGCCTCGTCGCCGACTCGTGCAGCCCGTGGACGGCCGACGTCGCGCGGCGGCTCGGCGTGCCCCGGCTCGTGTTCCACGGCCCGTCGGCGTTCTACATCCTGGCGGTGCACTGCCTGACCAAGCACGGCATGTACGACCGCGTCGCCGGCGACCTGGAGCCGTTTGAGGTGCCGGACTTCCCGGCGCCGCGCGCCGTGACGACGAACAGGGCATCGTCGCTCGGGCTCTTCCACTGGCCGGGGATGGAGAGCCACCGGTGCGACACGCTCGACGCCGAGGCCACCGCCGACGGGCTGGTGTTCAACACCTGCGCCACCTTCGAGGGCGCGTTCGTCCGGCGCTACGCGGAGGCGCTCGGCGGCATGAAGGTGTGGGCGGTCGGGCCGCTCTGCCTGCTGGAATCCGATGCCGAGGCGACGGCGGCGAGGGGCAACCGCGCCGTCATTGACGCCGCACGCGTCGTCTCGTGGCTCGACGCGCGGCCGGCGGCGTCCGTGCTGTACGTCAGCTTCGGCAGCATCGCCCGCCTGCATCCACTACAAGCCGCCGAGCTAGCCGCCGGGCTGGAGGCGTCGCACCGGCCGTTCATCTGGGTGACCAAGGACGCCGATGCCGCTGCCCTCGACGCCGGGTTCGAGGCGCGGGTGGCCGACCGCGGCCTCGTCATCAGCGGGTGGGCGCCGCAGGTGACCATCCTGTCCCACCCGGCGGTCGGCGGCTTCCTCACCCACTGCGGCTGGAACTCGACGCTGGAGTCGCTCTCCCACAGCGTGCCGCTCCTGACATGGCCGCACTTCGCCGACCAGTTCCTCAACGAGTCCCTCGTCGTCGACGTGCTCGGCGCCGGCGTCCGCGCCGGCGTGAAGGTCCCGGTCACGCACGTCGACGTCCAGGATCCGGTTCAGGTGCGGAGCGGCGAGGTGGCGAGCGCAGTGGCCGAGCTTATGGGCGACGGGCCGACGGCGTCCGCGAGGCGCGCGAAGGCCAGGGAGCTCGCGGCGGAGGCGAGGGCGGCGATGGCGGAGGGCGGGTCGTCGGTGCGCGACCTCGCAGACATGGTCCGGCACGTCGCGCGGAGGAAGGAACGCGAGAGGGACATGGTGGTTATTGATCCGCCGCCGCCGCCGCCGGAGGGCATCGCCGGCGGCCATGGCAAGATGGCTTCGTCAGTGGCACCAAAAGTCGCGTGAATTTTAGTTGCACGCGAGTTTAACTAGCAGTAGATGACTATGGCAAGTAATAATGTTGTACCAAATCTCTCCAAAATTGAATCGATCTTTATTACTCCGTTACATATTATAACACGTTTTGAGTACCTCTTTTTCTTTAAGTTTGATCAAAATTATAGCAAAACCTATTACTCCTTTCGTCCCAAAATATAACAACTTATATATATATATATATACACTTTTGTCCAGATACATAACTAAAAATTATTATATTTTAGGACGGAGGTAGTAATTTTTACAACGTTAAACTAGTTTCATTAAATCTAAATTAAATATATTTTAATAGTTATTTGTTTTGGGTTAAAAATATTGCTATATTTCTCTATAAATCTGATCAAATTTAAACAAGTTTAACTTTAAAAAAGTAAAAATATCTGATAATGTGAAATGGAGGGACAAGCTGTTTTTAAATTTTGCTGCGGACCGTAAATTCGAGATAAATTTTAACAAATCCAGCAGGGAAATAAATTAAACAGTGGCTGCAATACAAGATGCATGCCGTGCATGCCTTGGTGGAAATTAACTTAGAGGACGTGGCGATAGATGGTATATATGGCGCTAGCCAGCTAGGCATGCATGCATTTTCAAGTTGCTGACGTGTACGTACCACGTGCCACACAAAGCCAATTGGCGTCCAAACTGATTCGATTTTGTTACAACACAATAAAAATGTGATCAATTGCATGTAATTGCTGCTTCCTAGTTTAGAGGAGTTCCTAAAAATCAGAAACATGCATCTATCGAGAGGGGGTTTGTCCCTCCCGATCTACGCCAAATGACGCCCCTAATCGGTGTATAAATACCCCCTATGTAACATCCAAACAGACAAGAGAATAAACAAAAATTCATCCATATTTTACTCTTTACATGTTATCAAGCACGGAGAATTACCAGAGAGCAAAAGGCAGAAGGAGAAGGAGGAGAAAGACAAGGTACGCAATGGAAGAGTTCGAAGAACTTCACTTTTGTGAGCACCACCGCGCAGCCATGCACGGTGTTCTTTCTTCCCTTCAATCCCTCGGCGACACACTTTGCCATCTTCTCCGTCGCCATCCTGGAGAGAGGACCAGGCTCTGCTGGTCCGAGGAGAGAAGAGGCCGCCAGTCCCTGGCTCGCCATCGAGTCCATGCCGCACTGGGACATCATTGTACCGCCACGACGCGTGTGCTGGTACCGCCGGTGGTTGAATCCGCCACTGTGAAGGCCACCGTGGATGCTGTTCATGCCAGCGACGAGACCCTCCTTCGGCACCACCACCACCTCTACCGGCAACTTCCTTCATCTCTACCGGGCTCAGGTCGATGCCGACACGTCGACGGCCGTGGACGGAGCACGAAGACTGCGCTACAACGCCCACGGCCCATGTGCCAGTGAGGCCGTGGGAGTGCACCGCGACACCGCGCGTCGCCTCCACTGCCGCACTGCCACTGGCCTATATCGACGCGTTGCCAGTCGCTCGCGCCAGCGGTGGCTCCTTGCGTAGGACACCGGTGGCTCGCCCCACCGACGCTCGCCGCACCTTGGCAGCTCGCCGTGGGGCTCAGCTGCTCTACCGCCAACAGGTCCACGCCGGCGCGGCGGCAAATCGCCACCCCGACCTTTACCACCCAACGCCGGCACTGGTATCCTTCACTAACGGCTTCATCGTCGAGGAAGACAACAACTCCTCTTCGGGGGAGTCCTCCTCGCTGGCTTGAGAGGAAGACGATCGATGGCGCGGGGAAGGCGGCTCCTCGCTGGCAGCGGCAATGGCCGGCCGAGCCGGCTGGAGGAGCCGCTCCTGTAATTGGTGGCGGCAGCGGCTGAACAGTGGGAGGGGAGGAGCAAACCCTAACCGCTCCTCCCCACCCTGCTTGTTCCGGGAATTTTTTTTATTTTTATATTTAAAAAAAACTATTTACAAATGTATATTTTCATTTTAAAATTTTACAAAAATATACTCCCAACGCCCTCTGGGAGGGCGATTTGATGACGTGGCAGACGGCCGTAGGCCGGGCGGCCGACGGTCGTCTGCCATTTTGCAGGCGGCTCCCTGGCCATAAATAAACCGCCCTCTAGGAGGGCGACAAGAGGGCCGCCTGCAAAAACGCCGTCCGGGAGGTCGACGCTTTTGCGGGAGGTCAAGAGGGCGGTTTATTTATGGCTAGGGGGCTGCCTGCAAAATGGCCACTTCTTTTGTTCCTTTTTTTCGCTCTTTTTTTTTGCACCTTTTGTGTTTTTTTTTGCAATTAGGAACTCAAGAACAACAAAACCTTAGGAAGGTGCAGCTCAAACCGATGTAAGATGTGGCTTGTAGAAATTTGTGAGCATGCTTTAAAATCTGTGCTGAAACTTCGGATCTCGAAAACTCAATCTTCCCAGCCGAATTTCGCAAAATTTTTTGGGACAAACCCGGCAAAGCTAGGGAGAACCTTCTGGGAAATTTTCTGTAGATATCTGCAGAGTACTTATTTGCCCGATTCCGACACCGTGTGTAAAAGTTATGCCTGTTTTAAGGTAGGTAGCACGCGTTAGGGTTTGTTCTCCCACTCGGACTCAAGTACAACTCCTACTTGGATTCGACCAGACCAACTCAGAGTCAGCAAACCCTAGATTGAAGACTCGACCGGCGGTGATGGCGATGATGGTGGCGATATGGTGTGGCAAGAACTCGAAACTCTAAACGACTAGACGCTAAGACCAGCAACTTGACACAACGATGCAACAGAAAACTCAACAAACTTAAACTAAATAGAACTAGTAAAAAGGCTTGAATTGTCTTGGACCTCGGTAATCTAATCTACTATTTTTTTTGGCTTCTGGACTGTAGCTAAAAAAAAATTACGAAACAAGAAATCTCTCACCGAGCAACCTTGAGCTCTGATACCACTAACCTTTTGCACTCTGCAGGCGGCCCCCTGGCCATAAATAAACCGCCCTTTGGGAGGGCGGCAAGGGGGCCGCCCGCAAAAACATCGGCCCCTCGGACGGCGTTTTTGTAGGCGGCCCCCTTGCCGCCGTCCTAGAGGGCAATTTATTTATGGCTAGGGGACCGTGTCTGTCACATCATCAAATCGCTCTCTAGGATGATGTTTTAAAAAAACGCTCTTTCAAAGGGTGTTGGGAGTATATTTTTGTAAAATTTTGAAATAAAATATACTTTTGTAAATATTTTTTTAAAAAAATATAAAAATAAAAAAATTCCTTGTTCCGGTCCCTTGTGGGCCGGCCGCCCGGCCCAACTATCTGGTCCCCCTTGCGCGCGCTGAGAATAGGCCCCGAAAGGCCTCCTGGGCTTTGACCGAGGTTAGGTATTTTTTGCAGAATGGCCCTATAGTTAAATAAAACTACAAAAATACCCCTATGTTTTATGTTATAGTCCCTATAATAATTTCTAATTGTAATAGTTTCGTTTTGTACTGTTCTAATTTCCAATCTAGACCCTGTGAGTACCGGATATTATGTAAATGTTTAAAGTGGATGTCCACGTGCATTCCCTATAACATATTACATATTTGGGATTATTATTTTATTGCAATTAATTTATTTCCTTGCAATTTACTTATCAACCATGTTTAAATTTTGCAATTTATTCATTTTTGCAAATTTAAATTTTGAATCCCCATTAATTAAGTCACTGAACTTAATTCCATTGGAACTCGTATGCAAAATATAACTAGAAATTCCTCCAATTAAATATTGAAAATCATGACTATAGCAACTACTACAACATATTTGTAGATTATACCCATGACCTCTACTACACTACTTTGTAGACTATGTCAACGGGATCTACTACAACACACTTGTAGACTATGCATTTGGCATCTACTACAAATTTTATAGATTATGCCAGAAGTAACGAGGTAGCTCGTTTAAAAAATATAACTCAACACTATGGAGACTAAGGCATCTACTACAATTTTTTGTAGACTGTGCCATTAGCAACGAGTCGCCTTGTCTATATTTTGGAATGGAAGACACATCTTGTATTTAGATATTTGTATATTATTACAACCTTTACCATACAAAATTAATTTACTCCTTATAAATTAATCAATTTATGGTACCTCATGTATAGGACTAAAATGGCCGCCAAAGAGTTTGAGATACTCGCTCTTGATGGCCACAACTACCCTACATGGGCAATGGACGTCAAGGTCAGCCTAGTCACTCGGAGTATATTGATAGGGATACTTGATCTTCCTGAAGGAGAAGCTCCGCCTAATATTACAAACAATGTGATGTATACCGTCTTATATATTATAAGAAATCACATATATCCAGATTTAAAGGTGGAGTATCTCTATGAGGAGAATCCACGAAACTTATGGTTAGCCCTCAAGAACAGGTATGAACAGCAGAGAGCTATAATCCTTCCAAAGGCTAACTATGAATTGGCACATCTCCAGCTACTAGATTTTAAAACAATCGGAGAATACAACCATGCCCTTCATAGCATTTGCTCTAAGTTGTGGTTTTGTGAAAAAGAACCCACTGATGTGAAGACACTCTCTACCATACTCCCTGCAGGTCGGGTCCTATAATACCAATGGCGTGCTGCGAATTATGAAACCTATTCTGATCTAATGCATGTAATAACTCAGGCTGAAAAGCATGATGAATTCCTTTTAAGGAACAATCAGCAACGCTCTGTTGGGACGGCACCCTTGCATGAAGTACATGCTAATACACATGATCAGAATAAAACTAAGTTCGATGGTAACAAAAACCATCCAAAGAACTTCAAGGGTCAACACAAGCGCAACAAGAAGCAAAGATCTCGTGGATTCCAAAAAGGGAAAGGCAATTTCAAGAACAAGAATAAAACTGACATTTGTCAGAAGTGTGGCTGTCATAGCCATATAACTAAGAAATACCATACCCCTAGACATCTTATCAACTTATACCCTCAGTCTGTGGCCAAAGGCAAATCTGCTCAAGAAGAGAGGATTGAATCACACTTTAACCTCCAAACTGATAACACTGGTGGAGAGCTGTTCTCATAAGTTTTTAGAGGAACTCAACAGCACTGTGGCCCTTCCTTAGCAGGGTGAACGCAAGACCACTAACGACATGCTTGTGGAGTTTGCTTCACAAGACCTGTTTAGAGACCTCATGTAGTCTCCCAATAACATAGAAACTATGTTAATTATGTCCTAGTATGTGTTGTAATAATACTAAGTTGTCATCTATATTGTAAGCTAGTATGCTACAATAAAGTATCGAACATATTTAGTGTTGAATAAATGTTTGTACATAGTCTATATATTTGACAAGAATTTCATATTAAATTCTTCTTTCTATATATAGATTTTACGGGATTCAATCCAATGGAGGAGGAATTATGCCTTATGGACAGTGGCACCACAAACTCTATACTTTGGGACATAGAATATTTTTTGACTCTTACAAAGAGACAAGGGAGTGTTTTAACAATCGCTAGATGCGATGCAACGATAGTTGGCTCTGTTCATGCTTCTATCACTCTCCCAATGAGTACTCAATTGACAATTGAGGATGCACTATTGTATCCCGATTCTACTCGTACCCTACTAAGTTATAGAAATATCCATCAGAATGCTTTCCATATCGAAACCCAAGATGACAACAAAGAGGAATATCTTCTCTGAGCCAAAAACAACGGATATAGCAAACAAGTGCTTGAAAAGATTCCATCTTTATCCTCTGGATTGTACTACACATACATCAAGCCCATACAACATATTGCATACAAGGTAATTTTCCAGAATGTTGACATATTCCAAATTTAGCATGATCACCTTAGCCATCCTGGTATAGGGATGATGTGGAAAATTATCGATAATTCAATTGGTCATGCTTTTAAGAGCAACAAATTTTCACAATCTTCGAATTTTGTATACACCTCTTGTGCCACCAGGAAATTGATTTTAAGGCCCTCTTACCTTAAGATCAGAACTGAGCCACTAAAATTCCTTGAATGCATTCAAGGTGATATATGTGGCCCTATACAACCATTAAGTGAACTGTTTAGGTATTTCATGGTTTTGATTAACGCATCTACATGATGGTCACACGTATGTCTTTTATGCACACAAACCATGTGTTTGCTAAATTGATTGCTCAAATTATTAACTTGCAAGTACATCATCCTGAACATCGAATTCAATCAATTTGAATGGACAACGCTATTGAATTCTCATCTCGTGCCTTCAATGACTATTGTATGGCCCTCAGAATTCAAATTTAGCACTTTGTTCCATATGTTCAGACACAAAATGGTTTAGTAGAATCTCTTATTAAGATAATCAAGCTCATAGCACGACCATTGTTACAAAATTACAATTTACCAACATCTTGTTGAGGTCATGCAGTTTTACACGTTGCTGACTTAATTCAATTGCATCCAACTGCTTACCATAGCAACTCCCCCTACAACTAGTACGTGGAAATCCACCAGATATTTCCCATTTGCGGAGGTTCGATTGCGCTACATACGTACCGATCTCACCACCGCGGTGTACAGCTATGGGCCCACATAGGAAACTCGGTATTTATATGGGATATAAATCTTTATCAATCATAAAATACCTTGAGCCCCTCACAGGGGACCTGTTTACAGCCCGGCATGCTGATTGTATCTTCAACGAAGAACATTTCTCGGCATTATGGGGAGATTTCAAGTACCGGAAAGAATGCCCGGAAATTGATTGGAATGCTCAAAGCATTTCAGCACTAGATCCACATACTCAAGAAACTGAACTTTCAAGTTTAGAAGATCATTCATTTGCAAAACATTGCAAATAACCTGTCAGATGCATTTACTAATTATAGAGGTGTCACAAAATCCTACAATTCTGCCAGAAATGTGCCACAAAGAGTGAAAATACCATTGGGAACCACTCAATTCCCAGTTCAAAATAAGAGGGGGAGAAGTACGACACATAGGGCGGATACAGCTTCTCGCAAACGACAAAGGAAATAGAAGAATAAAACTTCTGACACAGTAAATATAGATCAACGTCTAGTTGATAGACACCTAAGGTCCACGAACCTAGATCAATAGTGCACTCTATTACTAATACTGGGACATCGAAAAATCCTAACTCAAATGTTTTGGGAAATAATAATGAGTCAATAGGGGTCCAAGAGATTTCCACAAACTATATTGATTCTAAAGAATCATATGATAGAAAGACTACAATTGTCAATAACTATTTTTCTGCAATGATTGCAAGCAACGTTCAAAACGATTTAGATCCCAAGACCACGGCAGAGTGCAGAAAACGTTTGGACTGGACTCAATGGAAGGAAGCAATCCAAGCAGAAATAGCCTCGTATATGAAAAGAGAGGTATTCACGAAAGTGATACCAACACCTCCCAAAATATTCCTTGTCGGATTAAAATGGGTTTTCGTCCACAAACAAAACGAAAACAATGAGATGGTGAGATATAAAGCAAGGCTTGTAGCACAAGGGTTCACGCAGAGACCCGACATTGATTTCAATGAAACATATTCTCCAGTAATGAGTGGAATCACGTTTTGATATCTTATATCTTTGGCAGTACAAAATCATCTATCTTTGCAGTTGATGGATGTAGTGATATCATATTTTTATAGGTCACTTGATTCGGACATATACATGAAGGTTCCCAATGGAATTCAAATACAAATCGCAATATGTATTGTGTAAAGCTTAACAAGTCATTATATGGCTTAAAGCAGTCTGGAAGAATGTGGTACAACCGACTAAGTGAGTTCCTTTTGAAAAAGTGTACTCCAAAAACGATGATTGCGCATGTGTATTCACCAAGAAGTCCTCAACGGGATTTTGTATAATCTCAGTGTATGTCGATGATCTAAATATCATTGGCAACACACAAGATATAGATGAGGCATGCAATCATCTCATGATAGAGTTTGAAATGAAGGATTTGAGTAGAACCAAATTTTGCTTAGTATTCAACTTAAGCACCTTCCAAAAGGCATACTTGTACATTAAGCCGCCTATGTCCATTGAAAATCCCAATGGTTGTTCGATCTCTTGACAGGGAGAAAGATTCTTTTAGACCTCGAGACGAAGTTGAAGAGATGCTGGGACCCGAGGTTCCATATCTCAGTGTTATTAGAGCGCTAATGTACCTTGCAAATTGCACCCCATCGGATATTGCATTTGCGGTCAATCTACTTGCTAGACATAGTGTAGCTCCAACTAAACGCCATCAGGCGGGAGTAAAGAATATCCTTGATATCTCCAAGGTACTCAAAATCTCGGTTTGTTTTTCCATAAAAACATAAACATGGATCTCATAAGATATACTGATGCTGGCTACTTATCAGGTCCCCACAATGCCATATCACAAACCAGCTTTGTATTCTTACATGGTGGAACAAACATCTCATGGAAGTCTTCTAAATAAACTCTAGTGGCTACATCCACTAATTATTCTAAGATAATTATCTTATATGAAGCATCACGTGAATGTGTATGGCTTCGCAGAGTGATTAATCATATACAACAATCATGTGGTATTGGTTCTATTGAATCACCTATCATTATCTATGAAGATAATGCTGCTTGCATTGTCCAAATACAGACAGGTTATATAAAAAGCAATATCACAAAGCATGTTGCCCCAAAACTATTTTTCTCACATCAATTACAAGAAAATAGAGAAATAAGTATCTTGGAAACTAAATCTTACGATAATCTCGTAGACTTGTTTATTAAGTCCTTACCAACTTCCACACTCCAAAAATATGTTCAAGGAATTGGTATACGACGACTCCGTGATTTACAAGAGTCAGGGGGAGTCATCTCCTAGACTAAACCTGTCCAAAGCAAATATTATACTCTTTTTTTCTCTTATAGTAGAGGGTTTTAATAAGGCAATATAACAACGTAAATAAGTATATATCATATCTCTATTTTCCTCACAGGGGTTTTTAAGGAGATATCAATTATATATAATAACTTCTCATATTTTTCCTATAAGGTTTTAGGGGAAGTTATCCTAAACTATGACCCAATGGTCATAATCGACATCTAAAAATTCTCACATGAGTTTTTCCTTTTACAAGATTTTTCTTAAAGAGAATTCACATATATGTCATATGATTTTCTCCTTACATTTTCGACTGGGTTTTAAAGGAGTTTTAATTGCATATCTATAGAAAGGTTTCTCAAATTTTTCCCACGGGGTCTTCCGAGGAGTTTTTTCAAGTGATGAATCAAGTATGATTACCAAAAAATAATTGATCAAGGAGAAGAGTTACAACACAATAAAAATGTGATCAATTACATGTAACTGCTTCCTAGGCAGTTTAGAGGAGTTCCTAAAAATCAATTGCACAATCAGTTTGTCCCTCCTGATCGACGCCAAATGATGCCTCTAATCGGCGTATAAATACCCCCTATATAACATCCAAACAGACAAGAGAATAAACAGAGAATCATCCATATTTAACTCTTCACAAATTTCGATGGATGGTGTCACAAACTAAACTTGCATCGTTTTTTCATTAATTTGGCTCAATCTCGATCTTAGGTACTCCCTCCGTTCCATATTATAAATGATTTTGGTTTTGTTCTAAATAAAACTTCTTTAAATTTAAACAAGTACATAAAAAAATATAGCAACCTTTTTTAAAAAAATATATTCAATGATATATTTAATGAAACTAATTCGATGTTATTATATTTTTTATAAACTCGGTAAAATCTAAAAAAGCTTGACTTAGAACAAATCCAAAATTACTTATACTATGGAACTGACGGAACAGCTGTCATGTGGCCATGCATTCCTAGCACGGTGCCACCCAAACTTGAACAGTTTCATGGCCATATACGGTCCTGTTTGGAGAGTTAGAGAAGCAATTGATGAGTAACCGGTGAGAATCTGAAAAAATTGGATTTTGCAGTTTTTACTTCTAGTTTATATTCTATGTTCTAGATTCTATAACTACTGATTTTTAAAATCTAGAATGTTTTTTGAAGCTCAAGATTCTTACAGAAGCTACATCTACCACAAGTTCCCCAAAGACCCAAACACCTACGTGGCTGGATGATCTGGCGGTGCACCCATTTCATTCGGTCTACTTTCAAATAACCCAAAATCAGTGTATTTATTGATCAAACGTTTAATTTTTTGGATTCTGTAAACAACAACGTTGGCTGCTGGATAAAAATTTAAGATTCAGGACGGGGGAAGCGAGTTCCAAGTTATACTTTTAATTTATTATAGTTGCACTTTTAATTTGTTGCAATTTCCATTATCAATCACGTGTAACTCACTCATAAATACATATATCTACAATAAATTGATGGATTTATTTTTTTAAAGATTTAATCCATAGACGGTCTCAATATTTTTTTTATTTACGTGCAGCCAACCTAAGCTTATGTTTTAGCTTAGGTCATAAATTTTGTGGGCCAATAATTTGCACCGGTTTTAGACCAAACAGTGGCCTTTCAAGCATGGCCATGGGGAAACTGCGCATATAATGCGGTACTAGAGGGCAGGAAATGGGTATATGTACTGAAAACTACGTTTTTGGTGGAAAAAATATGGTTTTTCTATGTTCGCCCAAAAAAATTTCATAGGTAGAGGAGGTGATACTATGAGTCAGTACTGTTTCATGTCTACCGCATAGACGGTAAAAAAAGTTTATATTTTCCTATTATTTTTATTATGACTACTCTTTTATTATATATGTTCAATATTTCTACTTTTTATTGCGGATTTAATTTTTTAAATATACTAACTTTTGGACCTATTAATCGAATTAATAACTTTTGGCTGACGAAAATCCTTGCCCGACAAATTTTGAAAATCTTGGGTATCACTGCCACAGTCGCACATGCATGAGAGTAACATGACCGACTTAAAATTTCCGATGGTAACAAACAATTTAGTTCCAAAGACAAATTGTGCATCTCATATATTGGCTCTTGGATTCTTGTACATGGAGCTCTTGTATTTGGCGCTATTAATTGGAAGGAGGTCGTGGTGCTAATTCATACAATTAGGTGCATGACTATAGGGATTAGCTAAATTTGTGGTACCATTTGTACTAATATTCTTTCAACTGTAATGATATGGCCGACCCATTCTGATTGAAACTTCTGATACATATACATCTCAAGACCATAAAAAAATGCAAATCACAACTCCTGTAGTTTGGTACTAATATGATTAGTATGCATGTTATATCGGTCATACCTTCGTATTTACTAAACTTAACTAGCAACATTTCGAGTATGTGCTACTGCTGTGTGCATGCAGCTACTCGAGAAAGAGGGTGGTATCAATAATCAAATTCTTGCAGCATCCGAATTATATAAACAAAGATCAATCTATTTACATACTGTGAATTTAGACCACTATTCAAGTAGAGGTAATTAAAGAATTATGCTCCAAAAGGTCTACCTCATGGTCCATGAACTGCAGTGGCATGATATGACACCTACCTTTTATACCTTCTTCTTTGTGAAGTTGCACTAGAATCAGCTCTTCATCTGCATATGTTCTCCTACGATGCAACAATTAGTGTTGAACAAATCGACACTCAAAGCAGAACCATGAATTATCATATTCAGATCAGATTAGACATGACGTGGGTTGCACAACAGTTTTCTTACCTAAAATTGGCATGGAACTTTGGTTCTTAATTCGTGATAGTACAAATTCTTCGAAGACCCTAGGGGAGAAAAGGTTTGCTTAAGAGGAAAGAAGTTTCCATAATTGCACTGTAGGCATTTATACACAACAGCAGAGAAAATTAAATTGACAATAGATGAAACAAAATGTAGTAGCAGATTGATGAAATGATTGATCATTGTTTCATCATTAGCCACCAAATTCAAGATATACAATGACTCTAGGCATCTAGAATATTAACTTCCATAACTACTTATATCAAACACCAAACAACACAACATTTTTAGTAGCTTCCACTGTCCAGATGACACACATTGTTCAACACACCCAGGAGACAATCAATGAACACAAAGCACAACCTCAAGTGAGGTTACAGTGTGCACCCCAAAAACAACATAGCACAACATCAGAAAGATCTATCATGTCATTGATGCTCTTATTGACGCCCTAACTCCAATGTCGTAAGCAAGGTGAACAAACAAAGAGCTACCTATGCAAGTAGGATTATCAATGCCCATCTGCCAGTGACTGACTACAAAGAAACATAGGGAACATAACGTAACACGGTAGTACATCGAGTCTCACATTTAAAATGCACTTCTTGGTATCCATTTCATAGGACACGAGTACTCTCTTATGTGGCAAAACCAAGAAAATGATATTTCGTTCTGGGTGAATTATGACAGAAATACTCTTTACCAATAGATGTAAATGGCTGACAACGTGCTTCAAGATCCATTGTTCACAGCTATAGTCCTCAAGAACCCATACTAATAACTTACATGCATTAAGGTAATAGGTATTTGCAAGATACAGGCAACCATGAGACAGACCAATGAAATAGTTACCACCATGCAAAGGCTCATCCTCAATTTGTGGCATAGGAATGGTCCTTCAAGTATTTCCCTCCACATGCAAGTGGGAGGAGGAGACCGCCGGATCGAACACCAAGCGTGCGGTTGGCCTCTTATCAGACCAGCCAGAGTCGGGCAGGACCACCCAATGTTTAGTGGCAGGATTGACCACTAGGTAATCAAATCTCCTCTGCCTCCAGCAGTGGCTAAGGAGAATGCCATTGTAGTTATCCACAAGCTCGAGATCATCACATTTGGGTAGGAAGGGGAACGACGGGTCGATGAGAGGCCGGTCTTCCCCTGTGATGTTGGTGAAGGACTTGTAGTTGGAGGAGCCGGCGATGGCGTTGTGGAGATGATACCACGGCAGGAGGTGACGGTGGTTGGGGTGGGAGATGGAGCGGCGCTAGCACCTACAGACGTACTTGGATCGGCAGAGCGACTTGTAGGGTAATCTCGACAAGGAGGTCGTCGGTGAGCATCTCCGCCGGTAGGATCCACTCCATACGCGCGTCCTCGGAGGCCCCCTCCCCCATGACTGAGCAAGAGAGAGATGAAAGAAGCAAAAGGGATTAGGGAAAGAGAGGTGAAACCAAACCACAGTGCAGCCGTGGCATGGAGGAGGGCGTGCTCTGCCTTAGAAATGCGCGTACCAGAGGAGATGGCCGGCGGCTGGAGGCGGCGCTCCCGCTCGAGTAGACGGCGACAAGGGTTTGCGTGCGTTGGGGGCGGCGCGACATGGAGACGTAGAGGGGGACGAGGTTTTTTGGGTGCAGTAATTAAAGCATGACTTGTATTTTTTCATATTTACATCAATTTTTTAATAAGATGAATGGTCAAATATCATAACAAAAGTCAATGGTGTCATTTATTTAAAAAACAGAGGAAGTATATGCTCCTATTTATGAAGTGCGAAGCAATTCTAGCTATCATATGCTCAGTGCCTAAAATTAAGCCTAGTTCATGAGTCAGATGTTTAGTCCCCAAGCAGTGAATGATGCAGCTACCATATGCACTTAATTCTCAATTTAACGCTACTAGCTCTTGGAAGAAGCTGGAGTCTCAGTCCTAAGCATATATTAGTTCTTAGTTGTATTCAAAATGGCATGAGTAGAGTGTTAGCAATGTATTCAAACCGCTAGTTTGCTACTAAAGTGCTGAGAGGTGTTCAAAACACTACTACAGAATTGGTTTTCGCAGACGGATCCCCCTAAGGTCGCAGGCGGGCCAAGATGAGACCCACCTGCGATAATCCCGATCTGGAGGGTCACTACGGCCCGTCTGCAGAGATCGATTATCGTAGGTGGGCCACTAAGCCACCCGCCTGCGATAATGAATCTATTATCGCAGGCGGGTCACTTAGCCACCCGCCTGCGATGAATTGATTATCGCAGGCGGGCCTCTAAGCGGCCCGCCTGTGATGTCCTCCCACATATATATTTGCCCAGCCCAACCCCTTCTTCCCCAACCCAACGTTTCTCTCTCCAAAACTTGCCAAAAGATTGGGGAGAGGTTTTGAACTCGGATTTCTTGGGGGATTTGCCCACATATGTATTTATGAAGTTTTCCTTCGAATTTAGGATTTGAATAGTGTGAATTTTGCTTGGGAATGGTGGTTTTTTTTGACCTAGATGTAACAATTTTTATTTATGTTTTACCATGAAGTTGAACCAAAATATCTATGTAATATTAGTGGAATGGTATGCCTTAATCCATATGTAAATGATTTTAGTTATTTTCAAGGCAAAATGAGGAGATTTGAATGTGTATATGAAATCCTAGATCTACTTCTAGAGAGAAAAAGAGTGGGGATTTTTTTTCCAAGGGAATAGCTTTTTTTGTTGCAATCAATTTTTTCCTCAATATTGAATAGCTTGTTCTTTTACAGTTTTTAGACATTTATTTTATAGCTGGATATTAATGTTTGAATGTTTGATATTATTTAAATTTGTTTAAATTCTCAGATGGATAGGACATGGATGTACAATATGCCAAGATTTCAGCAGTCGTACATAAAGGAGATTTCGAAATTTATTGAAGCAGCGAAGGCACATGCTTCGACGGTGGGTAGAAAGGAAATACATTGTTCGTGCGTCGATTGCAAGAATCAAAAAGTGTGGATTGTTCTAGATGTAATCAGGTCACACTTAGTGAAGCGTGGATTTGTTGCAGATTATAAGGTTTGGTCCCATCACGGCGAAGATGTCGACTTCCAAGGGGATGGTAATCACGAAGAAAGAGGGGATGGTAACAATTTCACAGTAGATATGTCGGACGACGAAATGATGAACGACTTTAATGACAATGTTGATTTCGATTTGGAGGAGATGCTACGCCATGCCGAACTGGAAGTGTTGACGAGTTCTACGAGAGGGTTAGATAATTTTGCGTCTTTACAGAAGGCTGCAAAAGATCTATTGTTCGAAGAATCGAAGGGTTGTTCTAAGGAGATGACGGTCTTACGTTCAGTGCTTGAACTACTAAGGTTGAAGGCATGCAACGGATGGTCGGATAGTAGTTTCAATGATTTATTGTTTCTCCTAAGTAAGGTCCTTCTGAATCCTAACTTCCTGCCGGCCAAAACATATCAAGCGAAGAAACTCATATATCACTAGGTATGCAAAAGATTTATGCATGCGGGAACCACTGTATCCTGTATCGCAAAGAGCATGCAAACTTGGAGCGCTACCCGACATGTGGGACTAGCCGGTACAAATCGGGTAACGAGTCATAGGATTTTGATAGGCAAGAAGATAATTCATCTTCGCACAACAAGCAGAAAATTCCTGCCCTGATGATGTGGTACCTGCCAGTGAAAGATCGCGTGAAACATTTGTACTTGAACCCTAGGGACGCTAAATTGATGAGATGGCATCACGAGAATCACAAGAATGATGGGAAGCTCCGCCACCCTGCCGATGCTTGCCAATGGAAAAACTTTGGTGCAATACACCCAGATTTTGCTTTGGATCCGAGGAATATCAGATTTGCACTGAGTACCAATGAAATGAACCCTTTTGGTGACTTGAGCAAGCTCGCATAGTACTTGGCAGTACTACTGACCATGTATAACCTTCCAACTTGGCTATGTCAGAAGTGAAAGTATATCTTATTGTCAGTCCTTATACAAGGCCCGAAACAACCTGGGATAGAAATAGATGTGTTTCTTGAACCTTTGCTGGAGGACATGGCGGATCTATGGGATGAGGGTATCAAGGTGTGGGTTGAATACCTATGGGAGTACTTTACTTGCAGAGCCATTATCTTCGTCACCATCAACGATTACCCGGCAAATTTTTTCGTCTCAGGACAGATCAAAGGGAAGACGGGTTGCGTAACCTGCGTGGATAACACCGCACCTATCTATCTGTTATCATCTAACAAATTGGTGTACATGAGACATTGCCGGTTCCTACCTAGCAGGCACAGGTATCAAACAAAGGGAAGACTATTTCACAAGATAGTAGAGAATGAGTCTGCACTCGAAGTTCGCAATGGCAAATGGGTATTTGATATGACCAGCAATCTCAAGGTTGTTTTGGGGAAGACAAAGAAGAAGACAACAAAAAGGAAGAAAAATGGGGAAGACAAAGACGAGCCAGCCGTTCCATTCAAGAAGTACTCCATTTTCTTTAAGTACTTACGCTAGTGGAAAGACCTGGAGATTCGTCATTCCATCGATGTCATGCACCTCGAGAAAAATGTCTTCGATAGCATTATTGGTACTTTGCTGGACATTCCGAGTAAGACTAACGATAGTCTACGCTCTCGTAACGACTTTGTGAATTTGAAGATCAGGAAAGAGATTCACCCGCAGCCACAAGAAAATGGAAAAATATACCTTCCGCCAGCAAGTTACACCCTAACACCCGAGGAGAAGACGGGGGTGTGCAAGTCTTTACATGATTTGAGAGTGCCTACCGGGTTTTCATCGAACATTCAGAAAGTAGTCTCGATGAAGGACTTGTCTCTCTCTGGCTATAACTCGCATGACTACCATGTCATGCTAACCATGTTTCTCCCTATTGCAATGAGGGCAATTAAACCAACTGCGATTAAGGTCATGATCATGAAGATCTGCTACTTCTTTAATGTGATTTCACAAAAAGTTTTGGATCCTGAAGAACTGGGACATCTTTAGACATTTCTAACAGAGACTCTATTCCAGCTCGAGATGTGCTTCCCTCCATCATTCTTGGATATGATGGTTCATCTAATGGTTCACATCGTTCCTCAGATACTCGAACTAGGTCATTTGTACTTACATCAAATATGGACGTACGAACGGTTCATGTCTATTCTGAAGGGCTACATTCAAAACCGTGCTCATCTAGAGGGCTCAATGGTATAGGGATATATCACTGTAGAAGTCATTGAGTGTTGCATAGATTACCTAGAAGATATCAACCCCATTGGTTTACTTGTGCTCCATCATCAGGGGAGATTGTCCCAAGGGAGACCGTTGGCAAGAAAAAGTTTCATGACAATGAGTTTGTTACTGTGCGAGCAACACACTATAGTGTCCTATAACAACTTGTGATAGTTGAGCCCTACATCGAACAACACTTAAACCAAATTAGAGCCGGTAACATTGGACGATCAGAAGATTAGATTATGAAAGAGCAAAAACATTGATTCACCATATGGTTCAAGGACCAGAACCTACCAGATGGTGACTCCCTTGAAGAAAAAACACTAAAAAGGTTGTCCTGTGGGCCCTCAAGTTTAGTAACGTGTCACACCCTGAGATTGTTCCCCCTTAATAGAGCCATACAAAAATACATTGAAGAAAAAGCTGAAAGAAATTATTTAAATAAGGCCATGGAATTAATTAATGGAGAAAAAACAAAATAGCAATCCATCATGGCTGGGAATATTTTTCTTGTATTCCTCTTGCCAAAATACACTAACAGGAATTTTATTGGAATTTTTAGAGCACTTGAAGCATTTTTAATAATTCAAAACACATTATCAAAATTAAAATTGCCCTGGAAATCCTTTTTCCTTTTTCCCTCTTTTTCCTTTTCTTTTTCTCCTAGGCCGGCCCACTCCTCCTCCCCTCCCTGTGCGGCCTAGCCCATGCTCACCCGTGCCTCATTCCCCTCCCTCTCACTACCATCGGGCCCCGCCCGTCAGACCCACGCGCCCCACGCCCCTCTCTCCTTCTCGCCGACATGTGGGACTGGGGCCCTACATGTCGGGATCACCCCTAACCTCTAGCCGAATCGGTCGGAGGGGATCAGCTCTCCCCACCGTGTGATTGTGTCTCTCCCCGCGCCCCCGCGCCCTTGTTCTCGGTTCAAATGACACGGACGAGGTCGCCTAGCCGTTCCCCTACCTCTCCCGCTTCCCTCACCCACAATCCCGAGCAGATTTTGCCTCCACCCCGCCACGGCCGCTGCCCACTTTTTCGGCAAATTTGGCCGCCTCGGCCACGATCGCCCGCTCCTGTGCCTACTTAAAGCCCCGCCGTGCTCCTCTGACTCCCTCTTTGCCCTCAAACGCTGACGCTCCCCGTGCATCCTAGCCCCTCGCGCAATGTGTTCCCGAGCCATCGCCGAGTTCCGCCGACTCCAGCCATGCGTCGCCGCCGCTCTAGCCGTCGCCAGCCCGACCATCTCTTGCGCTGCGTTCGCTAGCTTCGCTGCATCCTGTTGCGTCACGTCGTCTAAGCCGCCAGCCCCTGACGATCGCCGCTCGAACCCCGTTCTTGTCAGGCCTTCAGTTGAGTACTCCCGCTGGCTGTCGGCCGTGGAATTCCTCCGCTCTGCTCGGGCATTCCTTCCCCTAACCCGCGCTAATCCTTCGCCAGGTTCTCCTCAACGACGTCCGCCCCTCTGTCGTTGTTGATTCCCGCCAGAACGCTCCCCTCGCCGTCTTCCCGAGCCTCGCCGCCGCCAATTCTCTCTGTCTGCCCACCGTCTCGCACATGGGAACATGTGTGGGGGTGTCTGTGATACAGTGTACACCTTTGGCCAGAGTTAAAATCTATGTTCGAATAGCCGCGCCCGTGCGGTGGTATAGCATTTGGTCAAAGATTCACCGTGATTAGTCTCACATATATAATATTTGACTTAAAATCTGCTGTAGAGGATAGGATGGTTCGGTGGGGCCTGGTCAACGCGTGTTTGTAGCGTTGATCGGTGGTGGATTAATACTGCTAAATTAAACAACCTTTTACCTGTTTGTGAACTACTATAGTTTGCAACTGCTTTTACGCAAATGAACCCTGGGCCTATTTTTGTCTCCCGTGCATTGTGCATAGTTGCGGATGTGACTTGTTGAGTACTGTGGGTGGTATTCTATCTTGCTCCCTTTCTCCCTCTCAATGATGGAGTACCTTTCCGATGAGGATCGTACAGAGGACTAGGCTGGATCCACAGTCAAGCTGGCTGTGGAATGGAAGCCCTGCGTGGCTAGCTGTTTATAGGCTTTCTTTATCTTTTTCCGCTGCATTTATGTAAGACTATTTTATTCTTTTTGTAAGACATACTCTGTATGGCAACTTGGTATTGTGTACCCTGGCTTTCTTGGACGGGGATTTAATACACAGGAATGTTCAGAAATTCTGGTCGTAATTTCTGGCGTTACAAGTTGGTATCAGAGCTGAACTTGAACCGTAGGATTAGTGTTTAACGCCAAAATTTGTAAGGACCTGTACAGATCGGTCAAGAGGATGGTTGCACATCTGATAATGGAATTGATCAAGAGCAGACCGACGTCTGAGAAGGAGCCGTGAAGATCCGCGTACCGATCGTGGCAGTAATTGCATATTAACTATAGTTAGGAAAGGTTTATCCTCTTTTAGGAAACCTGACTCGTATCCGGTCAGGTCTTGTTAGCGTTTTCTGTTATAGATAGGAAATCATATACCAGTGCGTGTCCTATAAGACCTCATGTAACTCGGGTAATATACGTATGCCCGGGACCTTGTAATCCAATCAACTACAGATCAATACAAAATTCGCGCCAGCGCCACCCTTTCGACGGAGCCTGCTTCTCGAGCCCGGGCTGCATCGGTACGAGTCCGAACTCCTCGCGAGAGGAGTCTGTCACCCCGGCTACCATCGCATAGATCTTCGCTCTCCGATATTCTAGTCGATTTATGGCTAGTCGGCTACCACGGATAATCTACTTATATCTACAGGCTGGCATCAATTCAGTTTATCTCATAGATTGATTATATATCACATCATGACCGTGCCAAGATGTATTATCGACTCACTGGGACGAATTATATCATCAGTTCGGCTGCAGCGATTAGTAACCGAACCTGCTGAAGCTGCTAGTGAGAAGGCGATCACTGCTAGCCGCTATGCTTGTGTGCAACGTCTTATCGGAGGCATACCATAAGTTATCTTCCATCACGACCAGCATTACATCTACGCCCATTGAGGCTATTAGTTATCATTGTCATCTGTTCGACGTTGGTCCGATCTACTAGAACTGAACGTATAGCTGTGACTCTTGATTGAGCCAGAGTTATGCGATGTGTTTCGGAGGCTAGCGATACGTATCTATTAGAGACGATTACATTTGTTCATTGCTTCATCCTATGCCGCGCCAATTCAAGTAAGTCGCTTAGACTTACTCAATTATGTATCATACGTTATTGCATATTGTTACTAATGTTCTTGCCTGTATATTATTTACAACCTCGGTTAAGGCTAGCCGAATGGGTTCGGCCATCCAAATACAAGTACAAGCAGGCTCCCGGGCACGACCCCAGGTAAGGCCCGGCATGAGCCGGTAAGGAACCAGTGTACGGGCGACCGGACAGCAGAACGAAATCTGGACCATATAACAAGGCCCCGGGTGCAGCCACACCTTCATAACAAACACCACTAACCACTACTATCGCCTAGAATCCTTTTATTATTTAGTGCATATACGTGCTAGTTTTATTTAGCTTATAGAAAAACCCGTTTAATCATCCCTTCGATAATCGGCTAGGCACTATGTTTGCGTATTATGACGTTATTACTCTTCGCCGTGATCGGCGTAAGCCGAATGTAAAGTCTACAGTGTCATTGGCCACGGCTGAGAAACGAGTCTAATCGGCTTCCAGCGATTGCTACATTGTCTAACATTTTCCTCATTTGTCAAATATACGGGGTCAAATGGGACTGCACGCCTCGAACCTCAAAACTTTAGACCGCCACTGAGTGAAGCCAATCTCCCAGCCTTCGCGTCACTGTCCCCGACGCCGACGCGCCTCCAGCGGGTTTCAGGCGTCACACCTTTTGGGCACACCCTGTCGGACACGAGAGGGGTTTGACCCTAAATTCCACAACAAACACCAGTTCAACAAAATTTCAACCATGGCCGGAAAAGAAGTCAAACGGACAACGTAATTCCGTCACCATGGAAATCTGGACTGAAGAACAAAACAGCAGTAAAAGACCATGAACAAATTCCAGAACGCTGTGCCTAAATCTTCAGATGACGAGGCAAAAGCCGATTCAGAGTCTCAGTTTCAAACCAGTACTGTAGTAGAATCGAGCACGCACACAACCCGAGAGGTCCACCAATCAAGCCTTTGCAGGCGAGATGGTTAAATGAAGCTTATCACCATGCGCTCATCAGCAGCCAGGAGGCTGTTAAACACACGGCCATAATCTCATGCCAAAAAAGACTGTAGAAGGGTACAATTGCTCAAGAAAACCAACTCCGGTCCTGTTACCCCACGAAGTTGAATCAACTCAATGGCTCACAACAATCAACAGGAATATACCAGAGCATACTGTTTACACAGAACACAAGCATGGGGGAGCAACCAAAGACTATCTCTTGTACCACGGACTGCCTACTATGGGATATCAGCAGAATTATCCAGGACGTGGAGCCATCCGGTACGTACCAGAGGAATACACAGATACAGAATCGCAACTAACCCGCCGATACGTATAGCAGTCATCAACAGGAAATGCAAAGAGACAGAGATTTTCGCACGTCGAGAGATAGTAGGGAACAGCGGATCAAAGCCCAACGGAACAAGCGTTCATGTATCGGCACATATCCTGAGTGGTTGACAGGCGTTCGTTACCACCACCAACTACGGGTCCCGATTGCTCTAATGTTTTGGCAGGACAACACGTCTACAGTAAACATGTAAGCGTCCTGCGCATGTGGGAGCATCGGCTAAGACAGCCTGAGGTTAGTTTTCCCCATCACTATCAGGATCGGTTGAACCATGGTTCTCATCATTACCGCCAATTCTTCGGGGGTGGCCGATCTGAAAAAACAGTTTCACAACATATTTGCGCGGAATTCATGAGCTGAGACTGTCAGATGCTACCATCTAAGCCAACGACCAATAAACGAGTACCGGGAGTTCAACGGTTTCGAAATCAGGAACGATGTTATAGTTGAACTTGAGCCGATGGATTCTGCGCTGACTGCTCACTCCG